>CM056581.1:26860000-27222500 GCA_029721435.1 Gymnothorax reevesii | reverse complement strand
AGCTTTAGTCAAATAAATATTTCAATTCAAACTAAGGTGGCAGAACGCAGTTCCGGACCATTCCGGCCCACTTTAAGCCCTGAATGGAACAACCAGGGAAGTCATCTTTCATTGCCGCTTCAAAAAAATTCCTCAAAAATAGTTGAATGAGTTTCTTAATGGATAACAAAGCCTATGGTGAACATGCATCGCCAAATAAAGTACATAATCGCTGCTATCCAAAATGATAAGCAATGTTTTTGTATCGTGCTAAGTGCATTTAAATGTTAAATGTATAAGAAGAGCACAAGAAAGCTGTCATGTGACTTTGGCTGAAAGATTATGCTTGCGTCACCCAGGCTGGCAGCTCTTTTGTTTTAAAGGTAAAAGGGTGAAAGGTCACGCTTTTACCCATCAGGCAGGTTCGCATTGCTGGTTTCATTAGAATACCTAACAACCGCGCAATGCGGCATTGTCAATGATTAAATATAGATTTCCAGCAAACAATCGGTTGTAATTCAAACAACTGGTATCTCTCAAAACACTCTTGATTATCAATACAACTTCCAATATTTATACTGTGACTCTGCCCACTCGAAAGACATATTCAGCAATCATGACGTTGCGCACCGGTCTGGGGTGAATATTTCCCATTGTTTGATTGGTCGATTATGATTTATGGTGGCAATAGCAGATTCTGAAGTTTGTAGGAATCTGTGATGTTTGAACGTGGATAACACGGTGTGAAAAATGTAAATAAAATAATGGCTTATAATTTTGGACAGCAGATATTACATACTTTATTTGACAATGCAAGTTCACCAAAGGTTTTCTTATCCTTTAAATATGATGCGCTAATTTGGGAAATGAGCAGATTTTCTGGGACAGCCCAGAGCAATAGAATGGGCAACATTACGAACGACACTGCAAAACACCCAGCGCAGTGACACTGGTGCAGTACTGGAGCGCAGCTGTTGGTTTAGAATACAGTGACACTGGTGCAGTACTGGATCACAGCTGTTAGTTTAGAATGCAGTGACACTGGTGCAGTATTGGAGCGCAGCTGTTGGTTTAGAATACAGTGACACTGGTGCAGTACTGGAGCGCAGCTGTTGGTTTAGAATACAGTGACACTGGTGAAGTACTGGAGCACAGCTGTTGGTTTAGAATACAGTGACACTGGTGAAGTACTGGAGCGCAGCTGTTGGTTTAGCATACAGTGACACTGGTGCAGTATTGGAGCACAGCTGTTAGTTTAGAATACAGTGACACTGGTGCAGTACTGGAGCGCAGCTGTTGGTTTAGAATACAGTGACACTGGTGAAGTACTGGAGCGCAGCTGTTGGTTTAGAATACAGCGACACTGGTGCAGTACTGGAGCGCAGCTGTTGGTTTAGAATACAGTGACACTGGTGCAGTACTGGAGCGCAGCTGTTGGTTTAGAATACAGTGACACTGGTGAAGTACTGGAGCGCAGCTGTTGGTTTAGAATACAGCGACACTGGTGCAGTACTGGAGCGCAGCTGTTGGTTTAGAATACAGTGACACTGGTGCAGTACTGGAGCGCAGCTGTTGGTTTAGAATACAGCGACACTGGTGCAGTACTGGAGCACAGCTTTTGGTTTAGAATACAGTGACACTGGTGCAGTACTGGAGCACAGCTGTTGGTTTAGAATACAGTGACACTGGTGAAGTACTGGAGCGCAGCTGTTGGTTTAGCATACAGTGACACTGGTGCAGTACTGGAGCGCAGCTGTTGGTTTAGAATACAGTGACACTGGTGCAGTACTGGAGCGCAGCTGTTGGTTTAGAATACATGACACTGGTGAAGTACTGGAGCGCAGCTGTTGGTTTAGAATACAGCGACACTGGTGCAGTACTGGAGCGCAGCTGTTGGTTTAGAATACAGTGACACTGGTGCAGTATTGGAGCACAGCTGTTGGTTTAGAATACAGTGACACTGGTACAGTACTGGAGCGCAGCTGTTGGTTTAGAATACAGCGAAACTGGTGCAGTATTGGAGCGCAGCTGTTGGTTTAGAATACAGCGACACTGGTGCAGTATTGGAGCACAGCTGTTGGTTTAGAATACAGTGACACTGGTGAAGTACTGGAGCGCAGCTGTTGGTTTAGAATACAGTGACACTGGTGCAGTACTGGAGCGCAGCTGTTGGTTTAGAGTACAGTGACACTGGTGCAGTACTGGAGCACAGCTGTTGGTTTAGAATACAGTGACACTGGTGAAGTACTGGAGCGCAGCTGTTGGTTTAGAATACAGTGACACTGGTGCAGTACTGGAGCGCAGCTGTTGGTTTAGAATACAGCGAAACTGGTGCAGTACTGGAGCGCAGCTGTTGGTTTAGAATACAGCGACACTGGTGCAGTATTGGAGCGCAGCTGTTGGTTTAGAATACAGTGACACTGGTGCAGTATTGGAGCACAGCTGTTGGTTTAGAATACAGTGACACTGGTGAAGTACTGGAGCGCAGCTGTTGGTTTAGAATACAGTGACACTGGTGCAGTACTGGAGCGCAGCTGTTGGTTTAGAATACAGTGACACTGGTGCAGTACTGGAGCACAGCTGTTGGTTTAGAATACAGTGACACTGGTGAAGTACTGGAGCACAGCTGTTGGTTTAGAATACAGTGACACTGGTGCAGTACTGGAGCGCAGCTGTTGGTTTAGAATACAGCGACACTGGTGCAGTACTGGAGCGCAGCTGTTGGTTTAGAATACAGCGACACTGGTGCAGTACTGGAGCGCAGCTGTTGGTTTAGAATACAGCGACACTGGTGCAGTATTGGAGCGCAGCTGTTGGTTTAGAATACAGCGACACTGGTGCAGTATTGGAGCGCAGCTGTTGGTTTAGAATACAGTGACACTGGTGCAGTACTGGAGCGCAGCTGTTGGTTTAGAATACAGTGACACTGGTGCAGTACTGGAGCGCAGCTGTTGGTTTAGAATACAGTGACACTGGTGCAGTACTGGAGCACAGCTGTTGAATGAGTGGTGGCAGACAGAGGGCACTCCTGTACCTGTCGGGGAGGCAGTGCAGGTGCCCCCGTTCTGACAGTAGTCTCGGCACTGGTCGATCTCGCAGGTCTCCCCGCTGTAGTTGGGCTGGCATCTGCACTTAGGCTGCTTGCGGGCGTTCAGGAAGCAGCTGCCTCCGTTTAGACACTGCACCGTGCAGGGGCCTGAGGGCGGAGCTGTGTGGGGCAAAGAGAGAGAGATTTAGAGAATATAATACAGTGACCCAAAGCAAAGACACAGACCATATTTATCAAAAGCACAAGCATTCATTGCTATTGCTGTAAAGGCAGGTATTTTTGCTAAAAAAAAAAAAAGCAAGAACCTGAGGGAATTTTACCCCAATACAATACCTTAAATCTATCATTACTTGTTTTAGTGCCAGTAAGATTAAAACCCTTTTTATAACTTAAAAAACATATTAAAAAAGGTAACATAAAGCAATACTGTCACGTAACACCATTTAATAAGCACTTTAAAAAGCCCTAAGATTCAAAGGCCTTTACTTTCATGACTCAGCGCCTGCTAGGTATCGCTTTGTAATGTATTTTTTGGTTTTGCACCATAGCGATCAGTCAAGTGAAATCTTGCTTTCATTAAAAAAAAAAAAAAAAAACGGAAGTAAAAAAAGCGGAGATTCTCAGGCTGCTGAAGAGAAGGCATAATCTGGGGCGGGGCGGGGAGGCAGGTGTTTGAGGGGTACTCACGGCCGGGCGACTGCGTGGGGGAGGGCAGCTCCACACAGGTGCCGTTGTCCAGCGTGTGGCCGTTGGGGCAGGTGCACACAGGGCCGCTGGGGCTCAGGAGACACAGCCATTCGCACTTCTTACGGTCGCAGGGGTTCGTCACTGCAGGAGACCCAGCGACAAGGGTTCAACCTCGGAAGGCCAAGTTCGCTCAAACCTTAATGTACATTTTCTTTCAATTTCAGAGCCCTAGAACTCCATGACTTTCTGTTAACGGCAGTGATTGTCACAGCAGTGTGAGAACGATCAGCTCACATTCTGATCTCATCTGTTTGACTTTATATCAATAGAGCGGTGACACTAAGGCTCAACATATACAGTGTAGGTCCCCCCTGAAATATTCCCATAACTTGGACTTGCTAATAAGCCCACAGCTTACACCAAGAGCAAGAGCTTATAGTGCAGTATATTAGCAGAATTTACAGGTGGAAGAAGCAGACATTAGGACTTCTAACTGATCATCTCTGGTCTCTCCAGCTCTGTACACTGTAAAGGCCTTTAGGCTCACACAAGCAGAGTGGACTGTGCAATGATTACCACCGAATATCATTTCACATGAACTGTAATTTTCCAGGATAGATGTATTTATTTTTTTTGATACTTCTTCATTACCATAAGCAGCTGCGATGGTACACACTATTATACTCACAGTGGAGGGTTTTTTAAGGCAATAAGATGGCAGTAAAAGATTTTCTGGCCAGCATACTGCCAGATTAGACAGATCTGCAGCCTACGCCAAAGTTCCATGGGATTTTTAATGACTGTAGTTAAGTGGGACGTCAATTCATCGTCTAATCTCAATGAAAGACTGCAATAAAATACACCAGCAGAGCTCAATATGACTGCCATTTGAGTATATTTTAGGCCTGTCTGTATCAATTAATTTAAACAGTACTTCTTATTCAATATCAAACACCGTTTACATTCTGTCAAATCAATCTAATCTAATCAAACTGTTAGTTGATTTGGATAAAGTCCTGAACACTTTCCACCTTTCCTACAACTACATGGCGGTGTCCAGCTTGATAATGCTCAATGTATCGGGTTCGAGCAGAATCTATGTCTCCCGGCAGTCCTATAGGCTGAAGGGTCTTACTCTCGGGCTGCTTGTTGCGGTGGTACAGGACGATGTCGGTGGCATGGTTCATGCCCGTGGTCAGGTTCTCCATTGTCCCCTTTCCGAACTTGTTCACCCGGAAGACAAAATTGTTGATGTAGGTGACTCCGTAGATGTAGTCCTCAAAGACCTCGATACTGAAGGGGAGGTGGAGGTCTGCGGTGGGTGGGGGGAGAAAGGATGGAAGAGGATCAGTGATTTCATGAATTTGACGCCGGCGGCATCCGAAAGCCGCGATTTGACACGATGTCAGAAGCAGGACAACAATTGCCACCCTGGGAGCCATTAACTTGACAGAAGACAGGGTCCCTCAACCCTAATCCTGCACAGCCACAGGCTCACTCAGGCTTTCACCTCAAAATCTATTTAGCCATCAAACCGAGGTGACAAATGGAAAATAAAAACAGCAGACCATGTGGATGTACAAGGCTTGGGGTCGGGAGGTTTCAGAGAGGAGAGCTTATGTTAAAGACACTAAATGGCCGTTCTGTTATGAGGAGATTCTTTTGTAAGACCCAAACCTCAAACCCCTGATGGAAGAGGCACTCAACTGTTTTTGATGCTGCTGACGGCCACCACTGGGTCGGTCCCGTTAAGCCGCACGCTGCCGATAACTGACAGTTTGGCATCGGCCCAGTACAGACGCTCGTTAAAGTAGTCCACGGCCAGACCTGCAGAGGGGTAGGGGTGGGTGTTAGCGAGGCTACATAATGCAAAAGTAAAATGTCTTCACCAGGAGTTCAGCCAGCTGGGAAATTAATTTCAGCAGTAATTTGGCATATCCACTTAGACAAATTACCAGCTTAATGAGCAATCCTGCTATTATATGAGGCGCGCCGTGCAGACCTGCTGGACGGTTTATTTTCAGGAAGAGGATTGATCACCACTGACCGAACCAAACCTGAGAACGAGAGGAGCAATTCACCTGTGGGCCACTGAATGTTCTCATGGACCAGAGTCTCCCTCATGGTTCCGTCCATGGCGGCGGTCTCGATCTTCGGATGGTTTCCCCAGTCTGCCCAGTACATGGTCCTGAGGGATGCAAACAAAAGGTTGGTCGTCCACTAGCAACAAGCGCTGCTGAGCTGTCAGCAATAGGCATGTAGCTACTGATCAGTGAACCATTTAAAATGCAAAAATACGATTTGGACCACAAAATCTTTAATATAAATACATCCCTTGTGCACTGGTCATTTCAAATTATAATCATCCGTAACAAATTTATTCGCAATTTGATCAGTGCAAATCAGGATCACCTCAGAAAGAATCGATCTTAGGTTATCTTTGCCGATGACGTCATGGAAGGCATCTGGTCAGCAGCAGAGACACACTGTCAATGTCACTGGACTCTGTGGTACATAACTGTGGATTATTCCCTTAGGAAAATGCTAAATATCTGCCTTGTTTACGACTGAAACAATAAGGCCGCTGCCAGCAGAGGCATCACGGTCCATTAATTTCCAAAAATCCCCTTAATTTGAAAGGCATGGGTGGATTTTCATAGAGCCCGGGTGCCACTTAATAAGCCCATCCTAAAATGAGTGTAGAAACTATTTTATGCGAAGATGACTCAAAACGAAAGGAAATCCATCTTCTACCATGAGACCTTGAGTACAATCAAGACTTTGACCATGACAGCGAAACCAGAACAAGACCTGGAGCTACAACTGGAGAATGAAACAAGCGTAAGATTCCAGTCTGTTCAAGACGAGGGGATGAATAATTTGCTAGCGAGGATGCTTACGCTTTTCACCATTAAATTAATAAATGTAAGTTTCTACGACAACTGTTAAACCTGTAACGTGCAACTGTTACAGGTCTCCAAAGTCACTGCTTATAGGTTTTTTCTGAGTCCAATTTCTTTCAATATTCATATAACACGATGTGCTCGCTTGAGAGTTATAGATTTTGAAGAGACTGTGTGAATTATTTAATACTGCAAGCATGGATATCGACTAAATAGGGTTTTTGAAGTCCAAGTGACCAAAAAATATTAGTCCACGATAATATGAACAAGTAAAGTGTTCCGAGTTCCTCTCAATACGCTATATCCATTTATCAAGTTTTCAAAAGAATAAAAGCAAATGTGAACATTCGTAGGACCAAAGACAGGTTTCCATTTTGTGAGCCTGGCCCTTTTGATGCTGATGTAGCAACTGGCATCAGTTATCAAAAACCATGTATGTGTTATGCAGTATTTGAAAAAAAATCTATGAAATCTACTCTTTAAAGGGTTAACAGAACAGTCATTATGTGCATGGTAAAGCACTCATTAGGTTTAAATGGGCACTTTGACACAGTCTTCAAAACTATGAATCCTATAAACCTCAGACCCCAAATACTAGCTGAGGGGCAATGTCAAACAGTATCTTCTCCCAACCAATGAAGACACACTATGTGTTCTCGATTACACAAATTTGCTCCACCCTTTGCAGTTCATCACTAAAAGCCTGTTAACTAAAACATGGCCAGTCTAACCGTTTACACACACATCGTCCAGTCAACTGTAATCCACCTGCGCCCATTATAAGAATACTTGGTGCTCTTTCCCCAGGCTGCTCACCCTCTCTGAGGGTCCACCACGATGGCATAGGGCTCGTCAATCATGCCCGAGATCAGGGTCTTGCGGTTCTGCCCGTTCATCTGGGCCACCTCGATCACGTCGCGGCCAGAGTCCGTCCAGTAGATGTTCCGGGCGATCCAGTCAACTGCGATCCCACGAGGCATCTTAAGATTGGGGATCTGGAGAGGGGAGGTGGAGCGAGAGAAATCAGCCATCGAGTGTCCTGAGATCACTGATCGCTGTCCTTTCATTTATCATTATCATGTACTGGGGACTGATCAGCCACTGATAATCAATGGCAGTCCAAAAAATGTCAGGAACAGACAATAAATAAATAAATAACAAGTAGATCAGAAGGATCTAATAGCAGCGACCACGCCTAGCATCCATCACGTGGCCTAGTGTCCATGACTGGTGGTTTCTTGTACAAGTGTGATCTCAAAATTGGCAAATGACCTTGAAAATCAATAGGGCACCCTTCCTCTGTACCAAGAAGCTTGTTCTAAGATGTAATAGCCATCCATCAAGTTGAAGTGGAGTTACGGTGCGAAAACTGTGAAATCGGGGCAAAATCAACACTTTTTTGACCGGTGTGACCTTGGGATTCAACAGATGACCTTGAAAATCAATAGGGAAGCCCTCCTCTATACCAAGAAGCTTGTTGTAAGATTTCATAGCCATTCATTGAATTAAACTTGAGTTACGGTGCGAAAACCGTCAAATCGGGCAAAATTGACACTTTTTTTGCCTTTGTGACCTTGGGATTTGACGGATGACCTTGAAAAACAATAGGGAACACCTTCTCTATGCCTAGAAGCTATTTCCAAAATTTCATAGCGATCCATGAATTCTAACTGGAGTAACAGCGCGAAAACCCGCAAACAAGGTTGTGACCTCTGTGAACTTGACCTTTGACCTCAACCTTGAGCATGGACATCACTTTGGTGAAGGTCAATAACTCCTGAAAATTTCATGATGATACGACGACAGGAACATGGTCAAAAAGGTGTCACAGACGGACAGACAGACAGACAGAAGCGTTCATAGAGCTGCTTGGTCACAGCTAAAAACAGCATTTTGATTTAGCCACAAAGCTTAAAGGAAAATTGAGACACTTTCAAGGAGAAGACACACAAGCTCTCACAGCTGGAACTAGGACACGTGTACAAGACCCTTCATCACTTACTTTGGTGCACAATCATTTCATGGGCCACGAAAATCGCAATTACAGTCGGAAGTTTGTACTCTCATAAAATATCTGTCTCCATTGCAGCGTTTATTATTCGTTTTAGATCATCTGTTAGGATTTACAATTTATTCTCTATTTTCTATTCTAGTCATTTTGCTTTGTTGTCTGCCAATTTGTTTGCTTTATATTGAGAGTTACATCATGTGAATTATTGAATGATGCCACCAAAGACCAAACAGGGGCAGCCGATGGGAAACAAAAACATTGTCAGAGTTTAGTGGACAGAAGGACCTGGTTCACACAGGCGCAGCAGGAATGGGGAATCTGCAGAATTTCTCCTATACAGAGCAAACTCTGCATCCACTGCTGGTGGCGATATTATTGGCCTGAGAAGATAGACATTCATTGCCAATGGCAAATAAAATGAGCTCTCCTACAGTTTCACATTGATTAGTTTTAGTATGTGACATAAGCAGTTCTTTGATTTGTGGTTCGCAGAGCACTATTTGAATAGACTCCAGAGAGAGCTTCACTGAGACAAGCTTGGCATTGTGGTCAGTGATCACGCATCATAATAAATAAACAATGCGCTGTGCATCACGGCAAGTGATAATGGGTCTTTAAGTGAGTTACAAATGGGTCATGAGGCTGTGCTGTCTTGATTAGAGGCATCATCACACCGCTAGATTCTGAATACACGGCTTGTTGCTAAGCGAAGGGAAAATCAGCCCACCTCCAGGTCCGTGACACGCGTGTCAGTTTGCCGGCGCTTGCGGTTGGAGTTGGGCACAGAGGCCGGCAGCTCGTAGACAGAGATGCGTCCCGTGTGCCAGTTGGTCCAGAAGATCTTGTTGGACTTGACGTGCAGGTCCATGGCATTGATGCGCACGTTGGCATCACCCTGGAAGGTCTGCTCGTAGAGTCCGTTGGGTCTGCTGGGGTCCAGGCTCCGGATCTCGTTATCGTCGGCGATGTAGAGCACCTGCCTGTTGCTGTTCAGATCTGGGGAGGGAACAGTGACAGTGATTAACACTGATACCGATGACTCAGCTGTTTTCAGGAAGCGCAATACCAGAGCATCAACTGATAATCGAGAGAGACTCACTGTCAGCCTTGCAGGTGTCATTTATCTTGGTGAAGTACTTGTGGCAGCTGCACTTGTAGGAGCCCTTCGTGTTGTTGCAGATATGGGAACACACTCCAAACTGCTTGCACTCATTCTTATCTGAAATAGATCAGTGAGAACGCAAAGGTCAGCGTCTAAAAGGGCTCCTTCAGAGAAAAAGAGGGAATCAAGACTCACCAGTCAGTCATTAAATGATATAAATACAAGCAAAATACAAAGAAACAGATATACAACTGAGACCGCTCAAGAATTTTGATAAGCTTATTCCTACACATCCAACAACTCTCTGTTGACATACATCGCACATCAGATCGATATGTACAAAACCAAAAATAAAGGATTCGGTTTGAGCCAATAATGGCTCGGACTGAGAAATGAATTTACTGGCACAAATCAGCCGCGATGTCAGTTATGAGGACACAGCCATACCACTATTCGATCAGCTTCAGCTGCGTGGCTGAAGCTAAGCAGGTGTGGGCTTGGCCAGTACTTGGATGGAAGACCACTGAGGAAAACCAGGTTGCTGCTGGAAGAGGTGTTGGTGGGCCAGTAGGTGGCGATCTTCCCTCTGGCGGAATAATCCCCAATGCCCCAGTGCAGTGAAGGGGACACTGTACTGAAGGAGACGCCGTCTTTCGGATGAGACGTTAAACCGAGGTCCTGACTCACAGTGGTCATTAAAGATCCTATGACACTCTTCGATAAGAGTAGGGGATTCCCCGGTGTCATGGCTAAAGTCCCAACCTGGCTCTTTCGATCTGCCGCCTAATCATCCCCTGATCTAATTGGCTGTGCAATTCCTCTGTCCCTCCCCACCTCTTTCCCCAGGGCTCCCTTGAAAAAGAGATTTTTCAATCTCAATGGGACTTCCCTGGTTAAATAAGGGTAAAATAAATAAATAAATAAACACTGCTTTCTTGTGCCCCTGCATGAACAAAATATGTATTTAACCTTATCACCAGCTTTCAAAACCAAATGGCCCATCTGTCCCAGCATTTATGGAGTGAGCCGCGTGTTGCGCTCAGCTCACCTTCGCAGGTGTTGTGACCCGTCTTCTGGAAGCCTGGTTTGCATGAGCAGAAGGAGTTGGTGCCGTTGGTGACGCAGTGCGCCTCGTCCCCGTCGCCGCACAGGGTGCTGTTGCTACGGCAGTCGGTAAGCACAGTGTCTGGAGGGAAGACGCATTCAAAGTCATCGAGCTGGCAGCGTTCCCACTCGAGCCCAGTCACCTAAGCCTAATTAAATTAATAATCTCCTCCCCTCTCCACTTCAAGTGATGCGCACTGTGGAAATGGGCATAAAATGGCCGCCATGCATCATCCTGTTGGAGGTTACGCATGGCTGGAGGTTGAGATGAGGTTCTCTCTTTCATTGTAATGTGCTCTGAGGTAATAGAATCTGTTCAGGACAAATAATAGTTGATATGCCATATATATTGGAGGAGGTACTGGAGTATGAATCGAAGATAATCAGCAATACACTTAGAAAACTGATAAAGATAGAAAATGAGTCACCAGAGGTACAGGGCTATGGCAGCGTCTCAAATAGAACAGAACTGCTGACACTAAAACTTTATTTAACACTGAGCTCCTCCTAAGGTGACATTGCTTAGGGACTATTTGAGTTGGAACATTTCACCGGACGGTGTGCCAAAAAAGTTACATTAAAAAAGTTTCCTCCACCATAAAAAATAGTTACGGAAGACAGAACTGTAAAGAAGTAGTTTTAAGCCCAATAGATGATTTTAAAATGAGTCATATGACAGGGCTTCTCACTCTGCGCCTCATTAACTATCAAATAAGGCGTAGGTCTGTAAAGCAGTGCACAGGCGAGCCCCGGGCGTGGCGTGGCGTACCTCTCTTGCAGCCAATCTCGTCAGAGCCGTAGTCCTCGCAGTCGTTGAAGAAGTTGCAGCACAGCGTGGAACTGATGCATCGGCCGTTGCTGCACAGGAACTCATCCTTCTCACAGACTGGTGTGACCGGGGTCACCTCTGCCGAAAAGACAGGTGGTCAGCACAAACTTCATGTCTTTGGTGCTAGGAGTGTGTGTGTGCGTATGCGGACCTGTAGGGTGTAAAGGCAGGTCTTGAATCTAATGGAAAAACCTTGTAAGTCTAATTTTAGTCGAAACTGAGTTCATAGGCTTCATAGGCTTGCCTCATCACATTGAGAAAGACACATTACAGATGACCTCTGATTCCCCATGTTTCGCCGTGGCAAAACCCAGCAAAGTCATCAGTGTTTAATTGTTTGTGAAGCAAAAACCTAGCAAATGTATCCTCCTGGGTTTTTCCACATTAAATTTTCTGATATTTGTCATGAGAAAACTTGCCACCTTGAATAAGCCAATCATGAAGCAGCACACCTATTACATAATCTGTCAGGTCAGTCCCCCTGCACACCATTTGATGTGCAGGAAATGTGTGGTCAGAATTCATCATTCACATAATTCACATGCAACTAGCGACTGAAAAATAACTTCAAGAGGATAACAGATGGTATAGTTAGCACTGAAAAGACTGTCAAATGCCATAGCATCTACAAAAATTGCAAGGTTTTTGCAAATCATTTTTATAAAAAAAATCCTCCCATAAATATTTTTTATTATGTAATGAACAAATAACTGCCAAGTCAGTTTAATTTTCAGACAAAAGCTCAACCCCAGAAGGATACAATTTTCTGTCTTTTTCTTAAAATTTGGCTTTTGTTACTCGTTAGGTTTTTCCGTGATGCACAAGAGGTGCACTCCAAGCCCAATTCTTAAAGCAGACAGCATTTAACAGACAGGCCGCATGTGAGATGAGGCCAAGATCTTGTGATATTTAAAGGCCATGTATAGTTTCTATCTCCGACTGGTGCCTCTGTGACAGCCTTTCCTCACTGTGGCCTTCCTGAGCAGCCTCTGGGAGGGCTGCCCCCTCCTGAAGACTGCAGGGCCACCAATCAGCTCCTCAGTACCTATGCAGCCACAGTTTAACCCTTAAAGCGCTTAACGCAGCATTTGCAGCTCGCTAATATTATTGATTTTGTCGCCACATGATAGGTTTTCAAAAGCTCAAGATATTGACATTTTTAAGCGTTCAAAATGTATTTCAGCACCCCAAGGGTTAACTCTGGCAGGGGCGACTTATCTAACGGTGTCAAGGCATTTCATTACACCCTTATGATGCACCACATTTTCCGCACAGCCTTTTCATCTTCTTCCACCGTGATGAGGGCGAGAGTCTGGCCCCGAATCCCAGCTGCCCGTCTCCAACCTCCCGACGACAGCCGTCTGGGCCTCCCCCACGTCACCACTGATGACTGAGCCCCTTTAAGCACCAGTAGTGCTCTCCTTCATGGAACACCTGGCCTCACCCATCATCTAACGCCCCCCACAGGCCTGCCAGGGAGCAGCAGCTCAACTTGAGTCTTATCTGCATCAACGCTGATGGACTGACCACGCCAGCCATTGCCTGAGCCGGACAGAGGCTGCTCAAGTCTGGAACCTTCCAAGGTTTACTTCTGTTATCTGGGAGTTTTTCCTCAGCCATCACTGAAGAGCAAAGTACCGCAAGTACTGAAGTCACATTTTCAGTGTGGTAACGATGATTAAAAAAAACATCTTTTATAGTTACCCAAGTCAATTTTCTCAAAATAGACATTTTGTGACTTCAGTTCTTTTAGCACTGCAGTCTCCAATTAGCAGATTTTATGGATCTATGACATATTCGGACCTTTTTTCTCATGAAGACATTTTGTGACTTTTATTGTTAAATGCACTAAATGCAGCTATTGTTGCTCAACAATGTAAGATATCAAATTCAAAGCCGTTGAAAACCTATCATGCGGCAACCTGTTTAAAAGAGCTCCCACAGGTTAAACAAGTCAGTTAAACAAGTCGGCCCATGATAGATTTTACACAGCACAAGATTATTACACATATATTTTGCCGCTCTAAGGGTCAAGCACCAGGGTCTTGAATTGCTTCTGACCAAATCATGGGGGGAATTTTCTGCAAAGCACTTTGTGACAATTCTTAGTGAAATGTAAATCGTAAATGAACAAGCCCCTGTGTATCTGGGGAGTCAATGTGTCGGCAGAGTGATGGAGGAAACATGGGTTGCCGTGGGAGATGGAGCCAGTATGGATGCAGCCTCTGTTGCCACGCAGAGAGCTGTTCCTAAGGCTGTACTGACATATGCTGTCAAAATCAGACACTGGGACGCCAATTAGTCTGATACTGTAACAATCAGACTCCAGGACAGATATTGAAGCAGTCACTCCTTGAAACAGTCAGTCATTGAGACAGTATGACAATGAACCAGTCAGTCATTTAGATAGTCATCGAAAGAGACGGACACGGTGTCAGACTCTAAATCAGACAGAAATGGAAACAATCAGAGCTATTTGACTGTTTGAACAGGTCCGCAGTGCGGCTCAGGACCGGACACTCACTGCAGTTGAGCTCGTCACTGTTGTCCCCACAGTTGTCGATGCCGTCACAGCGCTTGCTGAGCGGCAGGCAGACGCGGTCGTTGAGGCAGCGGAACTGGCGGGTGGGCGGGCACTGGAACTTCTCTGAGGGACAGGAGGAGACGGGACGGGTGTGAGCAGCTGACAGGGGCAGGGGGTGGGTCCTGCTCTGAGATGGAGGGAGAAGGGTGGGGAGTGGGGAGCGGGGGAGACTCACTGCACTCCTCAGGGTTCTCATCAGAGTTGTCCCCACAGTCGTCCTCTCCGTCGCACTTCCACGCCTGTGGTTTGCACAGGGTGTTGTTGCACTGGAACTCATCCTGGGGGCAGTGTCGCCCAACTGAGAGGGGAGGGAACCAGTGAGGCGAAAAACGAGAGAAACGGGTGGAGGGAAAGAAAAGGAGGGAAGGAGGGAATAAGGAAGAGAGAGAAAGTTACTGAGGCAGCAAAGCCCTTCGGTCCCACAGGCAACAACAGCAGCTCATCACTAGTAGTCCGAGCTCTTTGGTGCATTTTTATGACCTCATGCAGAGACAGCCAATACTTCCCAAACTGGGGGGCCAAGCGATGCAGCCCTACCTAAGCGAGGATCTGATTCCACCAGCAGCACTTACAGATTCAACAGGCCTGGATTGCCTTTGCTGCTAACAGCATTATATAATCAAACACAAGAAATGGAATAATCCATAATAAGGTGTAGGGGGCCAAGGGTTCAAACACATGACATTAAGGTGAAGAGACTATTGACTTCCAGAGGTCATTAAATATGAGCAGGTAATTATCCCTCAAAGTGTTGACTTTTTCAACAGGCACTGACTCACTTAGTTTTCTGCCAGGCTTACAACTGCTTCAGCTTGTTGCTATGGGTACTGAGGTTAGTCAGCCTGCAAGACGGTTTAAAGAATCATAACGGTGATACAATATCACCTTCAGGCCAATCGGAATCAAATATTCTTCGGACTGTGAAGTAATGTTGGTTTCTTATCGATTTCTGTACTTGCGCAGTGGTTTTCTGCATACAGTACACAGCAGTTGTAACGGAAGCGGTTTCCTCATCATCATGGGAGGATTTGTCATGAAGGAATTTAAATTTGGCAGTTAAATCCCAGCTTGCAAAAATGTTCTCGCTGCGCAAGCATGTTATAAACACTGCCACCACATTGCAGAAACATAATGAGAACATTTCTGTGCTAAACTAGGATTGCCGGCAGTTCATCTTCGTGTGTTGACAGCTCTCCTCACCTCCGCTGTCACATTTCTCCTCGTCGCTCCCGTCCATGCAGTCCGCATCTGCGTCGCAGCGCCAGCGGATAGGGATGCAGTGGCCGTTCTTGCACTGGAACTGGTCACTGTCGCATTTCAGATCGCAGCCGTTCTGCAACGAAGAGGCATCCCATGAAACGAACGATAAAAAAGCACCACTGTTTAGCAGGGGACTTCAGCGAGGGAATATTATCTCACATGCCATTGGTAAATAAATGACAGCAGTATCAATATCTCTTGTAAAAGATGATGTAATAATTACAGGATGCCTGTGGGCATTAACCTGTGATCGGTTACACACAAATAAATCATTAAGACTGAGCCAATCAAATGATTTCTGCATGGAGGGCCACCTGGACCACATTCACACAGTATCTGATAGATCTGGAATGTATGAATAAAAGTTGGCCGACATATGAGCAATATCATATGAGAGGGAGTGATGTTGTTGCTGAATATAATCACAGCTGTGAGGCGGTCGTACGCATGAGGCCACAGGCCGCGTGTAGAAGATATCACAGCCGTGATGATATTCAGCAACAACATCACGACTTTGAGTCTGATATTGCTTTTATATGACAGTTCTACCACTCTTATTACAAAAGTAGTTGATGGCAATAAGAGACAAAAGATTATGATTTCTTTGTTAATTTAATCAGTCATCTGACTTCCACAAATGAATCGGGACTTGACTGTTGCTAACAATGTAGCACTAAGTTTATGGTCAACAGTTAGTGTAATTAACGGTGTTTAAAACACCCGTGAGCGAAGTGATTTTGCGGTTATAGGCCTCTTTGATGTTGTACTCCATAATCAGCACTCATGGAATGCCTCCCATCCAATCAAATTACTTTGTCGGAATCAACTGTTGAATAAGTTAACCATATGTGCATGAAGAGTACAACTGTCTGAATGGAAACAGTGCAATTGATTAGGCAGACTGTCTTTTCATCTATACAACAAAATGTTCGGAGTTAAAACTTTATGGAGTCCATCTGAGACCAAACTTGTCAAAGTTGGAAAAAAAATGAACTCTGTAAGTGTTGATTCAACTCTGAATTTTACTCTGCCAAACCCAAAAAGGGAAAGTGAGGGAGGAGGAGAGGCAGTGTTCGTCCCCAGACGACTGCGACAGAAGGAGCAGGGTCTTAAAACCATTGTCAAGGCAGCAGTTTTATCGCCACGTTTAGCAAGTCACACTTCAGTCAGAGGGCTTCTGTAAGATGAATACTGCAGACTTCATAAAGACGATGACAGGAGGGGACATGGCTGTTAGACTCGGCTCGGCGGCTGGGTAATGATCAGAGAGAGCCTGCTGCTGAAATAAAGATTTTTTTCCCCACCTCGTCCGACCCATCAGCGCAGTCGTGATCGCCGTCACACTTCCACCTCCCGGCGATGCAGCGGCCGTTGGTGCAGGCGAACTCGCTCTCCGAGCACTTGCGCGGCACTGCCAGAGGAACGGAGGGAGAGGAGAGGAAAGAGGGAGGAGAAGAGGTCAGGACATAATGGTGCGAGAAATGAACACACTCTTACGAACGACGTTTCTCCCCACAGAAAGCCAGGGGCTGTCAGGCACTGCACATACCCACACATGCACACGCGCACACACGCACACACACACACACACACACACACACACACACAAAGATTTACACTGCGGGGAGGACCTGCGTGTTGTCGTGCAGCAAGGATGAAGGAGAGGCAGAGGACCATGTATGGTAATGGGAGGGGCTGCATTCATTTTACATCACATGACATCATTAGGCTTAGGAGACACTTCCAGCTTATTCACTGCCAATTGTTTCACAGTTATATACTCCAATAAGACTCCCGCAGCGCTTTGAAAATATGCGAACTGGTTAATAAAGGTTACAACACAAACAGGATCTGGCCCATGAATGTATGACTGCTATGGGGTGTTGAACAGATGACGAACAGGAGAAAAAGTGCACTGCAGCTGGAGTTGCTAATTGATGCTCATTATATTTACCATCCAGTCATTTAATGGATGCTGTTATCTATAGGGAGTTACAGTTGATTAAAAAGAGCAGGATAAGATCCCCTGGAGGTTATGGGATCTTACTGCAGAAAGACTAAGGCTTGAAACATACTTCTAAGTTTTTCCAAAATTGTCTGTCAGTGTTCTAAAATTCCACTGCTTGCAGCTACCAGTAACTGCTGTTACATCAGCATTACGTGGAAAAGACTCTTGACACACATTGGTGATCTTAAGCCATGAAGCCCAGCACAGATCAAAAATTTTTGATGAAAGTGTAATAGGATGTTGCCGAGAAGAACAGCACTAAACTCAAAATGTATAATGCGACTGCTTGCGGCTACTCAACTGGATAGCGATATTGATTTCTGAAACTTGGCAAGACCCTGCTTGATGCAGCATGCTGGGGTGCAAATCTTTCCAAAAAGGTATTTTGTAAAAAGATTTTTGTAGACATTAAACTAGCCATTGCATTTTCAGTTTATTAACATTGTCACAAATTAGAAATGCCAATTTTACCCAGTTTCTGGTTGTTCACAAACTGGATGAGGTACTGTTCCTGAATTCAGTTTTTACTCCATCTGAGAGGAGCCATTTGACTTGGACACTAGAATCCAAGAGTGTGATACGCTGTTTGAATCACTAAACGGCTAGTTAAATGATAATACGTATAATAGGACACTGTTTTTACACCAAAATAGGTTTCCCACGATTGGCAATTAAGTTCCTCTGAAAGCCTTTCACTGTATTATCCTCAACAAAACAGAAGGTAGTATGTATTTGAGTGCTATTCTGCTCTTGCACGTAGTTACCAGGCAACACTTGGGCCTTGTCAGCTGTTTGGACACACTCTTGCAAGAGGCTCTGCCCTCTAGAGGCCAGATGATGAAATGCAAAGCACACTTCAGTTGCAGCCATAGAAAGCAGTGAAATTGGCAGCTTTCACAGAGAGGAATACAGGACACATATGAAAGTGAAACACACACAAATCACGCATGAGCACAGCCTGGAGGTCTGCAAACAATAACATAGCAAGAGGCATTGGACAGAATTAACCAGTGGGGGGCAGGAGTGAGTAAACAAGACACTCATAAACAGTTAAAAGGGACACTGCGCCATGATTTTCATTTGAGTTTCATTTTACTTTACTTTCATCTTTTATGTGTTACAGCAAATCTCAATCATTGACTTGACTTCTAACTCTCCAAAGCTTGCATCTGAGGCAAACAGCTTAAAATTACTGTAAGTCTCAGCAACAGGGGGCTCCTGTAAGTGTGTGCGCCTGGAAGGCTATCCAACAGGGCAAACCCTGTGTTCTCTCTTTGATAAATCAGCACAGAGCGGGTTACAGACAGCTAGTTAAGATGAAGTGTCCCTTCAAGCATTTATCTCTTAAAAACCCTGCGGTATGTGAGCAGACCTCCAGTGTTAGGATGCGGTAAATAACCCACAACTGGAAAGGTATGGAGGCAAGGCAAGGGGGATGAAGGGAGGTTTTGGGGATCGAGGGCTCAGTCACAGAGGGGAGGAAGGAAGGGTCTGGGTGCTTCTTTTCTTTTCAAACTGGAGACCTACCTCTGACTCACGCCAACAGGCCAGTGATGAATGAAGAATAAACACAAGGCGAAGTGAGATGAGTCAATGGTCAAAGCAAAAAACATGAAAGTAAAACAAAAATCATCACAGGACGGGAACAGAAATCGTGCCTCTACGTGTGACGACAGGCGTGAGGGTCACGCACGTCAAAAGCAGTGCTGAAAACCTTGCAGCCGCCCACTTCTACCGCAGAGTGGCTCGTGAAATTGTGATGTGAATTCCTGCCCCAAAGTATTCTGGAATGGGAGCTGTTACTTTAGCGAGTGACTGTGCAGTGAGCTGATTGGTGAGAATGAATGAGGGGGCGGGGAGGAATGAGGAAAGATGAGAATGGTGCTGGTTTCGACAGAGCTGCCATCCTCAGCGGATCACCTGCTATCATGTATTTTTTCAACCCACCTTACGCATGTTATAACCTTTTTTTCGCCAAACTGATGTCAAAGCTATAGGGTCCAGCCAGGCATAATCATAAAAAGCCCTTTTAGCTGGGATAAACCAGGGCCTCTTACCCTTGAGAAATCAAACTCAGGCCTCGTCTTCACTGCCCTCCTGATCACGTCACTCTTCCAGCAAAGCTGTTACATTCATTTCACAAGGCCTGTCCATGTAACTAGGCCTTCGCTGCATAACTTGCTAATCACTGGATGACTTGGCCTTCTCAGAGTTATTTGGGCCTTTTCAATGCAAATGGCCTATTCTGAATAACTTAGCTTTCTCTTTGTAACTTAGTGCATCTAACATGACCTGCATTCATTTTTTCCCCTTAAATTCCCAGTTTTTCGCAGAAACCGCCTTTAACCCAGTGCTGATTTGCAGGTTCCCAGCAGCACCTACCACACTTGTCCTCGTCAGAGTTGTCCCCGCAGTCATTGTCATAGTCGCACTGCCACCGACCCGGAACGCAGCGGTTGTTCTTACAGCGGAACTGATAGGGCTCACACGTCCTCTCATCTGCCCAGACAGACGGACAAAGACAAACATTAGTCATGAACTGCATCACTGGCAACTGACCCTACTCCTTACAATTTGGGTTTTCACTCAAATTTTAACAAAGCACAACTCACTCAACAGTCATGAGATCTCTTTGAACTGCCAACTGATAGATCGAGATGTGCCTAATTAGGAAATCAATGAAGTTGATCTCCAGCAGCAGGGCTGGTTCCCACAGATCTACATAAATGATACACTAACTTGATAGCAAAACAAATAGTAGCCCAGGTAATCAAGAACTTTTTTTTTTACTTGCTCATAGCTATACTAAGAGTTAAAAATAAAACCCTGTGAAATTATAGCCACAGCACAATTATCTGCAGCACTGGGGGACTTTATTGTCCTGTGCTCTCTGCTAGCTGATCCATCTAAACTACTGCGGCCCAGGAGGATATTACACGCTACAATGAGCAGCCGCATGTCACAGAGAGCGAACTAAATCACCACCTGCATTACAAGTGAGATTGAGAGTAAACAGACTGAGAGGTGAACCACAGTGTTGTCAGTAGTATGATGGAGTGAGACAGATTTCACATTTTGGCTCAGTGCTTTAGCACAATGGATTTGAAAATTATGATTACGATTTTAAAGTAGAGACTGGGAGCTTTAAGTTGTATGTTTTTACATTTGCATCATGTGACGTACCGTGTGAACAGCAGCCTTTTGTCCAAACAGTGAATAAAGCTCCACCATACTTCAAGTGAGGACATCAGACGTTTGTCCCAGTGTGCACTGCTCACTCACCGCACTCCTCTTTGGGTTCGTCTGAGGCGTCCCCACAGTCGTCCTCTCCGTCACACTTCCAGCGGGCCGGGATGCAGCGGCCCGAGTCCTTACAGCGGAACTCGTCCACTCCGCAGGTCATCTGGGCTGGAGAGGGAGGGGAGAGAGGGGGACACAACGTGAGGAGAGGGAGGGACACGCATGGGGGAGTGGCCAGGCAGAGTGACGAGGGAAGGAGCCAATCATTGAGGGGATGAGTCAGGCATAAAAGAATTTGAGCCAAGCAGGTAACAGGGACCGTAAATGCCCCTGAAGACAACCCTCCGGCTCCGCCCCTCTCCATGTGTAGTCAATTGCTAAACAGACTGAGGTATATCTTAGCTATAATGGTTTGTCAACTAAAACAGATTTTTTTCCCAACATTTAGCTCTGTAAAAATGCAAATAAATATTTCATTAAATTGTCAGGGTGATGTCACGATTTTTTCAATCGCTCTCAGGCTACACTCTGCTTAACTAAACAGAGGGCAGGCCAGAGACACGGCAAATATGGATGGGCTAACGCAAGTAAGCAGAGTTTGCCGAGAAGGAGCGCTATCTCAGGCCTTACTGCAGTTGGCGGGTTCATCAGAGCCATCGACGCAGTCGTTGTCACGGTCGCACACCCAGACCCGCGGGATGCAGCGCTTTGTGATGGCGCACTGGAACTGGTTGGGGGCGCAGGTGACCTCAGCTGTGGACACAAAGAGAGGGGTTGATTAATAACTCATTAAAAGCTAATGAACAGAAATCATATATCGTATTTAGACTGCCATTTCTCTTCGAAAGGAGCAAACTTACGGCAGTCCCTCTCGTCCTCCCCTTCCCCACAGTTATCCTGACCGTTACAGCGGAATATTCCGGGTATGCAGCGACTGGGATGACTGCATTTGAACTGGCTGGGCAGGCACACATGGATATCTGCGATACAGAGAGAGAGAGAGAGGGCTAACGCATAACATCTGTAATAATACACAAAAGATGTCTGTTGTGTGCAGACATCAGGAACAGGAAGGAAAAACACATGAACATATTCCATTACGAGACATTCAGAGGGAACAATCCAGGTCAAGTCACATATTTTATGTAGTAAACTGCATCTATTTGTCAACAACCATAAATTTTATCAACTAAAAGCATCTATGCACAAGTAAATAGTCTGGATACTGAAGCAATTATCCTCCACTGAGAGGGCAGGACAGGTGAAAGCAGTCCTGACCACAAGATGGCAGCACCAGCACTACAGGGGAGGGCCACAGATGTGATTCACTGCAAGCAGTTCAGCTGGGGCCCCATCACATTGTTTATGAACTTAATAAAAGAGGCTTTGGTGCCAGGCCTCGGGGAGAGAATCCTGAGGTTGTTCTGAGGATGTGGCTACAATTGCGATTCGTCCAACGGGTTTTAGTAGTTCTTTTGGCTGATTTAGCTTTGGTTAAGAGCAGAAAACTAAATTGAATCGCTGCATTTTAAATGAGTGTCTTTTTTTATTTAGGTGAATCATCTTAATTTAAATGATTGATAGTCCTTATCTTATTTCATGAATGACTCAAGACTAATTAATCTTTAAAGTTTTAATACTCTATTCACTATGAGACTCCGAGGCCCTCACTAAACTCAGCACCACAGTACTTTATTAAAGGGCACAATGACAGTGTCTTTAATGGAAACTGAGCCAGCAAACCTAAGCTTATGAGCCCGGTGCCATAACCAGTAAGCAGCTGCTCCCACATACAGGCCTGCCCGCACAGGGAAACCAGAAACAGAGGACGCACCGCAGTTGGCCTCGTCAGAGTTGTCCTGGCAGTCGTTGTCCCCGTCGCAGATGTAGGCCGGGTTGGTGCAGATTCCGGTCCCACACTGGAACTGGCCTGGGCGGCACTTAAACTCAGCTGTAAGGAGGTGGGTTATAACCAGGTCAGCATATGCAGGCTCTGAGATTGTATTTACATGCGCACGCCAACTAACAACCGACTGATCAATCTAAACATCAAAACATTAGTAAGAGGAAATCTCGCATTGTCGGAGTCAGTGTTGCGCAAAGAAAATCGACCAACCAAAGAAGCCGAAAATCAGGCAAATTAAAATAATTCTGTGGAGGCCAACAAATTTGACAATGACTGACGCTCATTGAGTTAAAGCATATGATGGGTATATCTTGGTTCTGCATAAATATTTTAAATGTTATTAAATGTCATCCTTTATTTAACTTAATTTTCTTAAGTGATCTCAAGGGAGCCCAAGTCTTTGGACTGTGTGAGAAAACTCAAGCGAATGCAGAAAGAACAAGCAGATTCCACATGGAGGGGATCTGGCCACAACCTGACCCTGAAACTCTCTCCTCCGAAGCAACAGTTTGAACCAGGGCAAAGCTGTGCTGCCTAAAATACAAATGTGACATAGAGTAGATATGCCTCTTGTCTGACACAATCTCTCCGCAGCTCCGTAACAGAAACCTCTCATTTCAGAACCACTTTGCAGAAGAGGACATACAGAACTGGCTCTAACTCTGATCAGGAAAAAGGCCCAAGTCCAAGGTGGGTAAAATCTTCTGAGAGGTCAATGTAGTTTTTTGAGTATCTATCCCTCTGCCATCCCATAATCCTGAAAACTCACGGCAGTCGGCAGGCTCATCTGAGCGGTCCCCACAGTCGTCCTCCGTGTCACACTTCCACCAGAAGGGAATGCACTTGTCATTCTGGCAAACAAACTGCAGGGAAGGAGAGGCGGGATCAGAACAGCCACAGTGCTGATTGGCTGCTGGCTGAGGCAGAGGTGGGGCTTAAGCAAGAGATTTCCCAAGAATGGTTGGGTTCCGAGGCACACTAGCTGTAAATGAGCATGATCGTATAAAGGTATATAAGGGAAAAGGGGCCCTCGCTCTTATATCCCTCCTGGCAGAGATAATTTCCATATCTGTCCCAAGTTTGGGAGTATGCTTTTTGGAAATGTGCAGACCTGGAATGTTATAATTTGATGTTGCGGTGATTAATTTAGCCACGAACAAAGAGTTGGGCCCTGCACAACGGCCATTGGTTTTAAACTGAAGTAGTGATGTGCACACGATTGCAAATAATTAATATGGATACAATGATTTATGTTGAATTTATCTTGAAATACATCCATTTATCCATCATTATATACACTCGCTATTGGTGCAATGCATTATGTACAAATTATTTTCATCGACAGCTAGGGGGGCTTAAATACCACGAACCGCCAACTGCTAGTTTACCCGAACACCACAGATGCGTCTCGTCGACAGGGATGTATTGGCAAAACAAAAACAACACTAAGACAGAACACAGCAGAATTGTTGAAACCACAAAGCAGCAGCAAACAGACAAACATCTATAAAGGTCAATGATGGGCGAAAGATCAGCTGCAGGATACAAGGCTGTCTACTCATGACCCCACCAGCACATTAGTTTCATATGATGCCTAATATCTACCGATTCCGCCTCCCGAGGCACACTGGATCCAGCTTGTAGTTCTGAGTGGTTCTCACCTGGCTGGCTGTGCAGTTGGACATGCAGTGACGCCCGTCGCTGGCCAGGTAGAAGTTGGTGGGACAGGCGCACTTGTGACCCCCGCCGGGAGAGAGGAGGCAGAGGTTACTGCAGCCCCCGTTGTCCGTCTGGCAGGAGTGGTTCATCACTGCAGAAGAAGAGGGACACGGTCAGGAGAGAGTAACACCTCAACTGTCCTCCAGCAGGCAGAAGAATACTGTTGAGCTTCGTTTCCAAAATCGGCGTCCCAGGTTAGAGCCACAATCATCCTTAACTTTCATTTACATACAAATACAAGTGCTGCCCCTCTTTCCTATCATTAACCATTAGAGCGCTGAAATTAAAAAAAAAAAAAAAAAAAAAAAAAAAAATATATATATATATATATATATATATATATATATATATATATATATATATAAATTTAATAATCGTGTGCTGTTGAAAACCCTTGCAGGAGCTCTTTTAAACAAGTCCCCACATGATAGGCTTTCGACAGCTTTGATTTTGATATCTTGCATCATTGAGCAACAATATCTGCATTTAGCTCTCTACAGGTTAACATTACTTGGCCACTCTGACTGCTGAACTTGCCAAATTCCTCTCAACATAAGTCAACACTAAGAATGAATGATGAATTAACCACATGTAGTTCTATCCCCAAAATATGCTGGTCATTGGTAGGGGAAGCCACTGGTTGGTGTTTCGAAATGGGCCGCAACTCATTTATACAATGAAGTACTTCAATTTTGCATATATTATTAACGAAGTGATTTCAGACTCGAAGATGGTTTAAGTACAAAATACATGGAATTAATGAAAGACTGGTTTTATTGCACATTCATTAACGTGCTGGCTAAACAGGATCAATTATTCCATCATCATCGCAGGGCTGAAAGCGGCGATCGTTGGGTCAAAAATCACACCGTAAATAATATATGCAGAACTTATTCCTTCAATATAATTTTTGCTTTAACAAGATTCTACACCGTAAGAGGATAAAATAACCCCCATTGCACAAAAACCCGTGAGGTTCTGGGCCCTGAATAGCGAACACTCATCCATTCCAACAGTCAGCTGTACAGTTCTGTGCATCGACAGGCCTCGCCAGCAGCCCGGGGTAAGAGCAGCTGGTCTTACCTTCAGGCTGGCGGTATGGGTGGTAAATGTGGATGTCCATTGGCCGGTGCAGCGTGCTGATCAGCATGGTTTTGTTGGTTCCCAGGGTCTTGTGGGCGCGGTTGATGGACTTGGTCTCCCAGTCTGTCCAGTAGATGAACTCCTCGAACAGTGTCATGGCGAAGATGTGCGGGATGTCCTGGCTCAGGACTGCAGACGGCAAAAATACCAGACTACCCGCTCATCATCACACCTCAGAGCGGTTTATCATCACAACTTCACAGCCATATTGACTATAATTGTATGATTGAACTGGTAGATCACACATCAGATTGTTTTGGCTAACTTGTATTTTTTGGTCCATTTCTAGGAAGATGAAGTCCAAATAAAAACATTACCGAAGGGATGACTTGAACTCAGTTTCTGTTGCTAAAACCAATTTTCTTTTCGAGAGCACAGATCATTAGAATAGGGGGTGAGTCTCTCACTGACCCGTGTGGCGGTTGGTGCCATCCAGGCTGGCAAACTCGATGTAGTCCTCCCGGGCATCGGCCCAGTAAATGCGGTCGTTGATGAAGTCGAGGGTGAGGCCGTTGGGCCAGGTAATGCGGTCCTGAACAATCACGCTGCGGTTGGAGCCATCCATGCCAATGCGGCCGATGTGGGGATTGTCGCCCCAGTCTGACCAGTACAGGTACCTGTGAGGGACAAACGGTCAGAGGGCCGGAGGGCAGAAGTGCTCAGAGCGCTGCACTCATATTTCTGTAAGGCAGCGTAATGAAGAGGAAGCATCTCCAGCCGCGTCCCAGAAGCTCTTGAAAATGTCTGCTAGTTATGCATATTGCTCAGCACTAAGGCAATGAAATGATGCCTCTGGACAAAAAGAGTGATTTACTGCATGGCGAAAACGAAAAGCACAGGAGGGACGTCCAGGGGTCAGAAAATGACGGTCCTGTCCTGTGCTTCTTCTACCAGCCATCTTTGCGCTCATGAGCAAATCCAGGTGGAACATTTTATCTCTTTCATGAAAAGTAGTTTGCCTTGGTTTCTGAGAAACTGAAGTCTGTCTTTGTAACATTAATTATTTTCCCCAAAAATCTTGACTGACTGAGAGCACGTGTCTCACCCGTTGCGCACGTCCACGGCGACGGCTCGCGGCTCCCTCAGGCCCGAGTTCACCAGCACCGTCCTGTAGGCCCCGTTCAGCTTCGACACCTCGATGGTGTCCCTGCCTTTGTCACACCAGTACAGGTTACCGCCCACCCAGTCCACGGCCAATCCGTCCGGGTTACTGAGGGAGGTGCGGTGCAGCACCTGAGGAAAGCAGCAAATCGGTGGGTCGCGTGAGTATGGAAGTGGCACAGACATGTTAAATTGACAAACCAAGTTAATAAGAAATGATGGTTACCAGGATTGTAAACATATAAGACACAGCGAGAAGCTGTTAAAAAACCTTTTAATTCTTTCGGCACTATTCCAATGACGAGACTTGTAGTTTTAACGTCTTTTATGCGAAGTTCAGATCTAGAACGCCTTGCCTGAGTCAATGAGTAATTTGTTGGAAAAATACAGTGCAGGACAGCAGAAAAAAGCCACTGAACTGGGTTATTTTTCTGTGCACTGCTGATATACTGATCACTAGTCTCATGCCCACCTGCACATTGCTGCCATTGATGTTCATGCGGCGGATCATGCTGCCCTGTGTGGTCACGTCCGTCCAGTAGATCATCTGCTCCCTGTAGTCGAAGTCCAGGGCCACCGCATTGTTCAGGCCCTGATCCACACACACACAGACACAGACAACCAGACACAGACACAGACACAGACACAGACAGACAGACACACACACACACACACACACACGCACATGCAGAGCGGTCAGAGCACAAGTACCAGGGCCAAGGATTCAGCGCATCACATCAGTAGCAGATCTGAACACAGCCCTGCCCTACATCGCGGCCGCTGAGTGGTTGCACTCTCAGCAGCTGCTGCATTCTGATTGGTTGATCTGGAAGCGCTTAAATGCTCCCCCAGAGCCTCACCTGTTTCAACAGGGTGTAGTTGGAGCCATCCAGGTTCAGTTTCCTCAGATAGTAGCGGTTAGCGAAGATGAGGAACGGCTCCTCCTCTGCAAGGAAGGAAGATGAGAGGGGAAGCGTAAGGAAAAAGAAAGAATAAAGGAGTGCAAGAAAGGAGGAAGAGATCCGGATGTGCTTATGCAAAAACATAAGTATAAACAAACTCTCATTCTCTTCAGCTACAAATATACTCAACAAACAAGTAAAGGACCACTGAGTTTTTCCTTGAACATTTTCTCTTTTTCTGAGGTTTCCAAGATGCTGTCAAGCTGTGGTGAGAGCATGTGGTGGTCACACAAGTTACTGAAATGACTTTGGAGATTGTTTAACATTTCGATCTAATGTTCTGGACGTGGTGTAATTTTGGTCATCCCTGCCGATGCCCTGTTTTGGAGTAATGAAGTCATCTGATCAAATTTTTTGATGCTTTTTTTCGTCTTGGATTAACACTAGTGATGTAACAAAACTGGGGATTTACTTTCAGTTTTTATATTTCACATACTCAAGTCAAAATCGAGTGTTCCTTAACTTTTTTTGTTGAGTATATATTCAGAGCTCAGTCGTAAATTTTCCTCCAACTTGTTTTTAAGCCAGGTCCCACTAACATTATTGTAGCACATGTGTCAGCCATGACATGTTTAGCAGTGCCAGCGACAAACACAACAAGGAGGCTTTTCCAGCCATTATGTACAAAAGGTCGTCCCCATATCACCACATTAGGCCATGAAGACTGATGGGTCCAAGAGTTGATTACTTGGCACAGGACGCAGCACAGAGCAAAGTAAAGGGGGGGGGGGCACTGTTTGGCAGCTGCAGCAGCAGATGGTGCAGTTGGCAGCAGTGCATCTGGGACAGGGGGTGCATTCTCTCCGTTTCCATGACGACACAGGGCGAGTCTCACCAGAGGTGGACTTGCAGATGGTGTGGTCGTCTGGGTGCTGCTGGAAGCCCTCCACACACAGGCACTGGAAGCTTCCGTAGGTGTTGATGCAGCGCTGTGAGCAGGGGTAGGTGGAGGAGCACTCGTCTATGTCCACACAGGTCTTCCCATCATCCTTCAGGTGGAACCCAGAGTGGCACCTGCACTGCAGTGGTGGGGACGGGTGGGGAAAGGGGTTACGATTGCGACACGCAAACACACTTACACTTGCAGGAATGCCTGCTCAAAATGTAGTGCATGCGAATTGAGTTCAGGAGTGGCGAAAATTTGGCAGGGGACATATGAACAGTGAAGGTACAGGCATCAAACCAGACAAGAAAATATACCTAAGAGCCGGACTAAGCTTAACCCTTTTGGGCCAGCATATGAACATTTCTGCATTATGCTCATTGATCCTGCCAAAATACGGATTTTTCAGTGTTTTTTGATTGACTTCGGGTCCTCAATCTTATCCAGAAAGGGCTGGTGCGGTTGAAGGCTTTCGTTCCACCTAAAGCAGTTACACACCGGATTCTACTAATCAAGGTCCTCAGCAAAGTTTCAAATTCAAACTGACAATGTATCTGAATATTTCCCGGTATGTAAATTCTGGAACATTTTGCTGTCAATAAATGCATCCAACTTGCACTGAACTGTATTAGCAACATTTACTTTTACCATTTCATACAATGAAATACTTTGGTGAATTCAGAATTTAATAAGAACTTTGAGCATGTCTGATATCAGGTCTTAATTAACTTGGACAGAGCAGTAATATTTGGTTATGTAAAAGCTAGGGTTAAAATGATGCAATGCGCCATGTCCGAAGGCTTCCCGACCTGAAAAAATAAAAATAAAATAAAATATTATTTTATATAAAATAATAAAATAAAATAAAAAAGGACTATGTTTTGTTGGCCAAGCTGCTCTCTATCAGGAATGTGGTGGTAGCTGTGCACGCGGGAGTCCCGGCTCACGGTTAGCATCAGGAATGTGGGGGTATCTGTGCACGCGGGAGTCCCGGCTCACGGTTAGCATCAGGAATGGAGCAGTATGTAAAGCTGCTCACTGCCCCTACCTTGTAGCCGATCTTCAGGTCCTCACACAGCTGCGAGCAGCCGCTCAGCTTGCGGTTCAGACACTCGTTGACGAAGCAGTTGAGCTCGTCAGAGCCGTCGCCGCAGTCGTCGTTGCGGTCGCACAGCAGCGTCTCGTTCAGGCAGTTTCCGTTCTTGCACATAAAAGCTGTTCCATTGCACTTCTTTTCTACTCAAAAAAGGGAGAAATCAGAGATGAGCAGGATTCCAACAATTCATGTAAATAAGTACATTGAGGAGTCGTCCGTTTTTGGCCACATATCGAAAAAAATTATTAAGTGACTGAATGATGGTGAGAGCAGAATAATTTCAGGTGTTAACCCTCCTGTTAGCTGCACGGAGCTTTAATGATACCTTACATATGCTGTCAAAATGACCCCCCAAAATTATTACTAATATGCTAAATTATTATAATTATTAAAATATTTTGGCCTAGTGCATGTCACATAAACAGCATGTTTGCCACTTAATGCCGATAAATTAGGAAAGGTCATAAAGTACACCTAAATCAAATAATAACATTTTTAGATTTAAGATCAAACATTGAATTTAGTGAGGATCCCAAATGTAATATACAGGGTCAAGGGTCACCACAGCTGTGACAAAAGACAAGGGGGACGGGGATCCCCACTCACCAGGGCTGGTACAGTGTGGGTTTTTGGGCGCTTCGTCTGAGTGGTCGTGGCAGTCAAATTCGCCGTCACATTCCCACCGGCTCTGTTTCAGGCACCTGCCGTTCGCACAGCGGAACTCGTTGGGCCCACAGGTGGGGTAATCTAAGAGAGAGCAGGGGGATGGGTAAACTGTGAGACGCCATCACAGGCACAGAGGCACCCTGGGGCTGCTATGGCAATCGCCCGTTCCCACGACACTACGTGTGCACTCACCGCACTCCGGCGATTCGTCCGAGCCATCGATGCAATCTTTGTCGTGGTCACAGACGTACTGCTTGGGGATGCAATCGCGGTTCTGACACATGAACTCGCCCTCGTCACAGGTGTCGTTGAACACTGTAGAGAACGGAGTAGGAACGTTAATACAACCATTTATAAAAAATAATGATTTTTTTTTTCCTTCTCGTCTGCCACAAGCCTGAACAAGATCATGAGAAACAATTCTAACACTAGCAGTCAAATGTAAATGCCTGAGTGTGAATTTTAAATGTAAATTTTCATTTTAATGAAACTGCCAAAGGACAGATTCCCTCAATGATGGTTCCCAAAATGTCTAACCCAGTGGGGGGCCGTGGTGCCGGCGACAGAAGTTTACTTCCCCTTCTCATGGCAGCACAAAACCTCAACAAAACTGCTGACTTTTAATGTTATTCATTGTTTTGTTCTGGACTGTTCATGGATGTTTGTGTGCTGTGGAGCCATATGTCAGAATGTGAAGGACATCTTGATTCTCTAAATCTCGATGTGCAGGTCGGCGCCTTGTATGGCAGCATCTGCCATCATGAGGCATAACTGTAAAGTGCTTTGTATCATGTGACTAAAAAAGCACTATATAATTGCAGTCCGTTCACCATTTGAATCACAAAAATGAGCTCTTCACTGCCAAAGCTCAGAGGGACACTAATGGCTGTTCTCCCGCAGATTATCTAAAGCAGCTCAGGGCTGTCAGCTCCCTGGATCTATGCTATGACTTAATCTCCAAACTATTCCATAGGTGAGGGTTTGATGGTCAGTCTAGGAAGATGTTGACTTCCAGCCATGACACTGGGAGTTCAGCTTTACATGCTTAGACTTTGGCAGTGGTCATGAAACGGTAACCAAAAGTAACATGGCAGCCAGCGAGAAGCCGTCGCCAGCTTTGACATGTTTAACCAACTTTATCCATGGGAAAAGTATAAGCTTTATAATAACTTCTTCATTGGTTAACCATTGCTCACTGTTATTTTGTGTTACAATATTTCCCCCATTTTGACTGAGCCATCTTCCTCCAACACAGCGACTTGAAGCCCGTCTTTCTGACTTTGACTTAAGAGTGCATCACTCTAAGTCGCACGGTTATAATTATACAAATCCAAGGTTTGAAGAACTGCTGTGCAGTACAAACTGTGTAAAGCATTTACCTTGCCTGAGGAAGTCTACAAGAAGCCTCTAAATGATCAGTCACAATATCTGTATGCCAAATCACTTCAACTCAGCTTTGGGTCTGAAAGCGTCATCTTCTCATACCGCTTTACCGTGTCAGGAAAGTTCAAAGCTAAATTAAATATAGACTTCCATGGAGGAGGAAAAGTAATCTTTAAACATTAACTTAATATGGCACGTATAGAAGATAAAGTATTCATCTCTGTACTTCATAAGACCCAATAAAATCTAATCACCAGTAACCACAATCTTTCGATCCTCAAAGCATTTCGTGCCCGATTTTAAAATCCCCTGGGGACGACGGGATGAGCAGAGGACTCATGGCGAGCTCCTGGTTGGGCTTTAAGCTTCTTTGAAATCAGTGTTATGTGTGATCAGACAGCTCAGTTTTGGCCCCATATGACTACAGCCCCCAGTGTAAACTGACGTTCCAGTGCTTTGACCACTTTGAGACCAAAATAGACCGTTTTATGCATGTAATACAAAGGCATACATGGCATCTGAAGGATGCTCACGTTGAATAGGACTTCATAGCTTGGCATTTTTGAAGTAATGGCCATAAAATAAACCACGAAGTACACATAAGAAAGAAAAATGAAGGCTATTTGTCGCAGTTCCTAGACGCAAAACCCCTGAGAATCAGTGGGGAGACGTCACACGAGGACAAGTGTTTCTGTGCTGGAAGAAAAAGAGAAGAAAAAATTCCAAAAGCAAGAATAGGCAGTGAATGCTCACAAACACACACGTGCACCCACAGCATGCACACACAGTGCATATGCTCTCTCATTCACACACACTTCACTTAGCCAGCTGTTAAAATTATATTCGTTTCACAGATTGCAGGTATTGATGAACACCTCAAATCCTACAGAGTGACACTTGCAGACTGACCGCTACAACTCCAACCTCACAATTCCTGTGATAACTCTGAAGAGGGGCAAAATTTGTGGGTAACTGGGGTGGCGATTACTCACTGCATCCAGCCTTAACGCTCTCGTCCGAGCCGTCAGGACAGTCCTTGTCCCCGTCACACTTCCAACGCAGAGGGACGCACATGTGAGACCCTGGGCACTGGAAAGCCTCGGGGCTGCAGGTCCTCTTATCTGTGTGGAGAGGTTCAGTGTTGACAGATGCAGTGTAGCTATCTGTTTGAATGTGCCTCACTGCTGATTTTTCACTGCGTTTCCAGACATTATCGTGAAAGATGAGGTCATTAACATCAGTTCCAAGATATCTGGTTTTGAGGTTAATGTGCCATGAGATGGGCACAGACCGAAATGCAAACACTGATATGACTGTGACACTATGATATCGTATTGGATCTCCTGCCTGTCTCTTTGAAATGAAACGCATGATTGTTATTTATATCTATCCACTCATGATAGGCTTTGTTATCACAACAGAACATAACTAGAATCAGTGAAGTGCAAAAGAGTGTAAATAAGATTCAAGTGTAAATAACGAAGGGGAATGTTTGTTGACGTGGCAGGGACAGTGGAATAGCTATAACAATTTTACAGTTCTCCACAAACTGAACAAGAGCCATCAGGGGATGGCCTATCCCCCTTGGCCCCACATACTGAAAGAATGAAAATGCCGCCTGCTCCGAAAACAAACCACACCCCCGAAAATTCTAAGTTCAAAATTTTTCCATGGAAACCAGAAAAGATACTAAATTCATCACCTTCGGATTAGCAAAGAGGCACCACTTCAGGTCATAATTAAAGTGCACACCAAGTTTGTGAAGAAATATTCAACGCTTTTCAAGTTATGCTCCAGAAACGAAATGTTCACAGATGGACTGACAGACAACCAAACTCGTGGCTATATTCCCCGCATTATATGCCAGGGGGCTAATAATGGACAAGTAGACTTCAGGACCACCATCTTCACTCCAATCTATCTCCCTGCTGTTCCTGAGAGAGCCCACGGCAGTGCAGTGCGAGGAGACTCACTGCATCGGCTGTCTTCGTCCGTCCCGTCCCCGCAGTCGTCAGCCCCGTCACATACCCAGCGGTCCGAGATGCAGCGGTGGTTTCCGCACTCGAACTGCGTGGCTGAACAGAACTTATCTGCTGGGGAAGAGTGAGAGAGCAGGAAACAGTCCTCAAACCTGTAAACCACACACTGTCTCTCTTTTACCATCCCAGTCTCCTCAGCGCGGTCTGGGGGAGCAGCAGCACACACCAGGGCACAGCGAGAAGAGGAGTAACTTACAGTAAGAGCAGAGCAGGATGGGTAAGAGAAGGCACGTTAGATAAAAGAGTGTGCGTCGGGTCAGAGGATGTGTGTTAGATTGGAAAAGCGTATGGATGTGTCAGGTCAAAGACTGTGTTGAATAAGAGTTTGTGTCCTGTAGGAGAGCGCGTTGGATTAGAGTGTGTGTGTGTCTGCAAGGAGTGTGTTAGACAAGACTGCCTGCGTCCATTAGGAGAGAGTATTGGATAAGAGTGTGTGCGTCCAGAGGGAGTGTGCGCTGAATAAGTGTGTGTGGGTGTGTGCCCTGTACAAGAGTGTGCTGGATAGAAGCGTGTGCGTCCTAGAGAAGAGTGTGTGTCCCCTGTACGAGAGTTTGTTGGATAAGAGTGTGTGCATCCTGTACAAGAGTTTGTTGTATTAGAGTCAGTGTGTCAGGAAGGAGTGTGTGTTGAATAATAGAAGGTGAGTGTTTCGGGTAGGAGTGCATGCGTGCATCAAGAGAGTGTGTTGGATCAAAGTGTGTGTGTTGGGTGAGAGAGAGTGTGCTGAACAGGAAAGAGTGTTGGGTTGTTAGAGAGAGCATTCTGCCCAAAGTTACATGTTGAGTGCCACAGGGGCTGGAATAGAATCTGCCTTAATACCAGAGCTGCCCAAATCAGGGCGTTAAATCCAAATCCAGTCCTGGTTAACTCTCCTTCAAAGCTATTAACTGAAGAGTACTTTCCCCTGATTGGCCACACAGGCATCAAAGCCGACTCTGACGTACAGATAGGGTGGAAAACCAGCAGGTCCCGGCTCTTGAGGGCCGTAATATGGGCAGCCCTGCTTTATACAGAGAGTCTGGCCGTTTAATCATGTGACACAAACCCATGCTGTTTCCACTGCATCATTTCTAAAAATGTGTCAATAAGTAGGATAATTTCAGGAATTCATTAGCTTTGGTAATCATGCAAAGCACTCATTTTCACAAACAAGTAGATCAGAAGGATCTAATAGCTGCGACCTCGCCTAGCATCCGTCACGAGGCCTAGTGTCCATGACTGGTGGTTTTTTGTACAAGTGTGATATCGAAATTGGCAAATGACCTTGAAAATCAATAGGGGACCCTTCCTCTGTACCAAGAAGCTTGTTCTAAGATGTAATAGCCAACCATCAAGTTAAAGTGGACTTACGGTGCGAAAACTGTGAAATCGGGGCAAAATCGACACTTTTTCGACTGGTGTGACCTTGGGATTCGACAGATGACCTTGAAAATCAATAGGGAACCCCTCCTCTATACCAAGAAGCTTGTTGTAAGATTTCATAGCCATTCATTGAATTAAACTTGACTTACGGTGCAAAAACCGTCAAATCGGGCAAAATTGACACTTTTTTTTACCTTTGTGACCTTGAGATTTGACGGATGACCGGATGACAATAGGGAACACCTCCTGTATGCCTAGAAGCTATTTCCAAAATTTCATAGAGATCCATGAATTCTAACTGGAGTTACAGCGCGAAAACCTGCAAACAAGGTCGTGACCTCTGTGAACTTAACCTTTGACCTCGACCTTGTGCGTGGACATCACTTAGGTGAAGGTCAATAACTCCTGAAAATTTCATGATGATACGACGACAGGAACATGGAGAAAAAGGTGTCACGGACGGACAGACAGATGGACGGACGGACGGACGGACAGACAGACAGACCGACAAAAGCATTCATAGAGCTGCTTGGTCACAGCTAATAAAAACAGGCCAAACTAATGACAATGATGGTACGGAAAGCTTTGTAAAACTTGCTTGTAAAATGACAGAGCAACAGACAAAAAAAACGTGAACAAACTAAATAATAGTAAATTAAATCAGAGGAAACTATGTATAAAGGCTTTCACATGGTAACAGTCTACAAAATAACAGAACGTTTTTAGAGAAGAAAGAATGAGATGTATTACATCACTCCTTATCGATCGGTTTTCCCATTTTCTCTTCTCTCATGTCTGAACATTTTCCCCTCTTCTGCTTATTGATTTTATTGCCAGCTAAATTCTGGTATTTTTCCACTGAAATGAACAAGCTTCCCTTACCTGATTATAAAGGAGCGAAAAGAACAGAAAAATCCCACTATTCCCCTCAAAGGACCATCTCCCACAGGGATTGGCTGTCATGCATAATACACCCTGAACTCACGGCCTCGATCCAGCTCACGGCTGGCTCCGGTCGAGCGGTTTCACAAAATATGAACAAAATGGCTTCAAACCCCGAGTTGCTGCAAGTTTCTCTATAAAGGGACTCAGTTGGGATAGAGACAGTGCGTCGGGGAAGACAGGGGTGAATTGGGCAGAACAGAGTATGCTGTGAGAAAGTGAGGGATGTTGGGCGCACAAGCCCTGCCACTGACCGCAGTGGGTCTCGTCGGCTCCGTTCTCGCAGTCGTTCTCCTTGTCACAGGTCCAGCTCGTGGGGATGCAGCGGCCGCTGGGACAGGCGAAGAAGTTCACAGGGCACTTGGTCTTTTTCTTTTCTGAATTGAGGAAGAGCGCCAGACACAAGCACATCAGCACACACAGCTGACAGGCAGTAATATGAACCTCACATTCCGTTTCTTTCGATTTTAAATGTCTATGTCTGCACTTTTTCAAATTTATTAAAAACATACTTCCAGAGGATACTTAAATCTTTTTTTATGTACCACGGGAGGACTGTCAGGCACTGCCAGCATAGTATTCAAGCTGTACAGAGAAATTGGTCCCAGCAGCAATCTCTCAGGTGACAAACATCACACACCAGCTGCACTGAGAACCTAATACTTTTCATCATATGAGTAGGTGGATAAACAAAGTCAATAGACAGCATAAAGACAGGAAGTGAATGAGTTGCGGTGCGGGTCCATGTAATACCTGGGCAGTTTCTCTCATCAGAAAAGTCGCCACAGTCATTGGAGCCATCGCAGAGCCACGACGAGTCATAGCAGAAGGTGGTGAACTCACACTTCTGGTATGTAAGGCCTTTCACTCCCAAACGGAAGTAACTGGAACAATCAGTTGGAGCTGTGGGAGGGTCGTAAACGACGGAGAATACATAAGGGACATACGTTACACCCTCACCTCTCCGGAAGGACTTACAGCAATCAATCAAATATTTTTACAGCATCGCCCCCTTTGGTCAGGAGGGCTTAAAGCAACTGTCCTTGGAAATTCTGTTACAGTATTGTCCCCTTTGGCCAATAGAGCTTAAAGCAATTACCCTCCAAAATGCTATTACACTGTCTGGTGCCCACTTTGGTTTGAAGGACTAATGGCAAATTGTAAATACTCTTCTACTTTTCACGGAGCCAATGTTTTTACTGCACTTACGGCAGTTCATCTCATCGCTGGCGTCGTCACAGTCCACCACCTGGTTGCAGCGGCTGGAGTTTGATATGCAGCCTCCGTTTCTGCACTGGAACTCCTCCGCTGTGCAGAGGGTCGCTGGGGGACACAAGAACAGCACTGACGCATCGGCTCAGTCAGAGGACTCTTCACTGACCTGAGGAGCAGGGGCAGATTCTCACCATTACAGGGCAGCTCGTCTGAGTTGTCGCCACAGTCATCCAGCATGTTGCACCAGAAGCGGTGGGCGATGCAGCGGCCGTTGATGCAGCGTCGGTAGCCTTTCTTGCACACGCGGTTGGCTGAAGGAGGGCGAGACAGTGAGCAGACTTAACTGGTTTATCCAAAGTTTTCGCACTGTAACAATTGCGCTCTCTGAACTGCCCTTTATAACGTCAGTGTTATAGATTGTAATGAGGACACTTTCGGGCATATTTTTGTCACCGGGACAGTGTGCAACCTCTTACTCTCTCTTCGCCATGCACACACGCACACACATTCCACTAATTAATCACCCCCACGCTGAGCACTGATGACTCACCGCAGTAAGACTGCTTCTCGTCCGACTTGTCCTTGCAGTGCGCCATGCCGTCACAGGTCAGGCTGTAGTTGATGCAGTCGCCGTTCCCACACTCAAACTGATCGATGCTGTTACATGTTGTGTTCTGGGCTGTAGAGATGAACGGAAACAGACAAACTTAATAAATCTTAGGTCTCATCAGCCATTGTAAAGATATTTTAGGTTTGCAGAAACCTGAAGGCATGGCTTCAACATTTAATTCACCCCGGATACGTGTTTTGATGGATGTAAATTGTATTAAACTGGCTATCCAAGGCCAACTCCTGGAAAAGCTATGGAATATTCTGGAAAATATCTCCAAATGGCCCCCTGACTGTATCGGAAGGTATTTTAAAACCAAGAGCAGTTGTCAAAATGTCATTCAGTTTTGTTATTCCAACATGATAGCGTATGTTTCTGGGCAAGACTAATGCTAAGAGTAATCAGGAATTTCAAAAAATTGAAGATTCTACAAATTTTCAATGATGCAATTTTCAATAATATTTTTCGTGACTCAAAGAATAGCGGGCGACGGACGTTATTTTCAGCAAACTTGCTCATTGAGACAAACAGCTATTAAGACAGTATGTGGAAACGTTCTCATAATAATGTAATCTTTCACCCAAAATCAAGTCTTAGGTCCTTGAAACAGTTTGTTATTTTTGGGATGCAAGTAAACACTTGACTGCTGGAAGGATGGTATTTGCAACTGAGCACTTTCCCAGGGTTTGCCCTCAAGAGAGCGCTAGGAAGAAGCTGTACGTACACCACCTTCCCACCACTTGTTACGGGGTCATCATTCTCACCAGTGCATGTGCTGTCCTCCAACAGCTTGCGGTCACCACGGCAACTGCAGTTGACCCGCCCGTCAGAGGTCAGCAGGCACAGGTCCTGGCAGCCTCCGTTGTTCACGCGACAGGGGGAGAATTCACCTGCGAAACGACAGCACGATAAGCACATACACACCCACAGATATAGGACATGTCATGTATACCAATGGCTCTCAGGCCCTGTGAAAGAAAGGCTCCTGGCACATGGAAATATTTCAACCCCCACACCGCAGAGCACATGATGACCAACCTGCCAGTCACCCTCGCAATCCCAGTACACACCACTACAGTTGGGCAGGTACTTCAATTTAATCCCAAAAAGCCAGTTTCTCAAACAGCAATTGCAGTTTCCCTCAAATGTTCACACAGCCAAAATGCTTTAATTCCTTTTATAAATTCCCATCCATGGCAAACATAAGTGTATGACTTCAACTAAATGCAGTCTACCACAGAGTGGGTGTGAGTTATTTTTAAGTCGATGCAAGGAACAAGTCTTAATCGAATGGTTCACTCAATGGAATGAGCACTGGGAAAATGATTGCGAGTGAAAAATGAGAATACATTTGGCAGGCAAAAATATTCATTTCCATCTGAGCTCCCTGGTCAGCTTCCTCCAGCTGATTCCAAACACTTCAACAGCAAAAAGTGACATATTTAATAATTGGATATTTTTAAGAGTGGAACTCCCGTCTGTAATGAACAGACTGAAGCAGCAGAGCTCCCTGGTACAGGGGAACATGGGTAGGAGAGCAGTCACTGCTTGCATGTGCCCCAGGTCCTGGAGGCGGCTCCCTTTTGGTGTGAACGATGCGCCGGTGGAGAGGTAGTATTACTGAGGCCGGGGGGGGGGGGATTGCTCTCTTAACGCCTGCTCGTCTGTGACGGAGGAGGAGTGGGGTGTGGGTAAAGCACGGACACTGCTCTCTCCTGTCTGGCCACTAATGCTACGTGACTTAGCCAAACTGGGAGACTGAACTCACAACCACCCAATATCCCCTGCCCCTCCTCCGTATGAGGGGCATCAGGTGCGGCGTTGGGAGAGAATGAGTGCAAAGAAATAGAGTGAAATTAAAAAATGGGGAAAACTGTGTAAGACATGGAAAGCAAAGGAGAATAAGACATGGATAAAAGAGGAGGTAAAATGAAGAACGAGAGAGAGAGGAAAGAATAATACGTGTGCAAAATAAGAGACAAAAGGAGGAGAGACGATGGGAGGAAGACGGCAAAAAAAAAATGTGGGGAGAAGCAAGAAACACAGAAGAGGAAAGAAGGGACAAACAGAGACAAAAATAGGGACACAGCACGAGAGATAAGATACAAAGTGGCAGTGGTATAAGCAGAGGGATGAAGGGATGGAAAAGAGAGACAGAGGAGATGGAGGTTAGACGTAAAGACACGCCATAGAGCGCTGCATCACAGAGACGGCGGCGGGGGGTGGGGGGAGAGAGACTGTGAAAAGTGTCTGAAGAACCTGTCAGGTCTCAGGTGCCGCAGAACCCCAGGTGTTACAAGCTCATTCCAGCTCTTTCTCACACTCAAATTGCTTCTGTCACTTCATTACATGAACTCTTCCCACAGGACAGCTGAGGAGCCCAGTGCGTCTGCCAGCCTCCAGCACGCAAAACACCCTCCAGCCCCTCCACAACAAACCAGTCAACAGCGGGGACTTCGGGAGGGAGAACAAACTGTTTAACCCTTCTCCTTCAGTCTCAGTGCATCCCGGGCTGGATTAAGAAGCGTCCAACAGCAGTGAAAGCAGTGTGAGTGCAGAGGAAAGAAGATTAAACACACAGCCACAGGACTGTGGTATAGATCACAGGATCTCTTGTCAGTCAGCCAAAGTAAAAACTACAAATTACTTCTAAAAAGGGCCAATAGAAACTCACAGCTGTTGGTATCGTTGGCCACGGCGGCGATTCCCATTGGCTGCTGGGGTATGTCCGCCCGCAGCACCTTCATGTCTCCGCCCACGTACTTGTCGGCCCGGAGGACGGCTCTCCGAACCCAGTCGGTCCAGAAGATGTAGTCTCCGTACACGGCCAGCCCAAAGGGATGCACGGGCTCATTCTTCAGAACCACCTGCAGGGCGCATGAGTGGATTTATGAGACGGGACTCTGGCAGCGCGAGGGCAAAAATAGCAATACCCAGGAGTCAGAGCAAAAGTCCAGAGCGTGTTTTCCTGACCCATGAACTCTCCTGTCTGTTCAGTGTCCCGAATGGTGGAATGACCTTCCACACAGGTTACTCTACAGGGTCTGCAGGCTGTTTTATGCTCGCAATACATTTTGTTTGGTGCCTTTAGAAAAGCGTAGGACGAAACCAATGTGATATGATTAAACCAAGTGTCAGACATCATCTGAGGGGCGACTCGTCGTTTGTATATCATGTGAAAATTATAAATATTAATGAGAGCAGAAAAAACAGCCAATACCCCAAATTACTCTAACGCAATACTTGTTAGCCTGAGCCATAACTGCAGTTGGCAAGATGCAGGAATAAAGCAATCGTTAGCTGGAAAAACATGAAAAGGAATAACCTGCATGCATGTTGCTGCATTATGCCCCTCAATTTCCATCTTCAATTTTCATCAACCCTTAATTTTCATCTCCTTATTGCACATGTATTGGTTTATTAACAAGCAATCTTTAGCAAAAGCTACTACACCAACATCAACCAAAAAAATAGTCAGGTAGCTATTTCTATCTCGATGACGACAAAATTCTTGTTCCTTCAAGCCAAGTGAAATATCATAACCGACAACAGTGTCTGCCACCTTCCAAATATCCAACAGGTTCGAGACACCATCAGACGACACCTTTTTCTGTCTCTCTGACATCATTTTTGACATTAGACAGCGTCGACAGACTCATGTCTTACAAGCACAAAATGGCCGTCCATTTGGCCACATCTGGCACTTGGAACATTGTCTCCCTCTCAGGTTTTCAGCAGTTTTACATCTGCTGATGCAATTTATGGTGCACATCGCCCTGGACACGACCACCTGCCAAATACTTATAATGTATAGTAATCTAGCTCAATTAACTTCACAAATTAGTTCTACCTCCAGGTCGAGTAATTGTGCAAATGAGCAAATCCAGCTGATTGGACTGCAATCGTGGGAAACAGCATTACTCTTCAAACCTGGATTTTACACCCCTGACTACAACGATGCAGAAGGGTATAATAAATAAAGGTTATTTTCTGCGACGCGGGTGCACGATGTCGGTGGCTTCACTCACATAGCGATGAGAGCCATCGTACTCGCAGCGCTCAATCTTATCCAGCGTGGCGTCGGAGAAGTACAGCTTCTCGGCGCGGTGGTCGATGGCCAGGCCGTTGGGGGTGCGGATGTCGCTGCCGATGATCACCAGCACGTTGGCCCCCGACAGGGAGGCGCGCATGATGCTAGGAGACTGCTCGTTCCAGTTGGTCCAGAACATCAGGCTACGGGGGGCAAATCGCATGGAAACAGATGAAAGGTTAGCAGAAGGAAACAGGCTGAACATCAGGAAATTAAAAACTATTTGAATAAAAAAAAAACTTCACACCACAAATTACCAAAGTGAACCATCAACCACACTGAAGAAATGTACACTCTCTATACGGAGTTCAGACTTCAGCCATCAGGGTCAAGGTTTTCATTTTCTCGGAAGACCAAGTCAAATAGATGTTTGTGATTATTAGTACCATCAGCATTTGTACCATTGCCAGATGCTTGAATCAGCTGTAGGCATGACATTCTGTGGTTTTTCATGATGATATCCACTGTGTTCATGGTATTTCTATATTAATTGTATTTCTTTTTATTCTCTTTACTTTATTGTCTTTTCATGTGTTGATTGTGCCAACTGCCCCTCGGGGACATTAAAGACTTCAATCAATCAATCAATCACACAATGCCTGCCCAAGAGCATGTTAAAGAATATTACAACCATTCCCAAACCTGGAGTGCACAAATATTCAAAAGCTCTCAAGTGCAGGAACATCCTCCATCAATATGAATCTGAATTTAAAGCTTTGAGGAGAGCTGAACATGGCGGGTCAGGGAGAGTCATGCGATTGGGCTCCCGCAGACTCTCCCTGCAGACCTTTAAAAGCAGGTGTAGGGGTGATGAGCTGGGGGAGTACATGACTAATGCTTGAGCTATAGTACAACTGCAGACCAGGGCTAACACAGGACGCACTGCGTGGAAGGACACAAGCAACCCTACAAACCAGAAACTTCCTTCCAACCCCTGCTGATGCTTTGGTTAATTATGCTCCTGGACATGGACAGCGCTGGGGTAGCCTGGTTTTCGATGCAGCCTTGGCTGAGTGTTCATACACTGAAGTACAGTGCTTCAGGTTATGTAACCCACTTGAGGGCCCCTTCATTAACAGAGCCGTGACCCTTCTTCGCTTCGACATGGAAGGGCCAACGCCCCCGAGCGAAGCACTCACTCTTGGCACTCGTCCAGCACAAAGGCGCGAGGGTGGTCGTCGCTGGACATGGTGACAACGGTGTCGCGGTCGTGGGCGCCCCGGCGGCTCTGGTCCACTGTGTGGCGGGTGATGGTGGAGGTGGTGTAGCTGGTCCAGTACAGCGTGTCCCAGGCCCGGTGGTAGGCCAGCCCCTCCACCGAACCCACATCTGCAGAGAGAGGGCAGGAGAGAGAGAGAGAGAGAGAGAGAGGAGGGAGACAATAGGAGAAAGTGTGAACACCCCATGCAGGACCCCAGTCACACACTCGGTGGGAAACTACAGCAGGCACGCAGCAGGAGGCCATGGATGCTGAGAGGGGCGTTTATGCAAATCGTAAAATAACTGCTTCCTTTTTTAGTCCTCAAACACACCCTCTCTCCCCCTCATTGGTGTCGCGAATGGAAGCAGACATCCTGCTGAGCGCAAAGGATTTGCAAATCCCCCCCAAACACCAGCTGGGGAGCTGGGAATGCTCTGTGCCCACTTCCTCCAGACAGTAAATCCAGCGACTATCCTCGTTCTCAACCCTCCGTCTGCCGCCTCCAGCTCTGAGAGGTGAAAGGCAGCCAAGAGCACTGGACAGACTGCGCAACACTGGCAACCAAGCGCTCACCAGATGAGGGCCTGACAGCCACACTGCTGCAAGGACGAGCGAGAAGGAGTTAGTGCCTTCCCCTTGTTCCAAAACAGAACGCTCACGTCAGTTCCTTTTCCTACAGACAAATGCCATCCACACCAAAGTGTAAGGGCAGAGTGACTTAAGAGAGATGTAAGTGTTTTTTAACCTTAATAAAAAGCGGCTTTTCTTTTTTTAATGGAGTCCTTGTGGATTTCATGCTCGCTAAAAATAACAGCATGTAGTTTCATAAGTATGCTGGATACATGCATGGTTAAGTACCACACAAAAAAAAAAAAACAAACTCCCAGCATCTGCAAGAATTAATTGAACTGCGCAATAACGATGATGAGAAGCGACACCCGGACGGAGACGGCGCTCAGAGGTGTGAACGCACAGTGCTTCCCACTCAAGCTCTGGAGGAGGCACAGAGACAGAGGCAGACTATCACATGGAGTCGGGATTCTTTATGGATTACAAAATATCCTCTGCGGGATGCACTTTTGGGCCAAGTCAAGATTCCACAAGAGATATAGTGTATCAAAGTATGAAATGTCCTTCAGTTTTGTGAAATGTGTAGCCAGTTCATCATAGACTCTCTATCTCAGTCCTGCCAGAACACTGAGCTGCATTTAAAGTCGTTCCGTAACCTTTAATCCGCGACCTCAGTGTTACCTTTGGCAATCAAAAAATAACTCAAATAAATGCAGTCCCTTGCATTTAACAAATACATTTTTTGACCTAACGACCAGTTCTCATTAAATACGGAATCTAAGGAATTACACAACGGGGGCTAAGCATATGTCTTAATCTGAAGTTTGGTTGTCTGGGCAATGGAAGGTAAATATAGGCTACTGGCAGAAGGGCTGGTACTGCAGTCAGTTCATAGTGCAGTGGGGTTTCATGTGACGCTGTGGTTGCCTATTGAGGCCAAAGAGCTGGAGCAAGGCAAGGCAGGGCGGTTCTTATACTGTAGCGGTTTGGCAATGAACTGCCCTCAGTGAGACAGATAGCTGTAATAGTGCCATTTCTCACATGCACTCCTTAGAAGTATACATTTTAAAGCAAAGGTAAAGGGAGAGAAAAAATAATAATAATAAGTTTCACCCTAGAATGAAAAATCCTGGCAGAGGAGTCTACTTCAATTGTACTCGAGTAAGTTGCTCTGGTCATACCCAACACTGGAGAAGACCGCAGTCATATGTACCACACCAACAATATTTGGATCAAGATGTCTGCAGCGACTTGCTTCTTGAATATTAGAAAAGTTAGCATGGGGACTGCAGGTCTCAAACAAAATCCTCTGCCACAGGATTGTGATATAGCAAAATATAAAGACTGCTTTCAAGGCATAATTACTCTCACTCACCATCATCAATCAAATGACACACCTCCACACAAAGTCAGTATTGCACACAGGGAAAATTGGCACCATTCTCATGTTGAAATAGTCAACAATATCCAGTAATTGTATTGATGAGTAAACTGTTCGGAGGTCAAATGAACACTTGCTTTTTAAGTACCCTATTGCCTTTCCAAACATGGCCCCTCCTCCTTCCATCCAAATATTGAAATGAATGTGAAAAGACCATAAATTAAAAAACATGGACGAGTTCCACACAAGGTGCCCTGCTCATTCAGAAGGATAGTGCTACTTCCAGATTATTTAGTTGAATTAAATCTGCAGCAACTGCTCTCAGCACTTCAACAATAAAATCAAGGCCTTTGTCACAATATAATTTCTGTACTGGTTTCTCCTCGCTCAGTCACTCATCCCCCCGGTTGCAGCCACAGACGCCGAGGCAGAATTTACGAGCTCTCGAGAAAGCTCCTACTCGCGATCTCTCCACTCTTCATCCGCCACTAAAGGCACTTTGTTTTTTATTGGCGTAATTTCACAATGATAAAACGGCTGGACACTCCAGGCGAAGCATGTTCACGCTGATAAAAGTCAATTATTACCACCCTTCAGATGTAAAGGTTGCAGAGGGTGCGGAGCTGGGTTGCGCAGGCGTGATGAGCCACACATTTCGAGCCGAGTGACGTAATCACGAGATCGGTAGCAAAAAAATAAAAAGTTGACAAGTCCTGATGAGGCGCTACTGACTGCGGGATCTCGGGTGTGGGGACAGTATGGACATTCTCAACAGATTTATCAGAGCAGGGATTGCAAAGTAAAGTAAACAGAAGAGCAAGACAAATAGAGCACTGGTTAATCAGTGCGCACCTCCCTTGGACGAATCTCAGAGCGGCAGACTGATCGAGGAAGAGAACACCAGCGGAGGACGGGACCTGCAAATCGGCTGTTTTTGGTGGACCTGGTGAGGACTCGACCTCGCCACCTGGACTCCTCTATATCGGGACACCCTGAAAGGCCCTTCCATGAATCCGAGGTTTATTTGAGATCTGCGGGGAATCCAGGTCAGAGCTACCTTCCTGCCTGACTACAGGAAACTACAGATATACTCGTGGAATCCGAGAACAGACCTCTGTACTTCCAGCAGAAAGATATTTTATTCAAAGTCCAACTTCTTGAGAGCATAAGGGGACAAAACCTTGGGGAATTACTTGGACTGTGTCATAGTTTTGGAAAACCAATAATAGCCAAAAGGCAATATTTATCTGGATTTCTTGTGGAACAGACTGCGAAAGGTTTATTAAAGATTTTGGCAGAATTTATTCTGGGGATGATCCAAGATAAGTTTTTGAAAGTCTCTAGCCATAAAGCCATGACCCAACTAACCGATGGAATGATTTATGTTTGGTTGTTATCACTGTAAAGAGAGAGGACTTTATCCCCAAGCCTTGCTTCAGCTCCAGGAAATGAAGGGTCGATAGCCAAAAAGGAAACGGAGAGAACAGAAGCAGAAACCTGAAGGGTGGTGTAAATACTAATCCCAGGCTTGTACACACCAAACAGGCTAGGGCGGACAGAAGTTCACTCGGAAGTCACCTACTGCACCCCGATCACTTAATCCTAAATAAGAGTCATGAATACTGACTGGACCTTTGCAGGCAGAAAAATAAGCTAAGGCTATCAGTTAAGCCTGGATACTATCAGCGCCCAGGCAAAGTCTGAGACTCTTGCTATCCGAGCAGCGACTGCAGTGGTGTCTCCATGTTTAATGGTAACGAGACGCTTAGGAATGGGACAGAAGACAGGGGAAACCATGTGGAGCAGGTGCTCGTGCCTCTGCTGGACTCCCTTATTTTCATAACGGGGGTAATCGGACACAGCATGGTGATCACCATCCTCACAGGCTATCGTGGGAAAGCCGGAGGGCGGCCGCCACCGGGGACCGACACCCTTCTTCTGGCACTGAGCATGGCTGACCTACTGCTGCTGGCCTGCCTGCCCTTCCATACCGTCGCCACGGCCTTGGGCCGGTGGCCCTTTGGTGAGCCCTTCTGCAAAGTAGTGAGCTTTACGGGCGTGGCCTGTGCCTCCGCCAGCGTCTTCACCCTGGCAGCCTTAGCAGTCACCCGCTACCTGACAGTCGTGCGACCGACCTCAGCCTACCTGTGGAGGAGGCGGGGTAGACTCCGTCTGGCAGTGGCAATGCTGTGGGTGCCAGCGGCCGCGCTGGCGGCTCCTCAGCTGGTCTTCCGCAGGGTGGGAACCACGAGGCCGTTATATTGCTTCGCCTTCCTGGCCGACATCCGACAGCAGCTGGCCTACTCCATTTCGCACTTCCTTCTAGCCTTCGCCCTACCACTGACCGTCATTGTGCTGACATACATCCAGATCTACAGCTTCTTGGCTCAAAAGAGGCGAATCACTACCCCGGAGACTCAGCTAGAGCTCTACCAGACGCGGGTGACGCGCACCTCGGCCATGCTGGTGCTGGCCTTCACGATCTGCTGGCTGCCCTCCTACATCCTCATGTTCTGCCTGATCGGGGGGACGGCGAACGGCTCTGCCCACTTCCAGGGCCTCGCCATCTTCGCCCGCATGGCTGCCGCCTCCTCCACCATTGCCAATCCCGCGCTCTACGTCTTCCTCTCCAGTAAATTCCGGAAGGACCTCCTTGGGCTGCTCCATGGGAGGGGACCCCGGAGGTCCTGCTGCCCGGGCGGAGTCAGGGAATCTAACAGAGCCCCTGCGCCTGAGGTGGAACAGCCAACCGGCACCACTCTGGGAGAGCAGGAAAGCCAGAGCAGGGGTCTTCCTTCACGGTGCAAATGTGATTACCCAGCAAACCCTTCTTAGTATTTACACAGGACAAGACAACTTGCTGTAGGGGAATACTGTTTTTGAGCCCAGACTATTACGGTCAACGGGACCCACGGAGACTTATTAAAATCTCACAGAGACTTTTATTTTCTATTATATGCGTGACTTCAGGGTCCCGCATTTATACTCATCCAATTTTCTGCGTCACGTTACATTTGTGTAAACAGAACAACCACAGGAGGGTCACGTCTCACAGGCAGGTGAGTGGCAGTCAAACTCTGCGAGGGGCATATCACCGCAGGGCAGACAAGAAATGCAATTAGCATTGTCCATAGGATAGGCAGTTCAAAAGTGGTTGCGTCAAAAGTTGGACTTCAATACTACTCTCAACAATGGGAATGTGACTATTTCCCGAGGATACCGAGAGGGCAGAAAGCCCCATGAAGTAAAAACAGCAAAAGATTCATCTGCGGGACATATCTTTTGGTAATCATAGATCGTATTTTTCTTCCGAACAACATAAGAGAAGTCACGATGCCCTCCCTTTCACCCGGTTTCTCTAGCTTTTTTTAAAAAATAAATATTGTCAGACCTCTGTTTTGATTCCTCGCCGAGAAACTGCCAGAGAAACTGCCATCCCTTGCTGTTTATATTCCCCCAGTGGGAAGCAGAGAGCGATTTAAGTTTGTTTTCAAAAGTGCTGCAGGGAAAAGAGAGGCTTTAAAAAGAGATTCGGGGTTGAAAAAAATGCTAAGCAGAGGGGTTTTTCATCTCATGTGTGTTGGTCGGACAGCCAGAGAAATTTTCCTGCTGCGTCTTTGAACCCTTCCAGTAATGTGTTAATTAAAGCCATACACTGATGTTGGGTGGGGGGTTGAGCTGTTGGGCGGGACGCTTTGTAGTCCCAACACTACTGACTGCTCTTTTATGTGGGGGGAGAGAGAGAGAGAGAGTGTATGGGGGGTGAGTGTGTGTGTGTGTGTGGGTGTGTGTGTGTGTGTGTGTGTGTGTGTGTATGGGGGGTGAGTGTGTGTGTGTGTGTGTGTGTGTGTGTGTGTGAGAAACTGCAGAGGGTGACTGGCTCTGAATTCTTCTGTATCTTTCAAAGATGTTGGAACTATTTTAAGCAAAATGAGTGCGCAATCTTGACCAGGGTTAGCGAAGGGACCAGGGTTCGGTCAGCACAACGGTGACCCTTTCTGAGGCACTCCAGGAGGACAAAATGGCCACCCAGCTGAGCAGAATAAAGCACAAACACAGGCTCTCTTTCCTGGGTCGTGCTTGAACATTTAAAACATGACGGCTCACTTCACAGCTGGAGACTGAGAGACGGTTCAAATACAGTCAATACCATCAGAATACAGAATTCAAAAGCGCAGGCTTTGATCTAATGTTTGCGTCCAAAATCTGAGGAGCAGGTCTTTCCTGTCGCTACAGAAAATGAGATAATTCACACGTCAATGACTGCATAATCATGTTCAGACCACAATGGCTATGATACCACAATGCAATAAAAATAATGTAATGTCACTTTTGGCTGTAAAGCATATGCATGTCAAGAGAACATTGCTCCTGTTTCATAAGGCTGTTCCTAATGAGAGGTAATGAGGTTCAGATTAGGGCAGACAGTAGCGAGGCTGAGCCTTCAGTTATGTAGCAAAGGTCATGGTGGTGATAAGGGCCACTGCAAATGAGGTTAGAGGTGAAGACAGTTGAGGGCCCACAGCTGGAGAGGGCCACTGTTTAATTAAATAACAGGTTTCAGACAGACATTCCTCCAGGGGCCCAGCATTCCTAGTGAGACCCCTGGTGGTGATCTCAAGGGATGAGGAAGGCAGTTTGACCTCCGGGTCATACTCACTTTCCACCACGGTCTTGCGGTCGGAGCCGTCGTCGTTGATCTGCTGGATGTTGCCGAAGTGGATGTCGCTGAAGAAGATTCGGTTCGCGCCCTTCCCGCCACCGCCGCGGTAGTCGAAGGTGAGGGCGATGACGTTCTTCATGTGGTCTGGGTCCTCGAAGGGCTTTATAGGCGCGTTGAGATTGCTCTCGTCTGATAGGTGGACGCTCTTTAGGATGGTGCGCTCCGAGTACAGCAGGTAACCCTCATAGTCGCGACAGCCGCGCCCGTCCTCCGCCAGCATACCGTGGGCGCAAGCGCAGGTGCGCTGGCTGTTGCCACGGTAAAGGCAGAGCTGCTGGCAGCCGCCATTGTTGTCTTTGCAAATGTTTGTTCCTGAAAGGACAATGTAGGGGTGATGTTTCAGTGATTACATTAAATGGCAGGGATCTCATTGAGCTGTAATCCCATTTCCTATGAGTGATATTGAACTAATGATCAGACTTATGTGAGCTCTCAACAAATGTACACATAAATATCAAAGATTTTTCCCACCATCTGATCTCATACTGGCGTGACCTTTTTAGGCAACCGACCTCACTCAATCACAACTCATTTCGGGCTTTCAACAGGCTTCCTGTCATAAATTGAAAGTGTGTTGCAAACTGACAGGACTGTTTGAGACTGAATAACTAATATCAAACGCAAAGAGAGGTACTACAGCATGATTGGAACGTAGGAAGGCATCTGTTTGAATGAAGAACGACCACAACGGACAAAGAAAATTCTCCTATGTCCAGCTGAGCACTATTCCTGCATTAAAGCGTTTTGCCGGCAGACTCACCCTGCTGCCTGGCGCGGTTGAAGACCTTGATATCTTTAAGCTGGACACCGATACCGGTCCTCAGGGACACAGAATCAGTGGCGTTGTCCTTGTGACCTCTTTTGATTGAGCCATTCGCATGAGTCCTGGCAAAGACATTCCAAAGTTAGCCCCATGTTGGACCTCTAACACGTAAGAGTTTAGAGCAGTGGTGGTCAACTGGTCCTGGAGAGCCGCAGTGTCTGCTGGTTTTTGACGTTACTCAGCACTTTATTGATGAATCAAAGCGGTTGATTACACCCTTAACTCATCTCACCTGGTGTCTTAGGTTTAAATAGGGTGGAGAAAAGCAAACGCAGCACACCCTGTGGCTCTCCAGGACCAGGGTTGACTACCACTGGTTTAGAATAAGGACACAAGAGCATAAAAGGAAACAGTAAACACTGAAAAGTTACACACTGGTAACAGTCAAAGGTCATGGCCATCATGTGATATAGACTTGGCAGAACCATCTTACACATATTCATCTGACACAATAAACACAATATAAAGAAAATAAAGGGAATACGGCGCTCACCAAATTTATTTGACCACCACCCAATGTAAGGTTTATGCCACAGCTGGCCTAAATTAACAGTTTTGGGAATTACCAAAATCAGTTTTTATGCTTCTGTAATGGTTAAACCACCAGCATGCGCAAGCAATGATATCTGTAATGCTAAAATATAATTGTGTGCAGGACTAGGAAAAGGGGTGACTTTGGATTTTTTTTTCCATTCTGAGTTTAACGGGGTATCTCAGTGATATCCCAGTGATAGTGATATCCCAGCAGTAAATTTACAACACTTTCCTGTGCACAAATTCACCCAATTTTTCCTCAAAACGAAAAGCTCGGATCACCCTTTGAATTTGTTGGAAAATCTCAATTTTTATATAATGACCCAAGTGACCCCTTTTTCCTAGTCCTGCTCACAATTATTGTTGCTACCCATGAATTCTCAAAATTACTGTTTTACAAAAAAGCAGATTAACTTGTTAAGCGCATTATTATTATTTTTTTAAGATGCCAAATAATTTAACAGTAACAGTTATTTACTTGCATTCCTGAACACAAAAATTAGTTTTAGTGGTTGAATGCAAGAATGCATGCAGATATCAAGGCCAAAGGAGGCCATATAAAATATTACGTTTTTTTGGTTTTTATGTGTGAATAAGGATTAGTTAGCTGTTTTAGTTTGTTATTTGGCGAAAAAATAACAATATAATTTTTATTTTTAAAAAATTAAAAGAATTCTAAAATATTTGTGTTTTCTCGTTTTTATGACAGGTGGTCAAATAAATTTGTTAAACACTGTATTCGCGACAGAAGAAAGGATAGAGGAGGAGGAAGCTGTGGTCAGTATGGAGACAGGGTGGCTGCTCACCTGTCGCTCCAGTAGATGTAGCTCTCGAAGACCGACACAGAGAACATGTCCATGTTGTTGTTCGCCAGCACCACCTCACGGTTCTCCCCCGTCTCCAAATCGATGCGCTCAATCTTGTCCGTCCTGGCATCACACCAGTACAGCAGACCGTCCTGAAGGGTGAAGGGGGAAAGTTATATGATGGACTCTGATACTTCATGTTCCACCATTCACACAGAATATGCTTGTAGCTCCACCAGAACTGTGTGTGAATGTCAGTGCGAGAGTAAATCTCTCCTCCAAGCCAACCCAATTCATAGACTTTTGGGCAAAAAAAAAAAAAAAGTCAGTCAAGAGGGTATTCCAGCAATCCAGTGTGTTTGTTTTCTTTATGAACAAATAAATTGGCTAAATATTCCAATTATCTGAATTCAATAAAACAATGGACACAAAGGAATGGGTCAATTATATAAATAAAAGATATGTTATCTCCAACAAGGAGGTCACGTTTTACCTTTGCTTTTTGTGAGCAACATAACAGAGAAAGTTGTGAACAAATTTTTAGGAAATTTTTATCAGAGGCCAACCTGGCCAAACCGAGAGGTGATTTCACTGATCTGGATCATTATTTTTCAAAGGATTCTTCACCATTGCGGGATTGAAAGATTAGAGCAATGCATGCCATACATCTCAAAATGCAAGAGAAGGTGGTAAAATTCCAAATGCCTTGACAGAGGTATGCACTCTTTTGGGGGTATGTTTATTTGCAAGCAACATTAAGAAAAAAGTTATGAACAGATTTTAATGAAATTTTTACCAGTGTCGTCTTGGCCGAACTTCGATGTAATTTCATTCCAAGAGTGATCCGGATCCAGGAAGTTTTTATTTGCTTGTGTGATGTTACCTAATAACACTACTCATGTGCGTCTCAGACATATGGAGAACGGCTGGGCCTTGGCGGAGGTATACACTCTCTGAGTGCTCGTTTGACATGAAATACACAGATATGGCCCTCCTTGCCATGTATACTGACACCAACATAACATAGATAAACCATACGTCTGGGGCATTTCTTTTTACTCCTATAAACTGGTGGCCCTAATAAAGATTTAAATGCGTAAGCAGATGCACCTGGTAGTCGACGGAGATGCCGTTGGGCCAGCTAATACTGACGTTCACCAGTACGGCTCTCTGTGTGCCATCCAGACGAGACCTCTCGATGCGCGGGTACTGACCCCACTCGGTCCAGAAAAGGTACCTGCACGCACATACACACAGAGACATACTCGTTCACACACACAAACAGCGAAGAGGTTCTTAAAAAAAGCTCTCAGGGAGCCTGTCTCAGGATGTGTACTGTTGGTACCATTGCCAGCGCCTCACCCTTTCTCTGGGTGCACAGTGATGGCCCTCGGTTTGTCCAGACCCTGGGAGATGACCACGTAACGGAACGACCCATTCAGCCGGGCCACCTCAATAACATCGAAGCCCTGGTCCGTCCAGTAAATATTTCCTGGGGAGAGCGGCAGACAGACAATCTTACATTAACATAGGCTGACACGTCAGGGTGTTGAAAATCATCTACTTGGAACAGCTATTTGGAAACCAGATTCTATTTCGTGTGCAAATGTGTGGAAAATCAATAACAAAACACAACAGAAATTACAGCATGATAAGGAAGCATACATATGAATATGCACTCAATCAACAAGTAATAAATAGCTGACGATACCTCTGTTCTGAGAGCTGAGAGACCGTGAGGACTGCAAAGGAAATGCACATAGACTCAACCTCCCTTGATTATCTTTATGCGTCTGCATATGTACACAGGGAACAAACGGCTCTTAAAATACATCAAACGGCTAAAATATTATGTCAGTTGCAGTCCCCGCGGCTCTAAAAATAGCTGAACAGAAATTCCCTTGCGCCAGCAGTGTTGTAGCGAAATGTAACAGGCTGAGGGGAAAGCTCAGCGGTCATCATCATTCAAACAGCAGCAGTCAAGCCGTCATGTGACAGCGTTTACAGTTCAATGTATGCGAGCATCAACACGCCAAACCTGCAATCCAGTCCACGGCAATGCCCTCCACTCGGCCAATGCCATTGGTCACCACATCCTCCCGCCAAGTCTGGTCTCTCTTCGCGCGGCTGATCGTGCTTAAACCCATGTCTACCCAGTAGATGGTGTCGTTGTCTGTTGGATGGGAACAAACTCACATTAGCAGTACGCCAGCGAAGGTATGCCTGTTTACAACAGCCCAATGCCTCAGTAGCTGCTCACAGCATGAGATGGTTAAAACTGATATACTGTTTTAGACCTAGGGCTGTGTTTACCCACTTCCCTGAATGGGCAATAGCCCACAGGCTCCGGCTACAAGCAGACATTAATTTAAGAGGTACACACACATTAATTTAAGAGGTACACACACACACACACACACAAACACAAACACAAACACAAACACACACACACACTTTTATGCTTTGAGGTCCTTCCTTTAGGGACCTCTACTTCCAATTCAAAATATTTCATTCTGAAAATGCCCACAGTTCACGTAAGAAGGCCTATTGCACAGGACAGGACTCTGGAACATGGCGGTTTTATAAAATCAGCACAGAGCTTCATCTAATTCAAAGCATTTATTACCTTTAGACTATTTTCTTGAATATTATGGTGTTTATAAATGAAACTGAATGTTTTAATAATTTCATATTCGCCTTGTTCTCAATCAGTTTACAGTTGTGAACTGGGTTACTGCGCTACTCACCTGCGTGGAAATCGATGCCCACGGCGAGTGAGGTGCCGGAGACGGGTACCAGGGCGTCGGACTTGTCGGAGGGCTCCAGGGGTATCCCTCGAATGCCCTCGTGCACAGAGTAGAGCAGGAAGGAGCCCACTCCTGATGACGGGGCAGTTAAAGAAGAAGAGGAGCACAGGGTAAGTCATCTCAGTAAGCTCAGCGAGCTCTCCAAATGTTTTATTTGAATGACAATGGGCTGTTTGCCCGTGTCTGCATGATTGCATGGGTGCGTATACTTGACTTGCGTTTGTGCTGATAATGCGGGTGTTTGCTAAGTGCGTGTGCATGACCCAGTGTCGCTCTGCACACACTGTGTGTATCATAAACTTGAGATGCCTTATTTGGGTGTCTCATGACTTGCAAGCTTGCTAGGAGTAGGAAGTTGATGGAAATAACAATGCGAGACACGTGAAGCAGTGGACAGAAATGGTAGGCAGAGGACGTGGTGAGGCTAAGCAGTGCATACTATGGTCATAAGTGAATGACATGTTGCGCTAAACAGCGGACGTGGTGACGGTAAGCGGCGAATGTGTTTGCGGTAAGCAGTGCATGTCTTGGGGGAAAGCAATCAACAAGTTGGCAGTAAGCAGCGGACACGCTGGCAGTAAGCAGTGGATATGCTAGTCGTAGAAAGTGAACATTTTGGCAGTAAGTAATACACGTGTTGGCGGTACTTATTGGACGTGTTGGCAGTAAGCAATGGATGTTTGGGTAGAAATCAGTGGACGTGTTGGTGGTAAGCAGAGAATGTATTGGTGGTAATCAGTGGATGTGTCGGTGGGAAGCAATGGATGTATTGGTGGTAATCGCTGGATGTGTCGGTGGTAATCAGTGGATGTATTGGTGGTAATTGGTGGACGTGTTGGGGGGAAGCAGTGGATGTATTGGTGGTAATCGGCGAACGTGTCGGTGGTAATCAGTGGATGTATTGGTGGTAATCGCTGGACGTGTCGGTGGTAATCAGTGGATGTATTGGTGGTAATTGGTGGACGTGTTGGTGGGAAGCAGTGGATGTATTGGTGGTAATCGGCGAACGTGTTGGTGGGAAGCAGTGGATGTATTGGTGGTAATCGGTGGACGTGTCGGTGGTAATCAGTGGATGTATTGGTGGTAATCGCTGGACGTGTCGGTGGTAATCAGTGGATGTATTGGTGGTAATCGGTGGACGTGTTGGTGGGAAGCAGTGGATGTATTGGTGGTAATCGGTGGACATGTTGGTGGTAATCAGTGGATGTATTGGTGGTCATCGGTGGACGTGTAGGTGGGACGTAGTGGATGAATTGGTAGTTATCGGTGGACGTGTTGGTGGTAATCAGTGGATGTATTGGTGGTCATCGGTGGACGTGTCGGTGGTAATCAGTGGATGTATTGGTGGTAATCGCTGGACGTGTCGGTGGTAATCAGTGGATGTATTGGTGGTAATCGGTGGACGTGTTGGTGGGAAGCAGTGGATGTATTGGTGGTAATCGGTGGACGTGTTGGTGGTAATCAGTGGATGTATTGGTGGCCATCGGTGGACGTGTAGGTGGGAAGTAGTGGATGAATTGGTAGTAATCGATGGACGTGTTGGTGGGAAACAGTGGATGTATTGGTGGTCATCGGTGGACGTGTTGGTGGGAAGCAGTGGATGTATTGGTGGTAATCGGTGAACGTGTTAGCGGTAATCAGTGGATGTATTGGTGGTAATCGGTGGACGTGTTGGCGGTAATCAGTGGATGTATTGGTGGTAATCGGTGGACGTGTTGGCGGTAATCAGTGGATGTATTGATGGTCATCAGTGGACGTGTTGGCGGTAATCAGTGGATGTACTGCTGGTAATCGGAGGACGTGTAGGTGGGAAGCAGTGGATGTACTGGTGGTAATCAGTCAACATGTTTGCTTTACGCAACAGATAGAAGCAGAGAGCAGTGGACATGTTGGCCAACAGCAGTGGACATTTTGGCGGTAAGCAGTAGACATTTTGCCAGTACGCATTGGACAAGTTGTGGTCAGCAGTGAAGCCTCACCCTCACAGGAGCGCTGGCCGCTCCTGAGGCTGTAGCCGGCAGTGCACATGCAGGCCCGGGAGGTGGGGGAGGTGGGGAGGCACAGCTGGGAACAGTCCCCGTTACTCACACTGCACAGGTTAGTACCTGAGAGTCAGATATCAGACACAAAAACACAATCACATTTTAATACTTTCACTCATGTCCATCCATCAAACATTTATCAACAGTACAGAGAGTTCCAGGATTAACAGGGGTGCAAAACAGCAAATATGACCGCCAATTACTGCTAATATAGAACAATACAACATGAGATCAGACAGTGGCAAAAAAAAAGACACTTCAGCCCAACAAAACTCCCTATTTTCCGATCAGTTCAATGAGCAAACGCTCATATGAAAGAACGCATTAGTATCTGTAACTGTATGAAGCCTATTCTTATAAACCCCCAGGGGGTTTTGCTCCACTACGAGACCTGGCAAGTTATATTCTCAGCAGAGACAACTCTCTATGTGAAACAACACTTAATAATATATGTGCAAAATGTACTTTTAGCCAATATCCATTATGACCCCATAGTTTGGAAAGCACAACTTAACCTAAATATACTTGTGTTTACTCTTATATTGGATTACTCTGTTGAAATGTAGAGTACACTTTGATAATCCCTTATACGTGTTTAAAGGCCCCAATCAGATCAGCCCTGTGTTGCCTTGTCATAAGACTTAAGATACCCTACTTCTTTCCTCTTTTATCTTCAATCCCACAAATTAAATTGTGGCTCTTCTCTGAACCTCTACCAGAGCCTGTGTATCATGTGCATAGTGCAATCCCAAGAATTTCATGCCAGTGTGGTCAGACAGAGGTATAATAGCATAAGATAAGCATAAGTTCCATGGATTTATTCAAAACCGTTGGCTGTATGTCGCACCATTTTTACAGCTGCATCACAGTGACTAGAAGGTGACCATCTAGGGGCAAATATTACTCTCAGCTCTTTTTTAAGTTAAGCACATTCCTGTTTTGAACCTATCATAAAATAAAACTGCATAATCTTTTTATTTCCCCAACATCCTTATATTTAGCCACACTTAAATTAATTTGTCAGGTTTCTACTTACTTTTGGAGTCTGTCCACATCACCTCAAATCACCTAGACTCCAAACATTGAGCTAGCTCTACCTACAATGTTTCTGTAAAGAAAGAACAGTTGTCCCAGCAGTGACCCCTGTGGAACTCCATGTCCCATTCTGCCCTGCCCAGAAGTGATACCAAGGACTAATGCTCTGTGTTCTGTTCCCTAACCAGTTCTAAATTCCCTGCAGGTGACTGGCTGATGAGTGCTGATGACATTAATGGTAATATTCACAGCTCTCTTACGGACATATGCTGGTTCATACCTTTCTGCACTGTCTCATTGTAGATCCTCATGTGCATCATTGGGGATGTGCTGTTCCGAAGTACCTTCCAGTTCCCCCCATCCTTTTTGTCACACGTCCCAATCTGCTCAGTGCCCTGATCTGCCCACCAGAGCTTGTCTCCTGTGCACACAGCAACCATAAGCCCATTAGAAAATTGCAAAAGCTGGTAAGAGCACTGCACAACACCTATCAGCCAATCATAACACTGAGCAGCTCGCAAGATGGCCAATAAGAGCTACATCAGAGCCCTTTAATAGTTATATAATCGGCAAAAAAATCTAACTGAAAGACGATCATAACATTGCACATACACAATTAGTATCTAAATAAAGTCATTTTGATTACTGTACTGATACTATGACACAGTACAAATTATGAACATCAATAATGACAATAATAATATTATTTATAGCAAAATCTGTAAAAATGGGGACGTAAAGCAAAAACACAGTTGTATGCCATTTTTTTGATATACTGCTGGATGCTACGCTCATGCAAAAAGACAAAAAGGCTTAGTACTCTCGCCTGAAGCATTGGACTGCACTGCAACTGCAATTTTCAAGTCTCAAAATCATCAATACATGACCCCTACACCATCTGCCATTTTATTTTTTTAAATGTTGAAGTTACCAGAGGACTTTCAGATTTGCTTATCAATCCCAAGAACTACAGTGACGTTCACCCATTTTCAACTGAAGAGCTTATTGGAATGAACTAAAAAAAATTGTGTCCAAAGGGTTATTTCTTCTTTCAAAGGAACTACACAGGAAACTGATAAAACAGTCATTTGTGTCAGCATTTCATATTATCATCACATAATGTGCTACAGTTAATTTTAACTTATAAACTTGATCAAGCCGAGGTATCCGCCATCATTAATGGCTGATGAAAAGCTTAAAGAAAAAGAAAAAGAAAAGAAACACATCGGACGAGAGTATATTTGTGCATCCCAAACAAGCAGGTCAAGTGAAAATGTACAAATGTCACGGCAGTTCTAGAGTTTGATGCACAGGTCTGAAAGTCATCTCGCAGCTTCAACATTTTAAAAAGTGAAAAAATAAGCGGCATATCAGTTACATGCTGTTGATTTTAAGCCTTCAAAAATTGCAGATACAAAACAATCCAATGCTTCAGGAGAGAATATAAAGCTGTGGCTTTGTCAGTCCATGGCGAAATGCACAAGCATAACACCTACCAGTATTCAGCTTTACCTCCCTACTATGACATTGATGGAATGCTTGTTGTTTTATCTCCACGCTCCAGCACATGAAACATGGAATGGAAATGAAATACTGATTATGTAGACTACGAGCAGACTACCTGTTTCAATTCATCATTTCCTTAAAAAACCACTTTACTGGAGAGCAGAGCCAAAACAACCAATCATTTGCCTCAATACGTTTCAATATTTTTATACATCTATATTTATATATATATAAACACACACACACACACGCACATACACAAACACACAAACACACACTTATTATACTAAGAGTCGACCTGTACAGCATACTCAAAAAGAGCTGAATATCTCAATATGATCACACAAGAGAAGTCCACGAATCCAAGGCAATCTCATTGGCTCCCCATACATATGGAGACAGCCAATGATCTTGCCAGTCTAGGGCCCTTACCCATGATGGCCAATGCTGTGGCCTTAATCAGCTTCCCCTTGACCCCCTCAAGAACTTCAAGGCCCGTCCCGTCCAGCCGGCAGCGGCTAATAGTGCTGTTGGTCGAGCTGATCCAATACAGGCGCTCCTCCTCAAAGTCGATGGACAAGCCTGCAGGACACAGGGCAGAGTGATGGGAGCGTCGTTTAGCTCAAGCAGAACTATTATCAAAACTGCCTCTCAACAGTCCAGCGGGGCACAGATACTTACCCACAGGTCCCTTCTGGTTGGTGAATAGCACACTACGGTTGGTGCCATCTGTGTTCGCAATGCTGATGTTGTCTCCATCTGTCCAGTACAACTTTCTGGAAAGGCAAAGAGACAAAACAGAAATTTGCACTTTTGTCCACAGAGCCATGAAACTGTGCGAGGGCACAGAGATCTCTCCTCTTCATAAATTTTAAAACAAGTGTTGTCACTAAGCTGAGACCATCCCCGCCGCAAATCATCAATTCAAAATGAAAGAGGTATGAAGTGATGGTGATAGATTAGGACGAAGCTAAATGTCAACAGAAACATGATCCAGTCAACATCCGTTGATATTTCGCACTGTGGTGGTTGAATCGCAAAAATATTTTAAAGACTTACTGAGACTTTGACATGAATGTCACAGTGTATGAATAGTAAAATAGCAAGAAATAAACTGCTTATCAATAAACATTCAACAGAATTCAGATGAAGCTTGGAGTCAAATATGAAGGAAATCCTGTGAACCATTCTTGGGATATCTCACTCACAAGGGTAAAATGTCAAAAAAACGTTTAAGTCACCTTGTGAAATATTCAATGTGTCTCCTTGACCTTTCAAATTATGCCAAGGTCACCAAAATCCACTGAGCCCTGCGCCTTCCCTAGATGGAGCTTGATGTCGATACTGAAGAAAGTCCAGGGAACTGATCTTGAGATATCTCGCTGACAAGGTTAACATGCAAGTAAACATACTGAAACATTCAATGTCTTGCTGTGACCTTGAAAATGATGCTAAGGTCACCAAAATCGACGGGGCCCAGTGCCTTCCACAGATAAAGCTTGGTGTCAAACATGAAGAAAATCTAGTGAACATTTCTTCAGATATCTCACTGACAAGGGTTAAGAGTCAAAAAAACATTAAAGTCAACTTGTGACCTTAAAATGAAGGTCAAGGTCACCAAACATGACAGGCACGTTTCTCTGACAGTGATCAACCTAGATATCAAATATGAAGAGATCCAGTCAACGGTTCTTAAGATATTCCAATTTGTATGTATGAATGGACCGATAGACAGACGTACCGTAATACTAGAGGTTAAGTTATCCAATAATTTTAAAGAGCACAATGCTTCATGTACAATAAATAAAGATGAAGCAAATCATGCTTTACACACCTGCCAATGCGCTTTCAAGCACCTAAATGCCCTGGAACACTTACTCAAGAACTGACTCAGCCCCTGCAACGCTCTGGCAGCCAAAGACCTTAAGCTGAGGTAAACTCCATTCACAAAACCACAATAAGAGGAGAGAAGAGGCAGGGGACACCCCTGACCTCACACCTCTGACCTCAACAGGTCACTAACCGTATTTTATCTTGCTGAGCCAGATGCATCACAGCCATAATGAGAAAACGGCCAAGAAGTGGCAGAAAGGAGACCTCACACCAAGGTCTGTTGAAAAACTAAACAAACTTGAGTGCATGTGCCATTGATATCTCAGTGTTTACCCACAGGGGCCAGGGTGAACTACAACCACATATAGCTGGGCTCCACCCAGCGGATGGGGTGGGGTGAGGTGGGGTGGGGTCTTCTGCTGCTGTGGAGGTTTCTCCATGTGGGGGGCCCAGGCATCCATGGATATTAACCCTTAAGTGACCGAGTTAGGCCATTTACCACCCCAGGCATATATTTTTATGAGCCGTTTTGATGTTTTAGATCAGGAAAAAAAAGGTAAAAAAAAAAAAAAAAAGGTTGAAATACATACGTTCTGAGGTCACAAATGACCCCACACAACTTTCCATGAATCTTGGCACGCTAAAGACCAATTAAAACCCTTAATTCATCACATTAGGTCATTTAATTATATCTATCGCATATAAATTAAGCTGTGAGTTTATGAGGAACACCAAAATAATAATAATAATAAAATATTAAATAAAACAGTGGGGTCATTTATGGCCCAACTCAATCATTTTAGTTAGTAAAAACACTTGCTCGCTTGACTATTAAAGCCAAATGTACCCTGAACACAAACGCTGCTGCTTTTACTGAAAGAAACTACCAGAAAACTTCAGAAGAACATAAGGGACATCTCCTGAGGTCTGGTAAAGGCAGCGGGTGATTACAAAAACAGACGGGGGCTTCAAATAGCACCAACATGGATAGAGTTTCCGGAGTCTCTCAAATGACATATGCAAATGTGCGGTGTGTTACAGTGCGCTTGACTGTGTAGATTTGTCCACACTCCATGTGCGTTTGTGCTGACGATGCGGGTGCTTCAGTATGCGTGTGCACAAGCGACTCTGTGAGGCCCCGTTTCACTGGGGTGCGGTATCAAATGTGCTCGATATGAAGTGTGCGTTTCCTCCTCAATATCAAGGAGGAAACATAGTGAAACAAAATCCGTCAGTTTTCTCTCTAATACACACTTCTGTGGTGCTTAGCATTCATTTACTTTCCCTACTTTCAGACTCTGGTTACCTCAGTCGATTTAAAGTTCCTGTCCTGTTCTCTTCAACAGTCCCCCCAAAACTCACTCTCGCTCCTTCCCTCTCTCTCTCTCTCTCTCTCTCTCTCTCTTGCTCAGCCTCTCCTTTTTCGTTTGCTTGCAGGAAGCAGATGTGGCCATAACATGCAAAGTGCACATCTGCTTCTCATACCCTGTTCTACACCCGGCCCCCACCCATCCCCGTGCCGGAAACATTCCACCGAGTGAAGAAGGTCTTAGTTAAAAAAAAAAGAACAAAAATTCCAAAAGCAAATACACCCCCCAAACTGACAGGCCTTTTAGTGATCGACCAAGCAGAAGAGCGGTTCCTGCAGAGCCTTTGTCTGGTCACTGCTATCACCGCTATGGATCTACAAACCCCAGGGGGAGTCGTGCTGCCGGGAGGGGGGGAGGCGGGGGGACGTGTGGGGGCTGGGGGCTCGGCTGAATAATGCAGGGGTCTGGTGGGACGGGGTGGAGAGTGGGGGTGGGGGGTCAGTTCTGCTGAGGTTCGGTAGAGAGTAGGCTGTAGTGAGGAAGTCCAGAAGATGCAGCATAGATTTGAGAATAGCGTGTGTGCGAGGGTTTCCAAAGCGCCTTACTTTTTTCCCCGTTGAGTGAATAATCTCATATACGTGAGTTTTATATGCGTGAGTTATTTGTTGTTCAGCTGATGTGTCACAGTGCACTGGATTTACATGAAGGTTTGTATGTATTGTGTGCACTCGGTGGGTGTGTCCCTGTCTGTCCGCATGATGCTGGTGAATGTGCATGGTTGTTTTGAACATGTACACCAGTATGAGGCTCTAGCAGTACACACGCACACACACACACACACACACACACACACACACACACACAGAGTGATTGAACACAAGCATGTGCAGGAGGTCTCACTCACCCTAAGATAGGGTGCAGCACCAGGCAGTGGGGTTTATCCAGGCCCTGGATCACTGCGTTCTTAAAGGAGCCGTCCAGCCGGGCCACATTGATCTGCTTCTTGTTAGCATCATAGCTGGTCCAGAACAGGTTCCGGGAAATCCAGTCCACCGCCAGCCCATGAGCGTTTGGCAAGTCTAGGACAGGGAGGGGGGCAGGCGTCAAAAATAAGCATGTGAAAATGAATCATCGTTGGGATCTTTCCAAAGTGACTAACAATTCCTCCAGCATCACTTTTAATCAGACAAAAAGCAGGCATAGGAAGTATGAAGGAAAACAAACACAAGATCTGAAACAAAATCTGTGTTGCAGAGAACATATGAGCTCCTGTCAGGGCCAAACAAGTCCGTCTCCTGCCCAGGGTGCCTTTCAAAAGAGCAGTACAACATCTGAACACCGTTTTTTGCTGCACTCAAAGCTCCAGTTTAGAGAAGGTTCTGGATGTACCAGTTATCAAGGTAACTCAGTGTTTTTGCTTTGTGTTACAAGCCCCCATAACACTTTCTTCAGAGTGTCTTGGCAGAATCTTAGGGACAAAAAATTGCCAGGTTTTTCCAGGCATCATTTTACAAGCTGAGGTGGTTTAAAATGCCACCCACAGTAATAGCCTGAAATACAAGATCATCAAGAATTGCTGGCAGGAGCAGTAGATTTATCTCGCATCAAATGTCAATCTGGTCAGGGTCACAGCGTTTAAAGACTTTGAGCTAAACCAGTGATGCAAGCCAATAGAAGGACAAAGCACGTTCCGTTCAGTCAGGCAACAGAGTATTCTATGAATATTTTGCGCACATTAAAACAAAAAAGAAAGACGGATATGGGTACAGCACAGTAAGGTTCTGAGTCTGACAAGCAGAGGGTGAAAGGTCAGGGACCAAAGAGTAAAAAAGTGTTCTTTCTACCCAGGAAGTAAGCAAGCCCTATTTCACTCATTAGATCAATCTCCTGGTTGAATAACCATGAAACTATCACAGTGACGGCATATAAAAGCTGAGGAGGTATTTATTATGTGAACCAGGATTTGCCACCTCCTGCGACAGGCGATGCCGCAGTCACAGGGGGCGGGCGGGGCCTTACCGGCAGACACCACCGTCTCCACCCCCGTTCCGTTGATGAAGGCGCGCTTTATAGTCTGTGTGCGCACGTCCGACCAGTAAATCCGCTGCTCCAGCGCGTCGTAGTCCAGCACAGTCACGTTGTCGATGTCCGGCATGGTAAAGGAGATAATGTAGTTGTAATAGGGGTTGTCGATGTCCACCCCCCGGATCTCGATCTGTCGAGCGTACAGGAGGAACTGCCGGAACTCTACCAGGGGCGAGAAATAAGAAAATAATTCCAGTCCAGTCCCTGATTCCAAAAACAAAATCAGTAATAACATCCCAGCTCCTAGAAGTGAAAGCATTGATCATTGACATAATAATAATAATAATAATAATAATTATTATTATTATTATTATTATTATCATCCAGTGCTAATTGTGGGCTCAATAAGCCATGATATAATGCACTCCAAGAGAGCGTCACAAATACCAGGGTTGTAAATCCAGAACAGGGTCACCCTGAAACATTCTATCAAATTAACTTTAGAGCAGAACAAGCTCAAGCAATTACTACAAACTATGACATCAATCCGATGGATTTGATTGACAGACACACTTCATCAAAACAACAGTCTCCAGTTTTGATCCAGCCCTGTGAGTACACAATGAAATCACATGAGAAGTAACATCATTTTCCAAAAAATGAGAGAAAAAAATTTTTGGTAAGAAAATACACAGATAATACAATTCAATTATTCTAAGGTAGAGAACAGGTGCTCAAAGAAACTCAAAAAACACCCATCATAAGGGTCATTGTCAATAAAAAACAATCAATTGACCGGCAGCTTTAGTCATGTCCAGCTGCGCAGTGATATCCCATGTTGGGCGAGTAATACGATAAGTGTGGTGGGAGGCATTATTGAAGACAATAACATAAAAAAATAGCAGATGCAATGCATTTAATATCTTCAGGTCCGACAGAATCAAATTGCATTAAGCCAAAATTAACTAGAATGTTACAAGCCAACAGTTCTTATTTCCACATGCTTATAGAGGAAATTAATCAAAACTAAACAAACTGATATTTTTGATGATTACTATGCTGTTAAGCATTCTTCTGAGCAACAGAAAATCCACCTGAAACCAATGCTGAAGTGTAATCAATCCGAATTCAAATTCTGCCTGTCCATTATAGAGGTGGTTGCCAATTCTTTTAACCAACTTGTCCCTCAGTTAATGCTTCAAACTTAGTGAAGTTTGTACAATATTCCACATAATGAGAGTGGTGGCCTTATTGGAAATGGAAATGAGCCCATTTCTGAAAGGAACCATCTTCTACACACCACCAACACATACAGCATATCTGAATTTGATTGAAGAATACGATCTTCTCAAAATCAGCAAAAACCAAATTCAAGATGGCTGCCACGTATAGAAGCCATATATAAAATTGCATCCCGTCCATGTACGAAAGGAACCCTCCACTACCCACCACCAGCCCAAATAGCAAATTTCAATATAATGGGATGATCCAAGAATTCCAGAAAGAAGTTGAGGACTAGTAGCGTTTACAAGGTTGATATTGGGAAGGGAAATAAGTCCAGCTAAAAATACCCAAGACTTCTCATAAACACACGTGCACACTTTCACCCATAGGTGATCATTTGACTTTAATTTAGAAACAATCTCCAAAAAACTCAAGGAGAATTTGCGTTTACAAAAAACTTCAGGGATAGACAGAAAAATAGACAGACAGCTCTATTCCATAATATGACATCATTAATGATGATGGGCGTATAAAAAAGGGAGGTCGAATTCTAACATCTCTTAGTAACACAATCATCAAGCAAACAGTGGCAACAGGGATTCAGTCAGAAACAGGCGTGAGTATCCTTATCAGAGGAGAATCACCCCCTGATATCGGAGTATTGAAAACAACTCCAGAAAAATCAAGACCCAGTGTACTGTGTTAGAAACGGACTTGCTGTTCGAAACTTTTCTCAATGACACTGAAAAACTGGCTTATAATTGATTAAACTCAGGACTAGCCAGCAACTGGCAGAGGCATGTTTCTATGTAAACATGAGCAAAACAAGAACATATCAAGTGCATTACCAATAACTACAGCCAACAAGCTGCTCCTCGCCTCTTTAATCCTCATGTTAATAGGCATCTATCCACATTCCATTCTTTCACCTAAAGGTCAGCATCCCCCTCTTGCCTATTCCCCTTTTTACCCTTTTTTTAGCAGGAGTGAATATCAGTATGTTCAGTTTACTAATTTAACTGCAAAAGAAAGGCCGTGCGCTCTCTGCGCTCAATGAACAATGTTCTTGCTGCAAGCTGCCTTTGTCAGGGCGCGAGCTTTCACACTAGTACAAAAAAAAAACAATACAATTTCGAATTTCATTTTCACCAATTTATTTAAAAAAAACTAGAGGCACTCCTAGAGTGCAAACCCCCGCCAAGGCAGCACAATCCAAATCTTCATGGGTGGGAGCAAAGTTGAGTAATTGCGTGTCATACAATTTCAAGATGGCTGCCGTGGCGGCCATATTATTTCACTGATTGCAGGGAAAATCAATAGTGTTTGTCCTTGATGTAACAGCAATGCACCAACAAAATTTCAGCCAAATCCCTGCATGACTTTTTGAGTTATGTTGTTCACAGACAGACAGACAGGGCTAAAACATGACGTCCGCCCCAACTTTGTTGGCGGAGGTAATTAACAGAAAAGGACCAAGTAATAAATGCGCCGAGTAACTTTCCAGTTCAATCATGAGCCCAAACCCATTTTATAAATGGGTCCTGTGCCCCAAGTGCATCTAGAATTCAGGCTAGCAGTAGCGGGGCATCCGCCCTCAGGGGCCATCGGCTCCAACTGCCCTCAAATCGGCAGAGCCGAAACTGAGGTTATGCTTAGGAATGCTCACCGCCTCTGCTGCCCTCTCAGCCACATAAACATACTGCGCACTCTCTGCCTGAGCCTCTCAGATGGACCGTGGCAGACATTTTCTGAGCCAACTGACTAAAGAATGTATATCGCACACGAAGGCCAGGCACACCAGGCTGATTAAAACTTCCTCTCCTGAGGGGCCTCCAAGGCTCACAGCGAAGGCGTTCGTCTTGGAGCCCTGCAGTCAGGCGATCGAATCCAGCCGCACCATCACCGGCTACAGCTGGAGGTCCGCATGGGTGAGGTTACAATTGGCCCAGCCTTACAATGGATAATAGGGGTTAAGATGGTTAAAAATTATGGCTCATCACTCTCTAGCAACCAACTCTGTTGTGCCAGGCCCATGCAGCTGTGCGAACCAAACTGTAGTCTGACTTTGTGATCCTCCAATGACATAGGCAGTGTGTAGTTGGCGGTGTGACAGCATAGTGTAAAAGAGGCAAGGACGAGTTGTCACATGAATCGTAAGGATCGCATGCCATGGCATCTTCCAAGAAAAAACACTGCAGCCCTAGTCAATCGTGCCACGGAGATTCAGGTGAACTAACCCCTAACGTGGTCTCAAGCCCAACCCCCATCGCAGGATATGCCTTGCACTCATAGCACGAGAAAACTCTGCACTTCAAAGTGCTGACAGTGACCTCAGAATTAAAAAAAAAAAAAAACTAAATTACATGGGAAAAGACACAAGGTGTTGCAGGTAAAAAAAAAATAACACACGTCTCCAAATAGTGATGCTCTGGATGAAGGCTGTGAATGGATGAGAGCAGGTTACCATAGCAGCTGAGCCTGTCGGAGCTCAGCTTCATGAGGTGGGGGCATGCGCAGGAGAAGGTCTGGTTGTAGTTGATCAGGCACAGATGGGAGCAGGGTCCCCTTCCTCCATTGCCTTCACAGGGGTTAGGAGCTAGAGAGACCAGATTAGAAGAAAACAGAGATAACGTTTTTACTCCAAACAAAGGTAGGTTGCCCAAAAATATACACCACAACATGCATGACAAAACAGTATCAAACGCAGCAAGTACCACACACTATAAAAAAAGAAAAGCCATAGTTTGAGGATGAGAAGCGAAACACTGTCTGTGACAGGTGAGGTCAGCTTTCATCTTTTTAATCTTGAAAGGGGACATAAAAAAATAATGAGTGGAGGAGGAGGGTTAGAAGAAATCGGGACGTTGGTGAAGTCAAAATAAAAGAATGCAAATACTTGATCCAAGCTACGTCATCTCCTCACATAATAAAACAAAAATCACGTAACGTCAAACATGATTAAGCATGGGCACGAAACCAGTGACCCTTCTGAATGTGGTTTGGAGAAGTTCAGATTAGCAGTAAATAAGCAGGGCAAAGAACTGCAAATGTATCTGACAACCGTATCTCTCTCACTCAAGTGCACAAATTTGGGTCATCATCTTGTTTACAAAATCTTTGGCATAATGTTTTTGTTGTGTACTGTGTCTTAATCAAGAGCCAGGAAGCACAGGGACATCAGAAATGAGACACAGCCACTACCTGGGAGTCTCCCAAGACCAGCCTCGACATTCAGGAGACGCCTTTTTGCACGCAGTCACTTTCAACATTAATGGTTCTGACAAAAGACGCCAGACATTGTTTCCGTCCTCCTCAGTGTCACAATAACTTTGAGGGGCTGTCAATCAGCCCCCCAGGCATGGTCTGGATGATTGAGCTGCGCACTATAAGGTGGTTCGGCAACCAATAGCGCCCAGCGTTTCAAGCTCACTAATGGCAGATTTTTTTCAGCCTACTTTCGACTCCATCTGGGAATTGAGTCTTTCCATTAACCAAATCATAAATAAGTAAGCAAAAACAGAAAACATTTCAGGCTTGGAAATATATTACAGGCTTCCTGAAAAACAATGTATTTCTACAAGGGAGCATTAACATGTACTTGAAACTGAATTACAGAAGGTTTAAGAATAGAAACATATTTTCTCTCAAGTTTTTATTCCCAGAGAAAACAACCGGGAGCTGTTTTAACCCTGTGTTACCCATTTTGATGAGAAAATAAAAACTATTTGCCATGTCATGGGCTGATCCATGTGGGAGCTATGCATTGCTAGCTGTCCAGGTAAAATTTCTCCCTTCACCGAAAGGTACACCAACTCAAAAGATAAGCTGCTATCCAACTGTACAACTGTAATACAACCATTATCTGCTACCAGTGGAGGGTGACTGAATTATGACCTGCGTGTTTTTATGGGGCCCTGTGGAATTCTTAAGAGCTCCAGAGTCACATACAGTACCTTGAGGCTGCCTGGAAGGGTGATAGACCTGCAGGTCGAAAGGCTGGGTGTTGGTCCTTTGCACCACAGTCACATTGTTTCCTGTCCACTTATTGGCTTTGGCCAGAGTGTTGGTTCGCCAGTCAGTCCAGTACACCTCTCCTCCGTACATAGTGACAGCAAAGGGATGGGACAGGTACTCGTGCCCCCTGAGGACCTCAATCAGCCCAGACCCGTCGTATTTCGCAGAGTAAATGGCATCAGACCTGGGAGATGAGGAATCAGAAGATGAGGGCAGCAGATGAGGGGTTTGGTGATTGTGGGCAGGGAGAAGGCACAACAGATGCCAATATACAGTGAGGCCAAATTACTCCTGAACTGTATACACTGCCCTTGATTACTAAAGCAGACAGTAAAATGGAAATGTACATGAATAAAGACTGTAATGAGCCTGTGATATAAAGGAGTTGCAGACCTGCGATCTTCGTATGTAAAGGATATGTAACAACTAAGTACCACACGACGAGTTACTTTAGTGCACTGATATTGTGTTAAGGCAGAATCCTGTCTTTTAACCAGATAGAGAGAAGAAATTACTTCATTGGATCACAAATGCAGACATTCGCAGATCTTTTTTTCTGACAGACAGTAACTCACACATGAAACTAAACAGAATAGTTACTCCAGCTTCTTACAACCAAGAAACTTTGGCGTCCGAAATATGTATTACCAACAGGTCATTAATAATTAGGCATAGTATCTAAATGGAAAACGAAACGTGACATTCTACTGATGATGCATTTTATACCCGCGCATGCCATTTTCATATAGTAGGACATCAAAAATGGTAAAATATGAAGGCTAGTTACTAACGCTGTCATTATGAGCTTTTCCTATACACTGTATTAGGCTTACTAGTAGATCGTAACACTTTACCTCTTTCACAACAAGCCACCAACTGCTGTTAGACATTGTTCCATTTTCAAAGGCTGCACAGCTACAATGTGATCACGATAGATGCAGTCTAAACATGTGTTGCTAATGTTTGTCACAAAGCTGGCGTGTTTACATGATGTCAGCAAATGCAAGCGATTACTCGATTGCTAGCTTGATGCTGATAGGTTATATATCAATATATATATATATATATATATATATATATATATATATATATATATATATATATATAGGCGTTTTCAAGCTTTAATTTTGAGCAGGAGAAGACAGACAGAAGGAACGAGGAGTGAAAGAAAGACCAGACTTCAACCAGACTTCAATCAGCATTTCTGCTTCACAAAATCGGTTCATGAGCAAAGCAAGACGCTGCTGCAATCCCACAATGCCTAGCGTGTACGTCATCATGCTAGGGGCTCGCTGCAGCGCAGCTAAAGTTGCCCGGGCAGCTAAAGTACCCGGGCAGCGACTGAAATTCCACCACCAGTCTCAAGAACATCTGCTTTTGAATATTTCAATGAAGGAATACAGAGGAATGGATTTTATTCATGTGTATACTAAGAGTTATTAAGACGTGCAGCGTAGCTACCAGGGCAGACAATATACAAATATTTTATATTCTGACTCAGAGGGTTCCCATGACTGAGAGCAGTCAGCGGAACCCGCCCTTTAAATCCGACAAAGCCATCTTACATGCTGTGAATGCTGAGGGAGGAAGGGTACACCCAATCTTTGCACCTTCAGCTTTCTCGACATGATTATGGGTATGATTACCTCTTGACTATGATCACGTGACTACTCGGTCTTTCTCACAGTGAAAATATAGCTCGGTACCATACAAATTCGGTAACGCTCATAGCTGCCACCCGCCTATGGGCATTCCCACTAAGCCTACACCCAACTCCGGCAAACATTGCACTGGTTATCATGGTGGGCATGCATTTACGTGAAATGCATAGCAAAGGCGAGATTACAACAATTTACCATTTAGTACATGTTATACAGTGTTAATGAAACAGATGAATTTGCAGATATTATGAGCTAAAGTGTAGTTGGCTCAGGTACTATGTCATATGTGAGCATAGTCAGACATCACTGTCAGGTCATGCTGAATGAATCTGACACAAAACGTTTCAAAGATTTTAAATCATGCTACTTCAGCAGGTTGACCAATGCAGTTATGTCCCGCTCTCATTACTCGTTCAGAGATTGATTTTAGAGGCCGAGACCGAGTCAAGACCACAACCAAAGCAGGCCAAGAGCAAGTCAAGACCAAGACCAAGACAGGGCAAGATTAAGTCAAAAGAGCAAATGTTAATAAAAAAAAAAAAAAAAAAAATGGTTTCAGAGAAGCAGAAGTATTAACCTATTACATTGATGTAAATGTGTGTCCTTTATGAGAACATTAATGTGTGGATCAACACAAGACGTACACAGCAAGGGCATTATGGCGAGTACTATTATCAAATAGTCACAACAATGTGATTAATATGTCATGATATGCCCAGACCAGTTAATTTCCTTCCCATAATACAGAAATACAAAGCAGTAAATGTGTAATTAGTATCTAACATCTTTTTTTTTTAACAAAAGTCAGGGAAAACATTATGCATTATTTAATCTGCAAATGTGCATTCAAAGTGCACTCAAAATTATAACTCTTAAAGTAAAGTGTGCTTATGGCCAAGCAAGGTTGGCTTCTGTCAACATCAAGGTAGCATCCATCTCCACTCTGCGGTCACATCTCTACTCTCTCACCCAGAGGGAGTGGCACTATGACGTGTAAGAATGTTTCTGGCTGGAGAGGTATTTCGCAAAAAAAAAAACCAAAATACTTTGATGAATATGATGAACAAATCCGAAGTTTTAGCTCCAAACTCCCAAGGGTTTCTGAGATAGGGCCCATTTAATTTTGAGGGCCCTGCCCCTTTCCAAAACCTACAAAAAGTTTTTGCATTTTTGTGTGCCAATATCTTTTCACCCAAAAGAGGTAGAGACCTGAAAATGACTGCTCTTGACAACCTTTGCCTGGGCTTTCAGCATCTGCAATCACAAAGTTTCTCTCACTTCTACTGCCTAAGATATTGGCAGCTGAAATTCTCATTTCTTTCATGACAAATTTTTTATTTTTTTTTTCTTTTTGCAATTTTTGAAGGTCTACCAAATTACAGCAATTAACCTGAGGTGCCAAAACAATGTACAAATAATATATTTAAGAACTGTAGAATTGGTCAAATAGAGTTCCAGGTTCATCATTGCCTCAATTTAGGAGTTACTGAGTGGTAAATATCGTCACGGGGCAAAAAGTGTCTAAAGGACCCTATGTTCAAGTGGCCGGTTACCCCTGTAGACACCTACTCAGGCTATTCACACTTTGGCCACTCAAGGATAAATACCTCATCAACCTTTCTAGCAAATTTAATCTTGGTGTCTCAATCCCTTCTATGAATTTTTTTTTTTTTTTTTAAGAAAAAATGCATTTTCGGTTTCTTTTCCTCATTGTACGACATGCTTTTTGTTCATGAAATTCCCTACTGATGAAGCCTTGATTTTTCATGAATTGATTTTTTTGAAATTTATTTTTTATTAAATGATTGTTATGATTTTGGTTGTTTCCATGGAAACAATAATGAAGAATTTCACACATGTTTGTACCCTAGAAGCTACAAAGAAGCTTCTCAGTCGGACAGGTAATTCCCAATCTGACAGGAAACTCTTTTTTTTTTTTTTTTTTTTTGTTTTGTTTTAAAGTATGTGTTATTGGGCTAAAACATTCTGAAAACTGGGCCTGAGGTGGGCAGCTGTTTAGGGCAACCGAAATTACAGTGATTTGCTCGCAGGGCAACCACTTTTTTGAAAATTTCGCGAGCCCTGGTATATTTACAACCCTTTTTCCTGATGCTTTGACATCAGTGCTTTTTTAACATTTCTAATGTAGTGTGTATTGTATGTAATTGGCGTGTTCTCAACATTCATCTTCCAACTTTGCTGCCTTCCTGGCCAGGTCACCATTGAAAAAGAGATTTTTGTTTTTTTTAATCTCAACTTGTTTTTACCTGGTTAAATAAAGGTTAAATAAACAAATAAAATAAAAATTTCCAAACATTGTGAAAAATGGAGTTGTAATCTCTACTTGAGCAACCAAAGCATATAAATTACGCTTAAATAAAAACTGAGAACAAATCTAAATCTCGTAGCGTACAAAACCAATTAAAAAAAAAAAAAAAAAAAAAAAAAAAACTCAGACAAAATATTGCAATCATTATGGAGTTCAAAGTATATAATTTACAAACTAAGGCCATTTATATTCCTGTCAGTGCAAGACAAAAAGACGAACATAACCCTGATCAGTTCTGATGCTTTGTCACGATTTTCTTTTTGTTTTTCAATTATCATTGACAAGATAATAAAGGGGCATTATTAGGCAGTAAATTGGGCCACACAATTATGCAAATGAGGCAGCAAGCTGAGAACAACTGTCATACGCCAGCATGTCACAGGAGAAATTAACCCTGTATGTTCCTTTTTAAACACATAATGGCATAGGCTGCAAGCTACATGAACTGGGTCGTTTTAACACGTAAACCATGCAATACGCTTGTCCGCTTTGCACAACTTCAGTCCCTGTGCCTCTGGGGAGTGTGTACCTGGCATCAATCCACAGGATTCGCTCCTCAAGGTAGTCCACAGTCAGCCCATTGGGCCACCCGCCGTTCCCAGTCTCCCTGTGGATGGTTCGGCGGCCCTCTCCACTCATGGATGCAGCCTCTATCCTGGGCAAACTAGCGTCCCAATCCGTCCAGAACAAAATGCTAGAAAACCATTGGTAAGAAAAGGGCATGAGCAAATCGCCTCAAAAAGCAAAGATTCAACAGGCCAGCCAGATTAACAGCCCATCTTACAATCAAAAAATGCCATTTTCAATCACAAAATCCTACCTGTTACAATTAGATGCACCTCATTAAATGTGTTTCACTGAGTACAGTGAACAAGTACAGGAGTTACAGCATCAATACTTTCTCTTCATCACACCATTGTACTATATAGAGCCTGCTGGCCCACAAACTCATTTTCCAAAACGTAAGCCATCTCACCCTTTTCGGGGGTCGAGGGCGATGGCCCGTGGGTGTTCCACCTCCCCAGCCAGGAGGGTGGTGCGCATGGTGCCGTCCAGCTTAGCCACCTCGATCTGGTCCAGGTTGCTCTCCACCCAATAGATGTTTCCGGCGATCCAGTCCACTGCCAGGCCCTCCGGGGTGGCCAGGCCATACTGGATCACCACCTCAAAGCTGGTCAGAGCTGGGAGGGAACACAGGAGGAAGAGTGAGCAAAAGGACCTTGCTTTTATTGTGAAGGGGTCAGCGGGGCAAAACTGAACACAACTTGGTTTAGACAATACTGTGTAATTTACAAAATATTTGAGTGAGATTAATCATGCTTCATGTGAGCAACATACACATCTCTGCTACAAATGAACACTACAGGTTTGTTTATAGGACATACTATTCTAGTACAAATTAACCAAAAAAGGCAAGAATGAAATGTTACAACTTATCCCACACGCTAGGTAAATTGTAACAAACAGTGACACTTGGTAAAAAAGTCTGTTTAAAGGCAATGATTTCAGTGTAATTTGATCTATGTACAGTAGGTGGATACTGTTTCTGGAGACATCTATGATGGGAAGACATCCACTCTTCTACCCATCCATCCATCCATCCACCCATCCTCATCATCCGCCCATCACGGACAAAAAAAATCAAAACACCGATGGATATTTATGTATGGATATTATGTTCTTATCCATCTCTTTCCATCAGTATCATGGATAGATGGATAGGTATCCACACAGGTTCATTTATACATCCTTCCATCATTTGGTCGATCTTTAATGGGTATTCAAATGGATGGACCGCTGAATGTAGTCATGTGGAGTATATCTGCATGTCAATAGATTCACACATCAAAATACTTTTAAATGTTGACAAGAGACTCAGTCAAACATTGACAAATTTATTTTGTCCATAAGGTAGCCAGCAGTTTATAACAGCATAGGTCGATACCAAATGACTTTACCACTCCTTTGTGAGGCCAACATGGATGCATATCTCAGACAACAAAACATTTAACCTCTCTACCCCTTTCTCCATCAGTTCTTTTTTTGGAATAAAGCTCCTCCGTCCGTCCGTCCGTCTGTCATTCTGTCCATCCGGGTTCAATGGGGACAAGTTCTCCCGGAAACTCTAGCACCTTCATGGGTGAAATTTTGTGTGTGGCCAGTACTAATGACCCTATTGAACGAGTTTGACAATTTATTCTGAGATTTATTTTTACTGAGTTATGGCCCTTGACTCTGAACTTGGTGTATGGGTGTTGCAATGGGAATATGGAATCTCCCGTGACCATTATTACCATGGTGGGGGATATTGGTGACAATGTTGCCTTGTTTCACATTGGATTGTCTTATTTTGTGAAAAAAGCTGAGAGAATTACTTTTTTTTTTTTCCATTGTCATTGTACTCTATGGGCGGTCTAGTTGTAAAACCGTGTCACGACTAACACCACTGTGTCGAGTTTTTCTCAAGCCAAGCTAAAACTGGGTACGAGCTGATCATGTTTTAAATTGGTGCTGAGTTTTAAGCAACAAGATGGTTATTAAGATAACAAAAGGTTGGAATCAGTGGCTTACGCACGCAATGCAGTACTCAAAAAACAAGTACGATAAAGAGACTTACTACAATGCCGTGAAAACACACTTTGTCATTGATTTCCGGAAAAAATGCATCCAAAGTCTTTGCAAATTAGCAGGAGACCTTTGACTGGCAATGCAGAAAACTGACCAAAAGCACACCCTGCTTAACCCCTCGTAACCACGCAAAGGGTCTGTGTTACAATTAACTCCCTATTAGGAGGTGCCCCGCCCACCCTTTCCATTCGCTGATAATCATTTCAGTATTCACCTGTCTGATTCTCCCTACTTCACGTCCTAAAAAGGGTTTTTATGCATCTTTATTGCGCAATCAAAAAAAAAAGACAACAATTAATAGTCAGAAGGCATATTTTTATTTTTTGCACTGCAAATATAAGCTTTTGATATTACATTTTTGCTTTTATTGACTTGAGTTTTTCACTGAAATTCACTTAAATATATTTTTACAAATTTTTTTTGCTCAAGATCTGACGCTCATGACCATATGTCTTTAATGAAAATCTCACAAATAAATCAGAAAATTGTTTAGAAAGGGCCTTACAAGGTACAGAACAAGATACCCATTGAGTTTTAAACTCATTAAATTCATCATTTGGATTCATTATTTCACTACACAAAGCAGGATGAGGACTTTATAAATTCTGCCGTATTTCAATGTTCTCAGGAAAATGAATAGCTTAAAAGTCTCAGCCTCCACAATCATATACTGTGCATGACTAAACCCTGGTACAAAGATTGCATTGAACTTATTATGAAAAGCACCCAGCACATTGTTCTAAAATTCATTTTATAACAATACAGCATTGAATATATGCTGCAAGCAGAGTACAGTATATAGTGTTATGTCTGGAAAATGTGTCTCTGAGGTCAATACTGCATCATTAGCATTCCATCTGCTGACTTACTTGCCTGTCCTTGAACTAAAGCACGTGCTTTCATTCATGCAGTTGGTCATTTTGCTCAGCTATGCAAATGCAGCATGTGCCCCCGTAGGGCTGACCCCATTTAGTGGGCTGGTCGATTGTTTGGTTGATGGGCTGTTGGTCAACCAGGATTTATTTTGAGTGATCGACTGTCAATGATTTATGTCTAGTCCATTCGGGATGCAGAGGGCATAGCAGTTATAGCAGTCGTTCACTCTTAACTAAGCCCATGTTCTCATTAAATAAATTATGTTAACCAGTAAAGGTAATATTAATGTTGTAAACTATACAGAAAAACTAATAAAAGATCTACATCCATAATCCATTCAAGATGCTATGGCAGTTACAGTCCTTCACTCTTCACTAGGCCCATATTTTCTTTAAATAAACTATATTAGGCAATTGAGGCAATAATATCCACTCAATATTGTTTGACTCTAAACATACTTCTACTGGTTAAATTGGTTTTGTGGTTTCAATTTATGTGGAAAAACAAGGCATCCGTTACGGTAGTCTTTTGTAATAGTCCGCAACGTCAGCTGTCTTATTGAAGCAAGAATGAAAACACAACAAATTAATAGCCTAAATAGAAATAAAAATAACTTTTTGAATCAACCCTACTCTTTATTTAATGTTATTCCACTTTGCGTTTATTTGTGCGACACTATCAGACTGCATGAGAATTTTAGACGGCTAGATTGTTATAGCCTAGAATAAAAGAATATTATTTCCACAGAGATTTTAAATCCCAATGAGACCTGCGAGGTTTATTAAATAAAACACAGCCGATGCATGAGAAGGTATTATGGTTTGGTCAAATCAAGGCACTGGTCTACTATGTGGTCATACTTCAACTTCACAAATGCAACGGTACAATCTGCAACCTCAGCACGAAGAGCAGAGTTTACAAATTTCGACCAATCAGCCAATCGATATAAACGGCGAACTGTTGGTCGACCAGGATTTGTTTTAGTCCAGGAAAGCCCAACGCCCACGCGGTGAAGCATATAATTGTCAAGAGCAGCTTAAAAGTCCTGCGTTTAGTGGCTTGTGAAATCTCTGAAGCACCCAGATTATTCCTGTGGTGCAAGAGCAAATTAACAGAAATGAAGAAAAAATTCACAACCATTTCCAAATCAACCTTTGTTTCTCAGCTTCACTGGATATTTGCCGTAAGACATCTTTGTATGAAATTGGTCAAAACACATAAGATATCGCAAACTCAAGGCTGCGAATGTACAGTCAGACCTAATCTTCCTTTCGGAAAGGTAATTAACTGAACAATCAGCGCTTCTCATTGGCCAGAATGTACTAACACCCGACTCCCTGTTTAAAGGAAGGCGAAAAACCAGCTGTACGTGCGGCCCTGGAGGACCATGATACATTGATCCCCAACTGACAGGGGAAAAAAAAAACTCTTGGAATTATTTCAGACCTGAGTTAAGTTTATCATTTCACAGAATTTGAGGCTTCAGATATTTTTGAATGAAATTAGGATGATCAGCAGCAAGAAGCAGGGAAGTCTTCCAATTCGGGGCACCCTGCTTGTTATCATTTTTATAATGCCAGTTATGCTTTCGGACCTGCAGCTTAACAAGTCTTGTTTTACAACTTCCGGCACAACCACCATGCTCCAACACGCCATCCTCCAGCACTCTCAAACAGCATGCTTTGGTTGGCTTTAACACTGAAAATCCAGTTTCACCAGAAGAAGAAAGAAAGAGCAAAACCCCTCTTTTCCACCCTAACATTTTCCTATTCCTAAGTCCCCTAATCAAAGTGAATCATCTAATCGCCTGCAACCGGCTATTATCGCAGGAGAGGATCACACATGATCATTATGCTCCCTCGCAGTAATAGGGGAGAGGAGCAGTGTTTACCGCGGCTTATCGCCGTCCGAGACTGTGCTTGCAGCGCGCTCCATGTAGCTGTTAGCCGGGCAGAATGAGAGCACCGCTTACACAACATCTTACCATTAAAATCTGAAAGGAGGAAGCAGTTGGGACAAGCTGGCTACACATGATGATGCGTAGCGTTTAATTCAGGTCTGCAGAGGCTAGCTCTAATTGCAGGGCTTTGTAACTAAGGACTTACTTCACATGTACGAGTAGAGAGCTCAGAAGAGGTTTAAACTTCCTGCCGTTACACAAAACACGTTATGATGTCATGTCCACTGCCTGACAAAACAGCCAATGTGATAATATGCTGATTAAAAATCATATTTTGTCAGTACTGTAAGTACACATGCATACATCAACATACATCAAAGCAATTAAATGCAGATGAAATCAGTTTTTAATTCAAGTAAAGGCAACGAGCTAGCATTTGATACATTTATGCCACAATGTTCCCCTGGCTTCTCTGTCTGTTCAATTCAAGATTATTAAGGTAAAAAAAAGTCACTCAGCTCCACTTTGCCCTGACTAAGATCCAGCTAAGGCGGCCAGGCAAGAGAGGAGTCCAGCTGTATGAGACAGAGCCAGTAGAAAAATAACTGCCCTCATTAGCTGCAAGGTCAGACTTTATGTTGAAGAACGGCATGCAAATGAGCTTGCCTACTGAGCGGCACTCACAATCCACGTGCACTGACGAGCCAAAAAAAAAAAAAAAAAACAACAGGGAATAGAACTGCATGTTTTTAAGCAACAGGGCAGCTAAATTCTAACAGGCAATGCCAGAACATATCAAAGAACCTTTAACCAAAGCAGCCTCAGAGGCGCAAGACGAGAAACTCTTTGGTTCAGTAGTTAAGTAGGGTAAAGATTAACTGTCAACTGAACCCTTTCATTCGCTTAGATTGGCATGAAGCAGGGCTGACACAGGCTAAATTCAGGGCTGTGACATTGCAACACATACAATTTTACATCTTGCCTTCTATCTTTGCTTGCAGGTCAAATAATTATGAAGTGAGCTCAAAATCTCTCAGCTCAAACTCACCGCCATTCTCAGACAGCTTGCCACGGTAGATCTTGTCCTCCACCACGTCAGTCCAGTAGAGGGAGCTCTGGTTAAGGTGGAAGTCGAGGGCAATAGTGTTGCGCAGGCCAGGTACAAGGACGCTGAACTCGCCCTTGTACAGGTCGATGCGGCGGATCTCGTGGCGGTTTGAGAAGATGATGAAGGGCTTGAACGGATCTGAGGGGGAAAACGTCAGGACAGATGTCAGGAAACCTCAGGACCACTCGTACCAGCTGGTGACGATTCATAAATGAGGCAAAACCAAAAACATTTCCAGCAACTGTTTTTGTCCTCGTGGACATTAAAATTCCTGCATCATAATACTCCCAGCGAGCCAGAACCTCCAACAGAACATCATGGGGTCTCTTAGTCTAAGGATCAGAACTCAAAATGCTTGGGAGAAGTTTATGAGGTGCACCCCGAAATAAGTATGGGGTCCAACAGGCTACGCTTACATGCATTTCTAACAGGCCACTGTCGTATTGTAACTTTAAGATGTGGGTCTCTTCCTAAAAACTATTCACAGTTTGGATCCCAAAATATAGAGGCATCAGAGCCAGTGGTATATGGGATAGACTGAACACAATATATTACACTCAGGTATTCTCAGCGCAGGATCTGTGATAGCTATTGCCAGGTCCATGGCAGCAGTAAGTCACTGGTGCCTTTAATTATGAAACACTGGCAGAAAAGATTGTTTAGTATCAACCCCCGCCGACACTGCCATCCCCCCACTGCTAACAACTGCACAACCAGTACATCATCATGTCACCATGACAACACTGGGAATGAATTAAGCATTCCTAGAATTTATGAATCACAATTACTTGGTGCCAACTCAGTAATTTAAACAGTTCCGTGGGTGTCATTTTAAATGGTTCCTGTGTTTTTTCAGTGAAAGAGGAAATTGTGTAATTAAGTGTTAACAGCAAGGTACAATAGTACCGCATGTTATATCCTCAGCATTTCTTAAAATATCTTACCACTCAAAGTGTTGCAATTAGTACAAGGTCATTTAGAACTGTGATCTCTAAACTCTGCACATGAAATTGCTCAAGAATATAATGCATAGCAGCCCTCCCAAAAAAAATCACAGTGCCAGTGTGTTGTCTACATTATTTTCGCACTTTAGTAACAATGAAACTGTTCTCATGCGGCATATGAAACTGAGATGAGGATAGTTTCAGTTCTCTGATCACGCTGGATGACAGAAATAGGCTGACGGGTGATTATAATGAGATGGACAGAATTATACTACCACTCCATCAACCACCGTCTCTCCATTCTGGAACATATGAATAGGGTTACAGTTCAGGCCTTCAAGTATAATTTCACCAGTGGCAACTCTGGAAAACCATTTGTTTTCATTTTAAGACTTTGGCTTTCTTTCCACCAAACATATAATTTTCATATCTAAAAACATGATAAAATATATTTTATTTCAATATTTCAATCACTAAGCCTCATTTAAGCAATAAAAATGTTTTCGCTGCAGGCCAGTCTAAATTTTGATACTAGACCGTTCTGCCCAACCAAGTAAAAAAATGGGGCCTAAACATGGACAATAATTCACATTTGACTTCAGTAAAATGGAACCATTACTTTCTTCATAAACCAAAATAAAAAAATGCTCCCCTTAACTGTACCAAAACCAACAAACAATCACAGACATGAGCCCAGTTCGTGGCAAAAATTCAAACTGATTACAGCACATACATTCATCGCAAAATAATCTTTGAAAAATAAATAAGGCACAGTGACAGCAGTTACACGTATAATCAAAAGGCTGTTCCATTTCACCCTTAATGAGAAGGCTTTTTGTTTTCTTTCCTCAGAACAAACAGCTTGTTATCAGCTCTGTAAGGCGGAGGAAATACAGTATTAGCTCGGCTTCCTCTCGGCGCAACGAATAGTCGTTATCCAAAAATACTAAAGGCGAAGGCGGGATAATCTGAGTCAGAGATTAGCAGCTCTTCGTTCCTCCCAGTTTTGATGGCATGATACATGATACCTTTTTTTGCTCCAGGAAAGCTACACAGGGCTGTGAATGCTCACCGTTTCGCAAACAGCCCTGATTACAGCTAGTTCCTACACCATTCATCTTCAGCAGGCTCCCTCACCACCGACTCACTTCAGCACTGTCTGCACATGAGCTGAATAATAATCACTCTTGCAAACCCTGAGCTTCTGCTTTTATTTTGCGGCGTGTGGACCCCGTTTGCTGCAGTGTATGGACATTTTTCCCCACTCGTATTTAGGACGGCCCACTCTCCCATTACTCATCTGTTCTGCTGTCTCTCAGCATGTCATCAAACCCCTTAACTTATAGTCGCTCAGAGTCCCGCAGGCCTCCTCACCCAGGCTCTTGCAGTTCTCCATGTCTGGCTCCAGAGCCCAGCCTTCGTAACAGGAGCACTTGACGTGGTTCTTCTCCTGCTCGCAGCGCTGGCTGCACTTCAGGTGCTTGGCGCAGAAGCTCTGAATCTGGCAGGTCTTGTTGTCGGTGCCCAGCTCCATGCCCAGCGGGCACGAGCACAGGATGCCCTCGCCCGGCGCCACCGTGCAGTTGTGGCTGCAGCCGCCATTTTCCAGGGAGCACAGATCTGTTGAGGGCGGAAGGCAGTAATGTCAAAAATAAGGCATTAAAACCTTATAATTCAAATATGACGAAAAAAAAGGAGAAAAAGAATGGGAAGAAAAACCTCGACTCATTCCTGTAAGTAAGTGACAAGACCCAAGAGGCTTACTGAATTAATTAGTGGAGGTAGATACATTGTTTAAACCTGATATGGCAGTATAATTTCACGCACGATATCTTTTTAAGGATTTGCAGCCAGAGGCTGTGGTCAAACATTTCAAATTATGTCCGCCTTAATATTCATTTTTAGCAAATCAGATTTCTTCACAATGCAATGGACAGATCTAATCAGACTATGACCGCATTCACAGTTGCAATCCCAGAAGGGACTGTGCGGTTCTCATCGCACTGAGGTTTGACAGTGGGCTGGGCTGGGCTGGGCTGGGCGTACCGCAGAGTTTCTCGTCAGAGCCGTCAGGGCAGTCGTCCGTGCCGTCGCACAGCTTCTCCGCCGGGAGGCAGATGGAGGTGTCGTTGGCGCAGACGTGGTGGGAGCGCTTGCACACAAGAGCCTCGCAGTTCTCCTCGTCAGAGTTGTCCTCGCAGTCACTGTCCCCGTCGCACACCCAGGCCTTGCTGATGCAGCGGGCTGTGGGGAAGGCGGTCATTTTAAATCAAGCCACACAGGACCATTTGTAAGCACCGCAGAGCCATCCCTTATACCCTAGTAATTGGTAGGATTTTGACACAGGCAACTTGCTAAAACCTATGTAATGCATAACAAAAGTCCCATCATAACAGCATTATATGGATGCAACAGTCCAAGCAAAAGCAAAGAAAACGACTAAATATTCAAGCATCAACAATGAATGAATAAATGCTTAATCAGGGGAAAACGGGCTGTAGTACCGGAGTTCCTGCAGCCGAACTTGACGGCGGGGTCGCACATGTGCGTGACGCCCTCGCAGTTCTTCTCGTCGCTGAGGTCCATGCAGTCGGTGTCTCCGTCGCAGCGCCAGCGCATGGGGATGCACAGCCCATCCATGCGGCACTGAAACTCATCCATGTGGCAGCCGCCGGGAGGCCGAGTGGCTGGGGAGGAAACAACAGTCTGAGGCTCGTTCGCACCCGCGACACATACTGCAATCATGAACAAAGCAGAGACGATCGAACGCAATCCCAAGAACAATGCAACAGCTGCAATCTGAGCAATGTGTGGATCATTCCCACTGAGACCAAGAACAATGTTACCACTGTAACAATAAAACTGCAGAGATCATTCACATTTCCCAGAGAACAATGAGAAAATCATAACTGTGAAACTAATAAGAACATTTTCCTTAAAGTGAATTAATAACTGAAGGTCATGGCCAAATTGGATACTTCTTTTCTGGTTACTGTGATCACAGCTGAGCTCTGAAGCTCAGGACATGGCACTTGCTGATGTCCTCTGCCCGAGTTACGAGCCGGTGTAAGACGGGCAGCAGCAGGGAGAGAACGTAACGGAAGGACGGGCCGGGTGAACTGTTAAAGGCACTGACTTAAGTGAGAATGACAAAATTACAAATAATAAAAGGAAAATGCAATATATCTTGGATAAAGATTAGGATAAGAAGTCTGGTGAATCAATACTGTCCTGGTACCTTACAGCTGATGCAGGAGAAGCAGACGAGCTCATCGCCTTCCTTCTAATCCAGCAATGCTGGCTGCCGCCGGATTTCAGCCTGCAGCCTACAAGCTAAACGAACCCGAACAGGAGTGGAAAGGAAGAAACTTCCAACACAGCTTCATCAGACTGAGAGCCTCATTCTGCAGTCCTGAATCACTCAAACACCCACAGGACAGAGAGCTGCACAGATGCTAGCAGCAGCAGGCCTGGGCAGGACTAAGTTTTCATCCCAGACACTGAGGGTCATCCACGCAGCAGAACAGAATGAACATGTTTCTAGACTGCAGAAAGCCCTCTATAAGCACATACAAATCTGCAGTGGTTAGCACAACCAAGTTTGAGCGATGCCAAACTACTTGGAGTTTGGGCAACTACTGCGCATGCTCAGCAATGACAGAAACTGCATCGATCCTCAGCTGTCATGGAAACGGTACAGTGAATGTGATATGCAGGAAATGCAATGCTAATTCATACCAAAATGCATGCAGTCCTGGTGTGACCTGAAGCAGCAAGCAATTCATGATTTTGGAAATTGTCTTAATTAACTTGAATCACTAGCTCTGGACCTCTCACCGTACCTCTCTTCAACTTCAAGAGGGCGATCGCAATCACGGCCCTACATATACATAGCATGCAGGCTAGCTTGATGAGTAGAACGTACACATGAATACAGGTGTGCAAAAAATGAAGGCCAACTGATGGCATTGCAGGAGATGGTATTAATGACGTGACAAATGATGCATAGTTTCAAAACGGCCTGGCCAGACCACCGAAAACTTTGAGAAGTTTCATGGAAAGTGGAAAGGTTGGAATGGGAGGCTTCGCAGGAAGTTTCTCTTGTAAGTTCTCAAGAATTTTCCAGTCAAAGTATCCAAACCATGAGAAGGAAAATACCAGGAGGTGAAACTATGCAAAGTTTTGTGTGCTCTGACGGGGTCTATATGTGTGTGCTAAAATGATACTTAAGAAAATTACATTTTCTTCATTATTGCCAACTTAGGTTTAGTACTTGGTGCAACATAAAGTCAGTTGGCTGAGTGAGTTAGAGGGAGAAAGTTTCAACAAGAGGGTTCCAGAAAAATCTGGTGACCTGACATGCCAAGCAAATTAGATTCCATTGTATTACTGAGTGATGTGAATGATCGATGAGAATCAGTTGATACGTGAATGAGTCCATGACTTCGAAGTGAACATCTTCAAAATTAAGAAATGTGACGGGTCGCTGCACCCTCAGGAGAAAGGCCTGAAAATATACAGATTCTTTCTTGATCCAGAAAGAATTAAAACTGAAGGCCATCAAGTCTGTCGAGAAGGCAAGAAACTGACATGGTCATCATTTCTCCGTGAGGCGAGTGCCACCTCTGCTCATTAAACTATCCTTTTACTTCAGTTTCTGAAGGAAGTGAATTAAATAAAAGCATTTCCTGTACTTGACAGCAGATGGTAAAATGTAGCCGCCAAGACGGGCAAAATCATAAAGATGTTTTGGATAGTCCAACGCAAATCACAAAATGCATTTTAACCATCCACTAAACTCTCACCGTAAGTATCAGCGACAGCTCGATAACCGACACCCACACTTAAGCAATGGCTTGAAATTATGCCACTCTCATGGCTTGTTTCCATCACCGTCTCCCCTATTCCACAGGAAAGTAAGCATACTGTAACTAGTGAGCATTTACGTTGGCTAACTAGCACCTTAAAGGTTAGTTCAAATTTTTTTTAACTCATTTCCCAACCCCCCCCCCATCTTTCCCCATAATGGTATAAATGATGACCCTAGGGGAGGCTAGGGAAAAGGTCCATTGATATACATATAGGCGTCGTATGTAGTCATTATGGGGAAAAGAGGAAGTGAGGCTACTGCTGTGGACAGGTTAGTAACAAAACTTGTTTTAGTTTTATTAACTGATTGAAAAATAGACAACAAATAACCATTAAATAATTGTAAACGAAGGCAGAAAGAGCAAACTGCGTATAAAGGGATGCTAGTATCACACAGACAGAAACTGCCTAAAATACAACAGAATGCTTTTCAAGAAATGAGCTAAATGTATTGCATCACTCCTTTCCATTTTCTCTTTTCACATGTCGAAACATTTTCCTCTCTTCCGTTTTATTGATTCAAATGCAAGCTGGATTTATGTTTTTGCTCCAAAATTAATGTTCCACCTTCTGTGAAAAGAGCAAAAAAAAAATTCCACTGTGCAAAACCGCTTGACTTCGCACAACGAAACCAAACTGGCATTAAAGCTTGATTTGACAACTCTCTCTATCGAGGGACTCAAGTGCGAAAAGTTTCCCTATTAGTGTCTCCATTTCTACACAAACCATGCAAGTGTTTTATTTGACCAAAACATTCCATATGGGTCGCATCTAACCAAAGACCCTTCATACAGTCATAATTTAAATCACTTTCAGAAATTTTCAAGTGCTTGCTTCTGTGTCTTGAGGTCAGGAAAGTCTTCCTCCAAGCAGCCCATTCAAAGAGCCTTTGGTTAAGCGAAGGTGATGTCTGAAGGAGCTCTTTAAAATCTGGTGACCTCAAGATGCCACCAAGGCCTGAACTTCTTTCACAGCGATTCTTGGAGGTTTTTTTTGCTCTCTTACCATCAATACTCCCATCCTGAGAGACAAAATGCGTTTACATCCTCTGCCCGTCAGCTTTTCAACCGTTGCATACTTTTTACATCTTTGAATAATTTCCCTGACTGTGCTCCATGGTATATTTAATCTTTTGTGGATCTTCTTGTCGCCGTTACGAGATTAATGATGGTCCACGACTATCTGTTTTGCGCTGCCAGTTCATGTTTTCTTAATGGAGCTGGATTACAAAGGGACTTAGTGTGGATGCTACTTTTGTCTGGTGAAATAGGAAGTGATGCAATTACACACTATAGTTGCTTCAAACCTAATACAATTTTAAATAGAATTTAATTCCTGGTTCAACTTTGGTAGAATTTATTTGCAGAAATCCATTGGGATTCTATTTACCTCTACAATGGCATTATCTTTTAAAAGTATTTTTAATGCAATTCTGGCACCCAGTGTATATTTTTGTCAGTCATGTGCACAAAAACAGGACTTGAATATAAACGCAACCTTTAATCAAACACACAAAACCATAATAACAAACTCACACAAACAATGAACGACTCATTATGAGAAAATGGGCTCCATTACGTTTTCTTTGCCTCTTAAATTTGCTCATTTGTGGCTATACACAGGAAGGCTTGTAGATAAATGCATAAAGAGAAACACAGACAAATGAAAGGGGAAAGGAAAATGAGGGAATGACAGAGGAAAAAGCACCCGAAGTCAAAATTCCAAAATCAGACACTGAATCAGAAACAAACCAAGAAACCTGATCTGGGTAACAGGTGTGGTGCTACTGCTTCAACTGTGCTGTGAAAACGGTCAATTTTAACACTCCACGGGGATGAGTAAAGAGATGTGCGATATCTACTCGTCAAGGTGACATCTCCCAACAACCAATGGGGAGTTCACTTAACTGTTAGAACTGCAGATTCAACCAACCAGGGACTACAACTAGGATCCATTTAAAACCTAATCATCCGTACTGAAAATAAATTCAAGATATTTATTTTATTGGTTGGCACACAACCTTTGACCATTGTGCTTTTGCCAGATTCTGGACCCCCATGAGGTAAATGTTTTCAAAAATGTCTGAACACATTTGGAAATATTTTTCAGCCACACAACTGATAACACGTGCTTTTTATCAGCTGGAGCTGAGAGGCTGATACAGACATAAACATGTTTTGTCTACAGGAGCAATCAAGTCAGACCAAATAAAACTCAGCCGGCAGGGACAACCAAAACAATTATGCAGTCTATTTTTAACTGCCTCTTCTCAGCACTGGTAAACCATGGGCATTCTCTTAACCGATATACACGCTCCCCCCATACTTTCAATCCCTGTAGTCAAATTTCCACACCCTTGCCACTGGCAATACATTCCTGCATCGCTCCGAGGATTAGTGTCCAGTGTTAAAGGTACAGCGGCCTCTTAATTGTTAGGCTGCAGGTTTGAGTCTCAGGCGTAAACAAAACCACCTGGACTCTTCAATCACGCATATCTGGGCATTGCTAAGTAAACCTCCAGCTGAACATATGAATAAAACATGGACTGTAAACTACAGATGTTGTCTTGGTAAATAACAGTGTTTCTGAGCAAAGCCAGCGATGAGAGATGCTCTTCTTGAATTTCAAGTTCAAGTCGTATTTTCAAGGCAAAGGCAAAAAAAAAATATGGCTACAGATCTCTCGCCATCTATGCGCTGCCATTAGCTTACGAGTTTATTCACTTTCTCCTTCAATTCATGTGAAAGATCTCGGCCCTTATATACACCTCACGGATGCCAATCAAAATGCGCAAGAACACCCTTACTTTTGATACAGAAACTTCCGGAAGCATTCAGTGCCAAAATCCCCCTGCTTCTTATATCTGTACTGAGCTATATAGCCATTTAATTTAATATGTCTGAAATATATTTTAACGACACTTCAATAAAAAGCGGAAACATTTTATTGCATGGACTGAGTTGTAAAGCACACAAAATGCTTACCAAATTGACGTTTTTCACTCGACCCCCATCCAAAGCAGATCAGTGCATACGTTGCTGAAGGTTAACATATGACTGAACAACCTAGTAGTTGTGTGGTAATTACATTTTTGTGTGGGTGCATTTTACCTCAAGTAAACGACCATAGACTGATGAGAAATTCCACATGGCTGTAAGATTAACACAACAACACGAGACACCTCAGGATCACTGTTCCCAAGTGAAGTGGAGTGGAATTTGCAATGAAGTAAACAGCACACCCAGGAACACAGGCAGGCACTGTGCGTGCAGACTGCCAGGCTTTTCACAGCCATCTCCTTAATTATAAAGCCAACAACGATCTGTTGTGAATTAATAAGGCATGATTGAGGGTACGGTAAGACACTGTATGCTATAACAGCAATTATCAGATTACTGTGTGCCACACTGCCGCAAGAAAACCTGCCAACTTGTATGGAGTCAGAAGCTATCAATTAGCCATAGTCTGTCTGGAGTAAAGTGATGGTTATTCTCAGCGCTTAGGCTTTAAACGTCATACTCCCGAATATACTCCCTGCCTCAAGTTTGAGCTCAGGTATGAGAACAGCATTCCCAAGCACAGGATAGCAATGTAGTGAGTTCTTTAGTGAAGATGGGGTTTATTTGTAATGTTTAATAAAAAAATGAAGTAAAATAGCAAACGCTCTATATTTGACCGCACAACAGCAAATTATATGTTAATTAACAAATAGTAAATAGAATTTTCAATACATCACTTTTAATAGAAGTTAAGTTCTGGACTACGGATAGCAGAAAGTTAAGAGGTAGCTCAACCAATATAGTGGGTTCTGCTAATGTGGTGTCAGAAAATCCATGGCTATCGACCCCGAAATTGAACGTTGGATTCAAATTAGTCTGCTCTGCTCAACAGTAAATTAAAACTGCAAATTGACAATTAGTTAAAGAAAAAAAACAACAAATGGCCTCACTCTAGTAGATTACAGTCAATCCCTGAAGATGCCGTGGCTGACTATGGAGTTCACCCCGCTCACTGGATAGCTAGCGGCAAAAAAAGTGGTTGAGACTTACCCTGATTGGTACAGTTGGCGTGTGTTTCATCGCTGAAGTCTCCGCAGTCATTGTCACCATCACAGGTCCAGTACTCAGGGATGCAGCGGCCACTGTTGCATTTGAACTGAGCGCTGGAGCAAGAATGGCTGCAGCCCGCCTCATCACTGTTGTCCCCGCAGTCGTTATCTGCAACACACTCGCCGTCAAACGCCCGCTCGCCACTGCACATGAGACACTGCCCCAGCCATAAGTGTCATGGGGGAGAGTTCAGCTGCCAAAATGGCTACAAAGGTTGTCTGCATAAGAGGTTGATGGGACTTGAGGTTTGAAGCTCTGCATAGCAGAGTTTAAACCGTTTTTCCCAGAGAAAGAGTGCTGAAGTATGCACACTATTATAACGCATACTAAACAGGGAGGAAAGAAAAGTGACAGTCCTCTAATATCTGGCATAACCAGTGCTCCCCATTTCATTTGAAGTCCTCTCAACGTCAACCCTTGCTGAATTGCATCTTGCAATTGCACAGTGGTTAACACTACTGCCTCACAGCAAGAAGGCCGTGGGTTCAAATCTGGCCTGGGGCCTTTCTGTGAGGAGTTTGCATGTTCTCCCCGTGTTCGCGTGGGTTTCCTCCGGGTACTCCGGTTTCCCCCGCCCACAAAACATACATTATAAGTACACTCCTATATGGCTGTGTGTGAATGTTTGGTGGTGGTCAGAGGGGCCATAGGCACATACTGGCAGCCACGCTTCTGTCAGTCTGCCCCAGGGGCAGCTGCCGCTACAAAAACGTAGTTTACCACCATCAGAGTGTGAATGTGTGAGTGAATGAATAATGTATCCACTGTAAAGCGTCTTTGAGTGTCCCGAAAAGTGCTATATAAAACCGATGCATTATTATTATTCCCGGCATTTACAGCTACTCATCTCAGTTTGGGAGGTTAAGGATTCCTGCAAGGTAGGAGAGGAAGAATCCAGTCACAGCGACGACGGAAATATTGAAAGACAAACAGACTTGGGTGTCTATGAAGAGATGAGCAGAGCGGCACTTTAGTGGAGGCTTGAAACCAGCCCTTCTGGATGGGAACGATTCGATATTGAGATCTCACTCACAGCAGAGAGCAGAATACTAAACTGTGAGTCTCTCCCTTGGCTACCCCTCCATATAATTACTGCAACGGTGCCGCACAGACCAGCTTCAGTCAGCTGTTAATTAACATCACTCGGTCCTCCAAGCCTTACAGCTCATCAGAACTCAAAGAGCGACTGTTGCCCAACAACTCAGTGAAGCGTGGAGATTGAGCAGGCCACAGTCGATAATACAGAGTACCAAAAGGGCAGTTGTTGTTTCCAGCTGAATCTGAGTTTTTTTTTTGTCTCAGAAACAAAATCTACAATATTTTAGATCTGAGCTCGTATAAAAATGACAGAATTGGACATCTGGGTTGTTCACAGAGCTGATCCACACAAGAGGAAGATTAGCGGGCAAACCAGATTCATGTGGCTTCAACTCAAAAATCACCCCATCAAATGGATACTCTATAGACACTGGCTTTCTTCAAGCCCTTATTTGCTTCACTGCCCTTTTCTAAAATCCTCACATTTTATGTTCATGTTCATGAGCGAAAGTCAACCTCTTATGCGGCAACTACACAGTGAAACACATCTTCCCGCGGCATGAAAAAATGCTGCTTTGAGGAAGACACGTTTTCAGCCAGCGCAACTAAATTTTAGACCTGCCCAGTTGCAATATCCCAGAAATGGGATATTGAGTGAGTTGTTTAACAATGCAGTGGATAGAGTCCATTAAACCTCAATCAAAAGTGCCAGATGCATCTTCACATAAAACACATTGAGCGAGGAGGAGACGATACATTCAACACAGTGAACAGATATAGAGACTGAGAGAAAAAAATGTTGAAAAAAAAAAAAAAAAATCACAGAAACTGCATAGATCATCCCATGCACCATGATAATGTACCCGGGGTTGATACATTGAGGCTGCCTGCAGTAGATGACAACACAAAGTAAGAGAACTGAGGTCATTCTGATGCGACGCTCTTGGTACTGAGGCACTGCTAGAATCCAATCAGGAACTGACAGCTTCCAGAAGAATTCTAAACAGCCCCCAATGAGGCCCTGCCACCATGTTCATAAACATCTAAGAATGGCGATTAAGCACTTCTAATGTCACTCACCTAAACTTATTTTCTGTAGTTAGTGACATTATTTCCATTTTGAGGAGAGTGACTTAATGAACCAGACTACAGAATTTTGTGATTTTAACACATGGTAAATTGCAATGTTTGATTTCCGTATTTTTGGAGAGGTTTTGTAATTCCTTCTTCTGGCATGACTTTAAAGACATTTGAAACTAAAAGGTTACCCCAACTTCGTAAACAATACTGTGAAAAGTCTTATCGGGTGATTAATGCTCAAAAAAGTAAATAGTTACAAGGAAGCTGAAATCTAAAAGCTGCCATTTTGAAGTGAGGCTGCCAGACACACAGATCCCCCCCCCCCCCCACCCCTAAGACCCCGCCCCTTTCCTGGCCTCTAAGGCCCTGCCCACAGCAAAAAGCAGAGTGGGATGGTGCATGTAGATCTATGCACTAACCGGTCGGGTTCGGGCAATTCATTTCATCAGAGCCGTCCCCACAATCCTTCTCTGAAACACAGAAATCAACGAGAGACAGGGGAAGTGGGGACACGTCACAAAACACGACACTGAACAAAAACAGCATAACGGCAGCCGGGCAAGAAAAGAGGAGCGGCAGAGAGACACGGCGGGCGAAAGCAAGCGAGCAAAGACAGAGAGGGAGGACGAGAGAGCACGTCCCTGCCAAGGTCGGCCAGAACGCTGCCATCTCTGAGACTTCAGACATCTTCCACTCTCCATTTCCCTGCCTGCTGTCACAATCAATCATTATGCAGAGTAAAAACTGTTTTTCTGCACTTTTCCACCAAACTTAGAAAAAAAATAACTGTGAGAATATAGCCCCATCACTATCGCTCAGCAGGATTTTCCATGGGTCCAATTTGTCTCAATCAGTTTACTTCACTTGAGCGTGAACATTTTTCTTCTATCACCTTCCATAATATACAGTATGAACTCCTTTTAAATGTTGTGCGTACTCTGTCAGTTGCTAAGAGGAAGAAATCAAATTTCCCAGAGACAAACAGCGGTGTGGCCTCAGTCCATGAATCAGGCCTTTGTTTGACCTTTATGAACTTCACTGGTGAGAAAATAGTGATTTTGTGCTCAAACCGCCTCCCTTCTTCCTTCCTGCTCTCACCATAAAAGAGCCGTTTGTCGCCTAAACTTTCGACCCTGGATCAAGAGGACATCCCACTTCCTGTCTGCACTTGACACGGTACTTAGCAGTGATACTGAAGTGAGGGTCCCTTTAACATACAGAGTGCCAAAGTTCAGATGACATCATCGTCCATTACTGCGTAAGTATGAGCAGTTGCATTTTGAGTAATGTAAAATTAAGGTAACCTCAAAGTCATAAAACTTCAATGGAGAAGGAATCAAGTAGTATCTCTACATTCAGCTAAAGACACATCTGATTTATGTACCATGGCAATGCCTCTCCCATGAAAGCTTGAGCCAAACAGATAAGGGATCCGTATAATGGAACCATCCAGAGTGAGCCAATCAATTAATTTAGCAGTTCTACTGTGGGCAATTACAAACTTCTCTCTATTGAATCGATAAGAAATCATTTGGTCCATTTCTAAAGCATGAACACTTGAGGCCTTTACGTGCAAATCAAAGCGATCACTGAAGTTCAGAGATAACGGTCTGCTTGGGTGGATGAGAGTTACGTTGCAACCGAAATGGAAATTATAAACCTCTGAGGTACCAAGTCAAGCAGAATTATCTCTCATGACATGTATTTGGTCTGATGCCACATTCTTGCATCTCTCCAGGACGTCCAAGTTCACAGTTGCATATTTCAACCATGGTACGCAAAGGCTAAGACTGCACGCTTAAAAACCTTATAAGTTTATGGCTAAATGTATCTGTATTTTCGACTGGTGGCAAGGCATCAGCTGGCATATCAGTACCAATCACTGATAAGCGCGCCTAACAATCCACAGGGAACTGAATTTGGATGGGCTCATTAATTAATTACAAGGAGTGAATTAATCATTCGGCTTCATATGATGAGATAAATCATTAATTTCACTGATGACTGGCCAGGGCTGAGACTTTTTTAAGGCAGAGGAAGCCGGGAGGAGAGCACTAATGCAAAGCGGACAGGCACAGGCAGAGACGGGAGGGACGGCCTCGAAGGAACTCACCGTTGTCGCACCGCCAGTTGATGTTGATGCAGCGGCCGTTATCGCAGGTAAATTGCGTGAGAGGGAAGCAGGTGGGGTAGGCTGAAAGGGCAAATGAGATCATCATATAAAATTAACAAACCAATAATAAACCAACCAAAATTAACAAACCAACAGTGCCAACCTTTTTCTTTACATAGTAAAAGGCAGCCATGCTCACTTATATACACACTGGCACAAATGCTGCCAAATGGTAAATTTGAATGCGTAGCCAACTGGGGCAAAACTAAATGGGTACTGTTGTACAAATTACACAGTACTGCGATATTTAGAGCTGAGTCTTCCTGATGTCGCAAGACTGGGGTAATTCTGACTGGCTCAAGAGTGTCAGGTGGGAAAATTATGACCAATTAGAGATTAGCTGTTAGCATCAGCTATTGCTGCACACAAAATAGATATAGAAAGATAAACTCAGAATGAAAGGGGAGATCTTTTCCTCTGATTACTGGGTGGAAATCATGACAGAAAGGGGAGGAGCCTGCGGGTGAGGGTCGAGGGCAAGCTCATAGGCCAGGAGGATGGGCGCACCACAGGAGGCGGGCTCGTCGGATCGATCGCCACAGTCGTCATCAAGGTCGCAGGTCCAGGAGATGGGGATGCAGCGGCCGCTGGCGCAGGAGAACTGGTTGGGCGGGCAGGTCCGGGCTAAAGGAGGGGTGGAGGGGTGGAGATTGAGGGCCGCTGACATTTCAGTCCACATTAGCACAAATCTAAAACCCTATTACCATGTAATCACAAGCCCTAAAAGCTCAATATCAGCTGCCAGCCATGAGCCTTCATCCCTTGTTGAACAGCTGCCAATTTATGTTCCCGAAAAAAAACCTACTTCCAATTTCAGCCCAACGCAATAGCCCAGGAAGCAATGCGTTCCTGGTACAAGGCCATACTCTGAGAGGAAAGAAATATTAACACAAAAAAACTTGCACACTCAGCACAGGCTGTTGCATTATTATAGATGGTTGCAGTGGCTGCGAGAAGACTCAGGTTGGGTTGAGGCGTTCATCAGTACTGCAGTCTAACAGATAAGATTAATGCCGGCACAAACCGAAGAAGGAGCATGCTGTTACTTTACATTTTTGTACAATATGTTCAGTTTAGTACAAACAATTACTGCTACCTTTCTTAAATTTATACATACTTTCAAAGATCTTCAAGTTTTTTTTATCCACACAGGATTTCTGGATGGATACCGTAAATTCACAGTACCAGTCAAAAGTTTGGACAAGCTTTGCTAATGTCACATCACTCTGTTTTTAGAGAAATTTAAACAGTTGAACTTCTCAAAATAATCTCAAATAGAATTTTTTAAAAGGTAATCAGTCAAAAGTGAAAAGAGAATAATTTACTTGTTTGAATAGCGTCCAAAATTTTGGAATTCTCAAAGAAGGCACATTTTGCAAAGTAAACAGACAAAGGAGCTCCCTCTATTTTCCAAAAGCCGAATTGAAGTCAAGCGGTTTAGGAACTTATTGGGCGAAAAGGCTGATGAAAAGCCACCTCAAGTGCAGCACGTCTTCGGGAAGCTGTACAGCCGTGCAACTGCAAATTCATTACAGTCATAAGACTGCCCTTGTTTAAAAATAAAATTGAGAATGCTCTGCAAATATGACATGAAATGGTGGTTACTTTGATGAATTTAAGAATTAGATCTTTGTTTGCAAAATTAAGTCTGCTTATTTCTTTATTTAAAATATATTGTAAGAAAAATGTATGTCCAAACTTTTGACTAGTACCGTAAGTAAACCACACAGAGCAGTCTAATTTCCTGCACCTGTGGTGATTGTGACTTCCCAGCAGGAGACACAGAGGCAGAGGAGATACACAAAAAGGTAGAGGAGACACAAACAGAGGCAGAGGAGATACACAAAGAGGTAGAGGAGACACAAACAGAGGCAGATGAGACACAAACAGAGGCAGAGGAGACACAAACAGAGGTAGAGGAGACAGACAGAGGCAGAGGAGACACAAACAGAGGCAGAGGAGACACAAAGAGAGGCAGAGGAGACACAAAGAGAGGTAGAGGAGACACAGACAGAGGCAGAGGAGACACAAACCGAGGTAGAGGAGACACAAACAGATGTAGAGGAGACACAAAGAGAGGCAGAGGAGACACAAACAGAGGTAGAGGAGACACAAACAGAGGCAGAGGAGACACAAACAGAGGCAGAGGAGACACAAACAGAGGTAGAGGAGACACAAAGAGAGGCAGAGGAGACACAAAGAGAGGCAGAGAAGACACAGACAGAGGTAGAGGAGACACAAACAGAGGTAGAGGAGACACAGACAGAGGCAGAGGAGACACAAACAGAGGTAGAGGAGACACAAACAGAGGTAGAGGAGACACAAAGAGAGGCAGGGGAGACACAGACAGAGGCAGAGGAGACAGAAACAGAGGCAGAGGAGACACAGACAGAGGCAGAGGAGACACAGACAGAGGCAGAGGAGACACAAAGAGAGGCAGAGGAGACACAAACAGAGGCAGAGGAGACACAAACAGAGGCAGAGGAGACACAAACAGAGGTAGAGGAGACACAAAGAGAGGCAGAGGAGACACAGACAGAGGCAGAGGAGACACAAACAGAGGCAGAGGAGACACAAACAGAGGCAGAGGCGACACAGACAGAGGCAGAGGAGATACAAACAGAGGCAGAGGAGACACAGACAGAGGCAGAGGAGACACAAAGAGAGGCAGATGCGACACAGACAGAGGCAGAGGAGACACAAACAGAGGCAGAGGAGACACAAACAGAGGTAGAGGAGACACAGACAGAGGCAGAGGAGACACAAACAGAGGTAGAGGAGACACAAACAGAGGTAGAGGAGACACAAAGAGAGGCAGAGGAGACACAAACAGAGGCAGAGGAGACACAAACAGAGGTAGAGGAGACACAAAGAGAGGCAGAGGAGACACAAACAGAGGCAGAGGAGACACAGACAGAGCTAGAGGAGACACAGACAGAGGTAGAGGAGACACAGACAGAGGTCGTTGGTGGCGCGTACCAGAGCAGGTGGTGTTGGACTCGTCCTCGTTATTACCGCAGTCGTTGTCCCCGTCACAGAGCCAGCGCAGAGGGATGCAGCGGTTGTTCTGGCACTTGAAGCGGTCTGTGGGGCAGGTGTGCTGGTCTGGGGGGGGGGGGGGCAGAGCGGACAGAAAGTGAATCAAAAGGGAAAAAAGTGATTCAATCACTCGGCGACAGCAGCACCCTGACCACAGACATCCTCTATATACTGCATTGCACTGACACTGCATTGCACAGACGGCGCTTACCAGATTGGCTGATTGCTACATATTGAATTGCAGAGACGTCTGGCCATTTCAAATGACTGAGATTGCCTGGCTGTTATAAACCACAATGCAATCAGATTATCAGGCTGTGAAGACTGTATTGTTGAGACTGCCTGGCTGGCAAAGATATTTTCAATTTACAATTCATCTTTTCAGCCAAAGCAAATACCACGAGCAACAGAAGCAATTGCATTTTTGGCAGTCGGCATAGGGAATTTTATTGCAAACAAATGAAATCTTTGATGGGTATGACAGCTCAAACTTAGTGGCTAGCACAGATTTTAATTTTCTTTTATTGAAACAAAAGCTGCAGACAGAAATATTGACCAGCTTGTTATTATTTAATGTAAAAAGTTATAATACTCTGACAATGACGATCACTTGTTATTAATTATGTACTGGGGAGTGATGGGGTCCCTCAACCATCCGAGAAATCGTTCAGACATGCGAAAATAAAAGGCATCTGACTGTGAAGCTCTGTCGGTGACTGAATCGGCAGCACCGCACCCCTCTTTGTACTCACGGCAGAGCTCGGGCGCCTCGTCGCTGTTGTCCAGGCAGTCGTTGTCGCCGTCACACTTCCAACGCTCCTGGATGCAGCGGTTGTTCTTGCAGGCGAACTCCCCGGGCTGGCATTGGGGAGGTGGGATGTAGGAGGGGTTTGCTGTTGGGGGGGTGGGGGGGTGGGATGAATTATAGCCTCAGCATCAGAAAAACATACATTGGCTGCTTCTATCAGCCAATTAGGCACTGAGCAGCACTCCGTTCCATCGGTACGACTCAATACGAAGCCTAGAGCAGAACGTGTCAGTACGCATTTAATATATTATGCGTTTCATATTTAATCAGATAGCCAATATCTTGCCTTATAATCTCCAACCATACTGATTGCTTGGCACTAGTAAAGAAATATAGAGTCCTCAGATTCACATAAATAAAGCCCCAAGAAATATTGCCATCATCAAACTTCGCTGGTAAATATTCCTGATTTGGCCACAGGAGAAACTGCATTGAAGAAATATTCTTTATTCAGGATAGAGTATTTCGGCCATCGGCCCATAATTCAAAAGTTTTACGCAGCCATCAGACGGCTGGTACGCAGCTTACTGGCATAAAAAACATACATTGCAAGATTGCGCAATACATTAGTGATGTCTGTAGACATCGACAAATTAAATTTACGCAGACTAGGGTATGTATAATACTTCACAGGGAGATACAATAAGCGTATATGGTCATGAGCAGAACATATCAAAAGAAAATGGAATTCATTTTCAAGAAGGGCATCTGTACACATATGGCATAGTCTATTATTTCTATTATTATTATCTACCAGTTTCAAAATTCAATTGGTGAAAGCTGCAACGAAACTGAGCAAGAGCATTGCGAAATTTATTAACATTTAAAGAATTTAAATATAACTTTCTATATTCATTAATGAGCTGGTAGATAATATTGAAGCTCTCTGTTACCCGGGTATTCAACTTCATCCGGAGCTAACACAGCTGTTCCTGTTGCAGTTTGCCGACGATGTTATTCTTCTCTCTGATACTATATATGGCTTACAAAAGTGTATTAATGTGTTGGAACAGCATTGCATTGATTATAATCTTACAGCTAATTTAGATAAGTCCCAGATTGTAGTATTTAGAAGTGGTGGAAAACTAAGTAGGAGAGAAAAATGGTCTTTTGGAGGTAATCTAATTAAATGTGTGGCATCTTATAAGTACTTGGGTGTTCTGTTCTCACAATCCCTATCATGGTATAAACACTTAGACAGTTCTGCCTTCCAGTCGAAAAAAAGTCCTGTTCAGTGTTATTAGATCTCTGTCTAGGCCACAACCTTTGCGTTGCCATATATTTTTCAGAATATTCAACCCGAAAGTTATGCCTATTTTGCTATATGGTGCTGAAGTTTGGGGTCTAGACTGTAATGTTGGTTCAAACATAGAGAAGGTCCACACTTAAGCTTGTAAACATCTGCTTGGTGTTAAATCATCTACGTCTAATCAGGTTGAACGTGGGGAATGTGGCAGGTATCCCATTTATATTTATGCGTATAAACGCTGTGTAAAATACTGGTACGAGTTGTTGAAAATGCCAGCATCTCGCCTCCCTAAAAAGTGCTACAATTTGATGTTGTTAGACTTATCTCATGGTAAGACTAATCGGGCTTCAAAACTGAAGTGTTTATTGTATAGTATTGGTTTTGGTTATGTGTGGGAGTGTCAGTTTATTGATAACATAGATCTATTTCTATCTGAATTTATGACCAGGATACAGGACATGTATGTACAAGGTTGGCATGAATCCATTTCGATTAGTTCTAAAAGTTACACGTATTCATTATACAAACATGCTTTTTGTCTGAAACTGCATTGAAAAGCCCCTAAGCTCTCCCTGAGTAAGCACGATACGAGCCAGTGGCCCATCGGGCCAGTGCTTAACCCCGGTTTCCATGGCATGAAGCGACTAGGAGTATTACTACTCCCCCTGGATACCAGTCCATCGCAGGTCACATTTCCCTATTTGCTGGTACCCATTTATACACCTGGGTGGAGTGAGGCATGAAGTGTGGCAGTGTTTTGCCCAAGAACACACAACAAAGGCCGAGGCTTGAACTCAGGACCTAATGATCTTATGATCCCAAGTCCTTACGATCTTATGGACCTTACGATCCCTTATGATCCCAAGTCAAGCCTACTTGACCACTGCACCATCGCTTCTCCCTACAAGCTCGGCCTGAGATGGTACAAGGTCCCTCTATGCATGTGCCAAGCTTTGTGGGCCAGGATGGACTGAGGGTTGCGGTTGTCAAGGGAGTGAGCTAATGGCTGACCTTTGCAGCTGACTGCATCTGCGTCCAGTAGCTGGTCTTCGGCACAGGCACACTGCCTGCTCCCAGGAATGGCCAGACACAGGCTGCTGCAGCCACCGTTATTCACATTGCACACGTTGGTCCCTTAAAAACAAAGGCACATGCACACATAAGCGCATACACACGCACAAACAGAGGTCAGACTATCAATAGCACAGGAGGAATGCGCAGACATGCTTCGTATGTCAAGACAGATTGCAATAGCGCTTTATTTTTTCACTCTTTTAACACACAAAATACTGTGAGATGCGATTGCTGATCTAACACCAAGCTGATGATGTACTCAGACAGAAAGCCATTTTTTATGTGTTAGCGGTATAAATATTCATGACAGCCACAATGATGGATGAGCACGCAATCACACACATGATTAAAATCTTCAATCCGCGGGTTTTCCCGAGGGTTCACTCCACGGTTCATGAAACGGGAGTTATACTCACACATGCATTTAAGATTTACGGGTGGATTAAAAGATAAGGAGTAGAAAACAAAGATTTTGGCATTCACTTTATTTGCACCTCCAGTTTTCTCCGAAGTGAAAATTTTCAATGTAAAACAAATGAACACAGTGAGTGGGAGACAGTTACAGAGGAGAGTGAACAGAAATATTGGAATATATACGAAAGAGAGAGAGAGAGAGGAAGAGGCAAAATGAGAGAGGAGGGAGAGAGGAAATGAGAAACAGATTGAGAGTGGGAGAGAAGGAAGCGGAGCAGGAGAGCGAGAAAGACAAAGTAAACAAGCACAAAATACTCTGATCCCCCACCATGAGATGGCTGATATCTGACCTGGGAATGAAACGGGACGGACAGATGGACAGAAGACCCGACAGAACTGTGAAAAGGCACATCTACAAAATAAGATGTAGCTACATTTAATTTTTTGTTGAGAAATATGAAGTGGTTTGAGAGTTATGGCCCCAAAAACACAGGACGGCTGACATCTGAACTGGAAACAAACACAGCGGAGGGACAGACAGACTGACAGAGGGGAAGACAGGTGGAAGTATGAAAAGGCATGTCTACCCCATAAGATCTATCCATATATAAAATTTTGCAGATAAATATGGAACAGTTTAGGAATTCTGGCCCAGAAAAGAATGGGATGGCTGGTTTCTGGGCTAGAAACAATATGCGGTGGACAGACAGACAGACAGACAGACAGAAAGAAGGAAATATAAAAAGGCACATCTACACAATAAGGTGTATTAACATATCATATTTTGTTGGGAATACTGAAGAGGTTAAGAGTTCTGGCCCAGAGAAGAAGCGTGACAAATGGACGGAGGGACGGACAGACACGCAGAGGGACAACACTCACTCCTATGTCTCCAGCCGCCTGTTAGAGGGGGATGAAAAGAAAGCACAGTTACAGACAGATGAGAGGGAGAGAGAGGACGGCAGTGCTACCTTCCTGCTGCGCAGCGTCGTACATGCGGATCTCGAAGATGGGCGGCCGCTCGTTTCGCAGCAGGGTAACGGTCTTGGTGCCCTGGTCCAGTTTGTAGATTCTGCCGCTGCGGTACTCATTCCAGAACAGGAAGTGTTTGTAGTGGCACAGGCCGAAGGCGTGGTTCAGCTCCTGACCCTCATAGACAGTCTGTCATTTTGCAAGAAACAATGTTCACTGAGTATTGGTCTGTGTTAACTGGCAATACACACATAAGCTATGGCTCCATGTACATACTCATAGTACATACAGAAAAACATCTTTCTAGAGTACTTCTGAAAAACTGTCTGACCTTAACCACCAATCTCGGGAGCATTTTTGCACTAGAGTGTTTGTGCTTCTGCGTGCAAGCAGGAGTGCGTTCATTTTAATGACAAGGCCAACAATCATCATCACTCTTGATGTGATTCCATCAGTTAACATCCGCTGTTTTCACAATTCAGATCTTGACAGGACAGCAGCAAAACCATAATGCAATTATTAGAGAGGGAGGGAGGGAGGGAAATCAAATCGCTGCTCATTTAGAAAATCGTACCTTGCGCTCAGTGCTGTTGATGTAGACCATCTCGATGCGGTCATAGTAGGCGTCCACCCAATACAAGATGCCCTGGGGGATGTCCAGGCTCAGGCCGTTGGGCCACAGGATGGTCTTGGAGGTGAGGAAGACATTGCGGTTGGAGCCATCCATCCAGGCGCGCTCGATCTTCCCCCGCTTGCTCTCACTGGGGTCCTCCTCCCAGTCCGTCCAGTACATCCATCTACGAGAGACAAAGAAGACAAATAATATAGTATCATGCACACGTGAACATATATTCACACAGACACGGTCACAGAGAACACTGCAGCCCGCACTCCATTTGCATTTGAATGGAAATGAACACAAACACCGTCACGCAATGCAGTATATTATGCAGCGTAGAATATCAAATGTATACACAAACACGGTCAAAGAGAAAGCTAGAATACGCACTACACACAAACGAATATTGACAGAAACACTGCCACAGATATTTTTATGATATCCACTGCAAGCTAACAGATATATACACAAACATTGCCTTGAAAAATGCAATAAAACGCGCGATACACTAACGAATATGCACAACAACAGTGTTGCAGGGATAGCTACAATACCTGCTGCAACACTAACCCACAAACACACTAACACTGTTATGGAAAACACACTGCTCACAAATAGATGTACACAAACACTTCCACACAGAATGTTACCACATGCTAAGTAACACATATAAACACAAACCTGCCACAGAGACCGCTATGATAAGCGCTGCACACTACCGTCATCATGATACAAAAAGTTCTAACTTTGATATAATACCAAGAAAAATATCAATATTTTGATACAATTTTCAAGACCCCAAGGAAAAACAGACATATAACTAATGTGAGATATGTATTAAAAGATAAATATAACAAAGCAATAACATAATAATTTCCTTGGCTATGAGCAAACAGAAGAATGACTGTAGCAAACTTTTTTACATTAATGAAAATATTCTTCTCGAGTTAGAACACATGCTCGAAAGCCGCTGAGATTATGGCAAGGCTCGTTAAAAAAAACTGAAGTGCAATTTAATACATTTTCAAGTAAAAAATTAGTCATGAAAAATCAAACCGAGGTATTCACTCTTTTATAGGCTATATGCAGACATTGTATTTTCTTAGCTATAAGCAGTGAACGGCAGTGACTGTAGTAAACAATAATTAGTAGACAATAGTAGACAATAATTAAGACAAATTTTCATGAATTTAAATATTCTTCTCAAAAAAATGCACACATTCAAAAGCCTCTGAGATTGTCACATTTAAAAGGCACAGAGGTGCAAGTAAAAAAACAAGTAGTGCAATCTTCGGGATTTTAAAGTAACAACGAATAAAACAAATCAAATTGAAGTACTTAAGACATGCTCAACAGAGATGAGATTGATACCCATTACTTTTGCCGATTACATCCCCTCAGGTACTTTGCTAAATTAGCAGTGTTAGCACCCTTTCGTTGGCACTTCTCTGCTGCAGCACTGGTGTATTAGCTTGCTTCTATCTTAGGACTTTGTGTTCATTCACCTCAAATCATAAACATCTCCAGACAATACCCCGGGTTTGGTTTTCCAACCAAAGCTGTTCGCGGAAGCTCTGAATGTATTATCTTGAACATCCAATTAACTACAACATGTTTTGAACTTTTTTTCCGGAGCAAAACGAGACTGGAAGCAGGCAAATACTTCTTCACAGCACAAGATAAGGCCAACAGCAGTTTTTCTTTTTTTGTTTTTGTACAGAAGAAGATGGATTTTAATTAATTCAATAATATTTATTGAATTGCAGACCCACAAATCAAAGTCCAATTCCTACTTTGCTGAAATATTTACTTAAACTACTGGCTTCAGGTATTAGGCAACCTGTGGTTTTTGTATATTGGTCTGCTTAAAGAGCTTAAATTAACTGAATTCTTCTCTCCTTGAAGTTCCTTTCTTTTCTTTTTTTTTTTTTAAGCAGGCGGCCTGATATTCCCCGCAGTACTTCCGCACCCTGTCATGGTTTCTCACTGAAAAGCCAGATTATCACCACACCACATGATCTACTCAATGAAATTCCTCACCGCTCAGCGTCTTATCGCATTAGCGCATAAACATACGCATGGGATTTACTCGTTAGCTCTGATGTGTGCCCGCGTGAGCATCGCCCCACGCCACAACGGGATCTTGAAGAGTGAAATATCCAGTGACCGAGCTCAATGACCCCTCCACCAATCAGAGTACTTTCACGCTGCTCATTCATAATTCTGCCACTATCGCCAGTGACAGCCATAGGGAAAGTCGCAGAGACAATCACCTCAGCCCAGGGCCCGGAATGACTCTGAGGTGAGACTGGGGCTGGATCAGAGTTGGAAGAGGCAGTCGAGTCCGCCCTTGAGATACAGCTACAGGAAGAGTAACGATGGCATGAATGGCCAGCTGAAATAAAATTTTCTGAAAATCCATCACGGAGAACTTCCCCACACAAATCACGGCACTGCCCTGAGCCAAAAAGGGCCTCCGCACGGAAACCCTCTCCTGGGCCGCCTCTTCAATCACTTCATTCCTCTCGCTTGTCTCTCGCTCTCCAGCGCTTTGCGGCTGCAGCGACCAGCACCTCCCCCTAAAACGCGGTAGGACGGGTCGCGGGGATCAGCTTTTCAATTACACCAGGTTCCGCCAGGCAGGCACAGCTCCTCTGCACATCAGCTGAGTGGGCGCTTTCCACCGTGCGTCCATCACACCAATCAATGAACTTGTCCCGCAACCGCAGGGACAAAGACCAAACTGTGTGCGTGAAACCGAACTCTCGTTCAAATTTGCGTGCATGCTGGGCCAGTATGCGTGCGTTTCTGCGCATGAGCGTGCCCATGTTTGTGTGCGCTCGTGCGCGTCATTGCATGCGCCTCTTTCTGGGCCAAAGCTTTTATTTTGGGAACATTTGTATGATGTTTTGAATATTTTCACCCACCTAAGAGTACATTAATTACTATCTGCAGCACTCGTGCCATACGAGTACCTATCATCCTCTTACCTTACCTCAGGTATCTTCTTATACCTTTCTGACCATGACATTACTTTCTCAAACGCTCATTGGTATAAAGAAGTAATTAAAATAAGACGAAAATGACAGGTGTCTCTGTGAGTACACTGACAGGCATACGCCAGGACAGAAAGCTTAGTAAAATACGCTCAAATCTCATGGCATGGGGGGTGGGGGGTGGAAATGCTGTCATGACGACAATGTATGTACATCCACTAAGCAAAGAGCAAGAGAATGTCTGAATGTGTTCCTGTCCTTTTTAGGAATCAACTGTTCAAAAAGTAACATGAAATAAAACACTGTAACCAGGAAGCATCATACGACAAGCGAGGCGTACGTTGAAATGTGGTTTCTGTCATTTCCTTGACAAATGTAAAAGTTGGTTCATTCCCAATGATGTCAACCAGAGGTCCCCGGGTCTCAAACTCAGATTTGGCTCAGATTTATTTTGGGAGTACTCCTATATTCATAATGAACATATGCAAAATTTTAGGCTCCTGCTCCCAGGGGTTTCCGAGATATGGTCCCCTAAATATCAAGGGCCATGCCCAAGCTAATCGCGAACGTTAATTTAGAGGGATTTTGGAGGCCAATACCTTTGGAGCCAATTATAGGTATGGGCTGAAAATGACTATCCAGAGTATTTTGGGCTCAGAATCTCCTGTCAAAAGGTATCTATCTCTTTTCATTTTCACAATATTGGCCTCTCAAATATGAACATTTTTATGGGTGGAAATGCCCATAAGGCAAGGATCCCTTACAGAGGCTAAATTGTGCTGTATTCCTTCTATTTGAGGACAGGTCTATCTGTATAGGGAAGACTGACTGCATCCAAGGCATAATAGTGGAGTGAGGAGACCCTGAAATGGGTCCTAGCTGAAAAAGTAGCTTTTTTGCCTATTTTGGATTGGCAAGTTCACCATGTGGGCAGTTACCCACGGATATGAAATTTGTTCTACATGAATGTATATATCTTGGCTTTATTTTATCAAAATTATAACTTGTTTTCTCATCTCCTTTACTATTTAGTCTATTTAGGATGGTACTATTTATTTCGTACCATCCTAAGATTCAACTTATTGGCTAAGTGAGATGCTTTGCGTATGGCCATCTGCCCACAACTGACCATAAATGATCACAAATGCGAGAAAGCTAGACTCCAAGAACTATCAACTAAGATTACAAATCACAACAAAAGAACTTATTATACAAATGATTGTAACTTATTTTGAATTAGGGCAGTTTCTGTCCTGGTTTCAATTTGAACTTCATAGCCATTTCTTCAACAGTTTTCAGGGATTCTGAAAATAAAGTGTTTCACAGTGAGAGAAATGAACTTCCTTACAGTAAATTAACTAGAATGGTTTTTACACGTAGAAACAGGTGTCTCCCCCTCCCCAATTTCACATTTTAGAGTGATGGTCCGGAAACGAGTCCCACCCTTCAATATGCCTAAGTCCAAACTGTTGCCAAGGCAACAGAAAAAATAAAATTTAAAAGCAGTTCAAACCCTCAAAGGGCACATCTACATGTTATGGAGAGACACTATATCAAATCTGGTGAGAATCAGTCAAACGGTTTCCGAGTTACGCTCCGGAAACGAATGGGAACGCCGACGCCGACGGGAATTCAGGCAAAAACAATATGTCTCCCCCCCCCCCGCAGGAAGGGGGAGACATAATAACATCCGTTGTCTGTTCAGAGATACCAAGGTTTACGTCTTAGGTGTGAGTTTCTCCTCTTAGTGGCATTCACGTTTCTGTGCCGTAGTCAGCAATTATTCAATCAAAGCGCACTGAAGAAATTCACTCACGGAATTTAAGTCATTGTGCATCAAGTTAATCAGTTTCACATGCATTACAGTGGATTTCCCCACTAATGACATGGAAATCGATTATGACTCAGGAATTCTCAGGCTTGTCTTTACTGAGGGATTAAAAGCTATGGAGCTGCATAAAAACGTCTCAAATGCTCTTATTTCATGAAAACAATTTAAACAATCATGAAACATGCATTGTTTCCAATCCCTGAGTAAAGACAAGCACGGGAAGTCCGGAGTCATAATCGCTTTCCATGTGACTTGTGATGTGGTGCATCTTTACGCGAGTGAAACGGAAACTGCAATGCACAAGGATTTTAATTTCGCATGAGAATCTCAGTAAGCATTCAATGAATAATTACGGAGTACGGTGAATAAGCCGAAAAAATGATCTCCGCCGAATGGATGATGCCGCCATGAACTTACTAGAGCAGTACAGGACTGCCGTAGACTTTCAAAGTGTGACAAATACACTTTTTCATGATGAAAACAGATTTGTTCGTCTTCATTGAATATGACATTGCAGCGCCAGGTCAAAAGTCGTCTGGCTGGTTTAAGGTCACCAAATGAATCATCCGGTCTTTCTGCAGTATGTATGTTGGTTGAATTCCTCATCCAAGGAAATCGCAATTTTGCACCCGTCAGAAGTCAAGCTGAAGCTTCAATGAATTCATTAATTAGCTACCCTATTGTTTTAACCAGAGGTGACGCAATAGCTATGGAAGATGATGTAATGCACGGGTGATCTGATGCAGTACGCATGGAAGATGACGCAATACCTGGGAGATCGTAGGGAGGGAACGCAACATCGTGTCAGATGTCAGATTATCCTAGGAAATGATGTAACTTGAGTTTATGAGAAGGCACTGTCCATTTAAAACTTCTAGTTGCAGAACAAAGGGGATAATAATGGGCATTTATACCCAAAATGCCTATATTCGATAACATGATTAAATAGTGAAGGAGGTGAGAAAACAAGTTGTAATTCTGAACAAATAAAGTCAAGATATATACATTTATGTGTAACAAGTTTCATTACTATGGGTAACTGCCCACATGGTGAACTTGCCAATGCAATATTGGCATAAAAGTGAATTTTTCAGCAAAGACCCTTTTCAGGGTCTCCTAACTATACTATTATGCCTTGGGTGCAGTCAGTCTTCCTTGTTCAGACAAACTTGTCCTCAAGTAGAAGGAATACGGCACAATTTAGCCTCTGAAAGGGATCCTGGCCTCATAGGGGGCCCTTGAAAACTGAATTTTTGATTTCCCCCAATAAACATTTTAATATCTGAGAGGTGATAATCTTGAAAATGAAGAGAGATAGATACATTTTGACGAGCGATTGTGAAAACCTGCACCCGAATTATAGCCCGACTTCGCCAGCCTACGTACTTCTGCTCAATTTCATTTCGCTTCTCCACTCTGTCTGATCACACAGAGCTCTGCCTTGTTTACCTCGGCAGAAAATACGCCGGACCAACCAACAAACAGAAGGTCATGTCCGTGGCCGAGAACCATGACTTGGCCGCTGCGCTGAATTTGAAATTGTAGTCTCCGAAATCAACAATGGCCACGAACATAGATACACGGGAGGCCATTCACTATGTCGTGGAGAAAATCCCCGGTATCAGCAACTTCTAGCCAAAACAAGATGAACGTTTGGTTAGTTTTTTTTTATTGAAATGATGTTGTAGCGCTACTCTCAACAGGTTTTGGGAAAATTTGTCATATCTACCTAATATCCATCATGAAACATATGAAATAGGCACCCACTTCATCTCTGAGAGACATCTGAACCACCTCAGCTAGCTTGTAGCTTCTAGTGTTACGTTGCCCGCGAATTTCACACTATTTAAGTTAGCAGTGAACTTTTTAAAAGCTGTGTTTTTGATCATGTCATAAGACCTATTTGCTGTCTCAGAGTTATGTTGTCATTATCCATGAATGAAATGGCTGTCTGAGAAAGCCAAACACTTCGAGCCAAACTGTATTACTTCGTATAAAGTTAGATCGCAAGCTCGGAATGATGTTAGCGTGAGTACGGTTCACGGTTCAGTTTTCATGTCAACGCAGATTTCATCCTAAAGTAAATAATGCGTTATTCTCGGCGATACTGCTGTTGGTCTCGGGTCTCTTCCGTTTTTTTTTTTTTTTTAAATATTCTAATTTTTTTTTAAATCGGCAGGAACTCTCAACATTATCAGATGTGACCAGATTTCATTTATAACGCACACCGATTACGACTCTGGACTCCTCATGTTTTTCATTATTCAAGGGCTGGAAGCAATGTATGTGTTTCATGATCGTTGAAATGAAAGAAGATCATCTGAAACATCTTTATGCAATTCTATTGCTTCCAACACCTCCATGCACAAGGACTTAAATTCCGCAAGAAAATCGCTTACGCATTGATTGAATTATTGCTGACTTATAGCAGAGGAGTGTAAATAGGCACTTAAACTCACATCGAATGCATGAGAGTTGACAGGTATCGGTTATAAATTTAAACTGGCCACACCTGATAATGTTGAGAGTTTTTGGAGTTCCTGTAATGGCAATTTAATTGTTGAGTTTACCGGTTGTCAATTCACAAGCCACCACTGTCTCTATCATAGGGGCGGAGTTCAACAAGGAGTTTCAGCTCTTGGGAGGCCAGTATTCAAAATAAGGCACGCGCTTTCCTCCGATTCGTGCGTATGCAAGCCATTATCATGACAATATGAATGAGGTCAAAATTAATCTCCCTGATCGGCAATACTATACTCAATGTCAGAGGCAATGTATGTACAGTGAGTTGGCCCCGCAAAGGAAATTATTTATGATAATGACCCAGCATTCAATCAGAGCCTCTAGTCAACGGTTACAGGAATGATTTTGACTTCTGCACTTCGCCGCGTTCGACTAACATGATCAAAAATGATTGAACTCGCCATAGAATGATATTTAATCACCACTAGGAGAAAATATGCCTTTGCAACAGCGACAAGGACGAACAAAAATATTATCGCCACCCAAATGTGGCAAGCAGTGAGCATAACCCCTGATCACACGCACGTGGCAGCAGTAAAAGCTGTGACCAATCATCACCCCCCACCTCCAATCCTCCCACCGTCCCTCTGTCCTGACCACTCACCCATTCACAGGGTCCACCACAATGGCGCGGGGATGAGTCATCTTTCCCTCGATGAGAGTCTTGCGTGTCTGTGAGGCTTTCTCCAACCGCGCCACACTGATGGTCTTCTTGGGCCCATCGTCTGTCCAGTACAAGTTGTCAGCCAACCAGTCTACGGCGATGCCTTCCACCGTGTGAATACCTGAGGGTATGGGTAGAGTGCAAAAATGTGCCATCACATGGATTCAGGGAGAGCTAACTAATGTCCCAAAGGCTTTCAATTCAATGCTAATGAGGTACAAACCATTCAACAGATAAGAGATTTCATTGAACAGAAAAACTGCTAAATCAAGAGTTCTACAAAAGAGATGAAATGACAAGCAATAGGCAGAAGACCCCCTAATCCCACTATTTGCTCCCCTTTATCCCAATACTTGACCCCCTTGTCCCATACTCGTACACCTTGACCCAAAAATCGCCACTTGTCCCCATATCTGCTCACCCCCGGTCCCAATATTCACCTTCTTGGTTCCAATTCTTGCCCACCTTGCTCCCCCTTGACTCGCCCTGCCTTTTCTTAATACTCAACCACCCCTGGCCCAAAACTCATCCCCTAGTCCCAATATTTGCTCCACCTTGATTCAATACTTGTCCGCCCCCCCAACTTATCCCAATGCTCGCCGCCACCCCCCTTCCCCCCCACTGCAAGCATATCTTTGTCCCGCACCGTCCTTCAGGATAGTGTCCCTTTCCGTGCCGTCAATCTTCTGCCGGCCGATGAGGTAGCTAGTGGCGTCGGCAAAGTAGATGAACTCCGTCTCGGCATGGAAGTCCAGGGCGCGGGGGTTCATTAGGTTTTCGATAGGGATCATGTACTCGTCAGGCACCTTGGCGTTCATGTCCATGCCGCGAATGATGCCGGGGCGGCCCTTCCCATAGACCAGGAACAGCTCGTGCTCTGGCTCTTTAGAAAAAAACATGAAATGATAAAATTAAGAACACAAGTGGCATATGTGACCCCGCCTGTGAAAACCCGGCCAGACTCGCCTGAACTAATTTTGAGGTAAAGGCCCATAAGTAGTTCACATGATATAAAATGTCAAAAATATGAGATGTGAGTTTATTGGTGCAAATTACTTATTGGGGTTTCGAAATATAGTGTTCAAAAATTTATTTCTAACAATATGTATATTAAAATTTATGAATTCATTGACACTTTGTTTACATTTTTACAAGTTGTTTTCCACAAGACACGTTTCAACTATGGTTTCAATCAGCTTTTAGTTTACCTTCGGCGGATAAACACCCGATTGTTTGGGTGTCAATCGGTTTAGGAATTTCTTTTCTACCATTGAAAATGAATGTAGACCATAGTATGAATGTGCCCCATCGTAATGAAGGTCATTTCATGGTATGGCAGAAGAGTTGCCGGGTGCGGATTGTGTCGCACCACCTTAGGAATGTCAGAAATGAAGTGTTTGCATTTACAGATTAACAACTTGTGAAGCCAACTAGCCTAGCTTGGAGACAGGTCATGCCACCTTTCTCCGTCAATATTAGAGATATCAGTTACATTTCTTTGCAGAATATTCCTTACATGATGTGGAATGACTTTTGTCAAAAACTGTACATCACCAGAAAATGACCTTAGCAGGGTTATCACAGGCAGGGTCACATATGAGCAATCATTTGTTTTGTGATATTTATTGCATTGTGCGCGTTTTCAGGTTGTTGATATACTGCTGCTTAATTTGAGTAGAGGTGCTTCACAAAATCATTGTCATTGTTGCCATTACTTTATGTTGCTGTTGGATGAATCTGTACATATCTGGAAATCTTCACATCAATCATCTAAATGCTAGAGGACTGAACATTTGCATTTTGACTGGCATTTTTATTCAACAAAAACTTTTTTTATGTTCATTGTAAATTGGTTAGTTTGGTCACTGTTCTTACAAATAAGAGGATACTAAAAACAAAATAAAGACAGCTCCTGATTCCTGACTTACACCAAATTCAATTTGGCTAAACAAGCAAAATAAAAAATAAAAAATTTAGAATATTTCCTACCTCCTCATTGGTTCACAATTAGAACTTACGTCCAATACTTGACTTGAACCTTTATGCCAAAATCACTCCTGCATATTTATCTCAGTAAAATAGTTCCACTGGATGAATAAAATAAAATGAAATATGAACAGATTATGAATATGTCTAAAATCTATTAAAATTGTTCCCTCTGAAAAATATCCATTCATTTACAAATTAAATGCATCAAAATGTCATCCACAAAGCATGACAGGTTACAAAAGAGTCAATAAATACTTGACAATACCATCGCCACCGTAAACACTATGACTCCCCGCCACCTGCAATCGATTTGAAATATTTAGAATCATTGGATGTTGTAGCAGTTGATTTGAAAACAGAAACAAAAGAAAATTCTTGGTTGGACATCACCCCAGCATGCATCATTCTGACAGACTCGAGAGAGCTTGTCGATAAACGCTTAGCGTGAGATTCAGGAATTCAGACAACGACCTTTGGCGCCCTTGGCCTGGCTCAATAGCTCGAGTGATCCTTAAACTAGAAGAATGAATTAGAGGGAGAAGCCCAGATTTGCAAGTATTGATTGTTTACCACCATCAGGAATTTCTGGTCTGTGAGCGAGCAGCATCCTAATTAGTGCAGCCAAACTGTGATTCTCTATAAATTAATTTAAGGAGTGAATAATATGAAAAAACATATTATTTTTTAGAAATAACCTTTAAATCCCGAACAGAGTTGAGTGGTCCACGATGCCCAGGGCCCAACTGACATTTCCAACTCATGCTACATACAGTATGCTCTGATTGGATTCCATTTTATCCAGCTTGACATCCAATGTAGCGGAGACAAAACTGAATTACCATGTCAGCCAGGCTGACACAGCCAGATTATCAGATGAAGAAGAAGAAACATCTGCAAAACAGTGGGGCAAGCTAAACCCAAAATACATCAGACCCCAAAACCATGAAAATAACATTATGTCAATAAGTATGAGTGCTAGAATCAAGGGGTGACAGAGAAAGCACAATACTGGCGGAAGATGGGGTGGGTGCTTCAGGTAGCATCAAGAGATTGACAATAATTTCGCTGACTAGACCACCAGACCACCAGCTCCCTCCACCCCGGTCTACTCGATGAAAGCACAGACTTGTCTCCATTTTATGATGCTGTTCAAAAATGGAGCCAAAATATCCTTCATACGGCCACTGCCACATTTGGAGACAGTCTCTGCAGTAGTAGCCCCTTTAATGAGGTCCTGCCAATACACCCGCCCGACTCTTTAGTGCGTGTATCCCCTAAACATTTTATGTAGCCTGGCGGCTGATTCACGCCGAACAAACTAAACCATAAGCAAAGAACCAGAGCAGTGTTTATTGCCACCATCCTTGTGTCTATGTATGGAATTAAGCTTTACTTTCAGTGATCTTAAACCCAAAATATGCTCATTATAAAACAACAAGAAGCATTTCTCACCATATTTTTGATCGTCAACTATGTAGGCATTTCGTGCTGTGTGTTAAGTGTACGGGTGAATGTGTTGCTATGCTGCGAGCGCGAACCATTGTCAAGGAAGTGAGTGTTGACGGCAATGAAACTGACGTCTCACTTTTTCAGTGCATTGTCTAATTCTTTACATCAGCCATAGGCGATGCTACGTCATCATCACGTGGTATCTCGCATCTTGTGAGAGCTCATTTTCATCGTTTTTGTTTTGCTTACTGTTGATTAAGCTGCACAAAAAAGTCTATTTATGACCTGAAACTATCAGTGATGATTGTATGGGTCAAAAGAGAACTTAATATGCCATTTATTGATTCATCAGGCTTTTGTATCATCCTAGATATCTCTTTTAATCAGGCAATCTCAAAAGGGGACAAGTAGGGATTTGTCATTCGTATAAGGTGAGAGGCTTCCATCTGACGGCACTCAAATTAAAATCCTGTAACGACAGCATTACGAGGAGTAGGGGGTTGAAGAGGCTGAAACAATTAAAGCAACATGCATGATAGCGTCTAAGGGCCTACATAACACAGAAATAAGAGGTAAAACGCAGAAAAAATGTAGGACTACGAAATTATTTTTAAAAATATTTTTTTGTAACCGGTTATGATTTATATGGTGAGTTCTTGTTTATTTGAGCACTCGTTTGCACCCTAATAGACAAAGGATGAAATCAATTGATTAACACTGGACTGTGCTGTGTGGGCCCAGTCATGGGTGTGGTCACGCTATGAGGCGAGACTTGCGGCACTCACTCTTGCAGGACTTCCCGTCACTCCCCAGGCTGAATCCAGAGCGGCAGCGGCACGTGCGGGTCTTGTGATTGTTTCCCAGGAGGCAGATGTCAGAGCAGCCGCCGGCCTTCCCGAACTGGTCGGGCTCACATGCGTGGCTCCGAACTGAGATAAAGAACAGAGGGCAGTAAGAATCCCAATGAAATACTTCCCTATGTACCTGATGCAGACAGTCATATCTTAAGATGGCTGTCAGCCGCTTATCTCGCCAGGCTGCCAGTGCCAGGTTGAAGCGCAACCCTTGAACTTGTTGGGGTGAGTTCAGAGGCCCATTTAAAATTGGTTCAGCAAGACAACAATAGGAGCTTCCTACCCTTCCTGAAATAGTGTGATAGTGTGTAGGCAGCGCAAATGATCAAGGAACAACTGGCTGGTTCCAAAACTCATCGAGCATGGCTGTAGGGGTTTCAGGGTAAGGCTAAGGGTAAAGGGCTCTGTACCTGGCGGTTGGCGTCTCTGGTGGTAGACGTGCAGGGCTCCCCCCTTGTCCACGCGGGTGACCACCTGGTAGTCAGAGCTGTTGAAGCGATTGACGCGGATTACGCTGGTCTTTGGCTGCATGTTAGCGTTGTCGGAGTTGGTGGCGTACAGGTAATTCTCGAACACGGTTAGGCCATACAAATGCTCGATCTGAGAAAGACATGAGGGTCGTCAGCGCAGGAGACGGATGGAGATTTTAAAAAAGAAAATGCAGACCAAAGAGAGAGTTTTTGAAATTCAGAATGAAGAGGTGGAGACAGAAGAGGAGGAAGTGCAGTGGATAAACAAGCTGAAAGCAAAGCTGTGGAAGTAAAACATAAAATTGCAGAGCACTGACACAGGCTCTGTAATAATGATAAATACAATATTCTCATGTGCACGTTAGGGCCACGCCAAATAGTTTGAAGCTTCAGGGTAACAAACATAAAGCTGCCGTTTGCATTTTAAATCAACATTAAAAATGCTGCACGGATTTTCCTTCTTTTTTTTTTTGCATGTCAGCTCATTCTGTTTAAGGGGCATACTGTGCCCATTTCCCAGTCCAATGTTTTCATTTTGATGGTCCGTTACAAACACCTCCATGTTTTTATGGAGCAAGAGCCCGTAGTTAATGCTGTACAGGCTATGTGTGCAGCACCTCAGACACACTCATACAAAAACGGGCTGTTTTAGCTCCAATCTCTTAATGGCCCTTTCCCCTATAGCCCAATCTGTTATGATGGGCCAACCATGGTGCAGGAGCAATGCTCAGGAAAATGAAAGACCACAATCAAATGTTGGAGATGGCCTTCTGAGGAGTAATAGAAATAACAGCAAAATGAATTTTAACTGCTGATTCTACTGTCTTCCTATGGAAGTCCACACAAAGAGGATTTAGCTTTGCGCTGAAGATCATCTCCTCTACATCTCGATACATGCAAGCCAAACTCTTCCCAGACTCTGCTCTACCAAACTTTGTACAAAGATGTGCCAAACTAGCAACTAATTAGGCATTATGCAAATATGTTACATCGTGCCAATGACATTTAATGAAGGAAAAGGCTGGAGTACAAACAAGGCGTTTCACGGAGTTATAGAGCTGTGTTTTCTTTCGGAGAGAGTAACGTCCTTTGGTATGGACTTTGGGCTGTGTAGTTTTTCAGACGTTGCACAAAAAATTGTATTACACACCCATGGGGACAAACTCAAAATGCATAAAATGACCAATTTAAATCTTGATATTTTTGCTTGTGTACACATTAAGATGAGGCGTGTTTGTATTACAGCATTTATTGAATAAGATTTCAGTGGCGGTTACGAGAGAATTCACGTTAATTAGAGTCTACAGAAACAGCCTTCAATATCATGATTTTCCAGGTGCATATTCATGATGGTGCATATCAATATTTGGAAGGTGAAAACCAAGAATTAACTTTTTTGTTCACAGTCTGACAACTGGGTTAGCACACAAGAGGAGTGTCTTAAAAACATAATGTGTAAACATGTCATTTTCCTAGTTAGAAAAGGGTTTATTTTATTTTTTCTTCTGAAAATTTTCATTCTTTAGGCTACAGTAGGCATTTCACTGAGGTTACAACCTCCAACCTTTGCACAACTAGTGAGTGTCATCCACAGTTAACTTCTGCTCTGGACTGATCAGACTTCTGAGGGGAAAATATGTTGAATTTGAAATATTCCAAATAAATTTATTACCAATTCTGTTGTAGCATAAGATTGCTATAAGTCTTAGGGCGAAATTATTTTTGAACACTTTAATGAGATTAGCCTAGTGCCTACATGCATTCATCTTGACAAAATTGAAGAGGTATTCATTTAAGCTGTTTCAGTAAAGTCTGATATATTTAATTCAATTAATTTATTCAAACTGAGGACTTCGCTCAAAGATTTTTTTGCGGGGTGATGATGTCACAAAATATTAAAAGACATTCAAAGCTTCATTAGGAAACCTCAACAAATGCTTTGAGTGAAAAAAAGACTACATTCAGAACAGCCTTAGTGTATGTCCCATGAGTCCTATTCACGACCAGTGCACAACTAATGCATTTCCCATAACACACCATCTGTAAAATGCAAGTCCTGTAAAATCGGGCCCATCTCTACAGTATTTTTCACAACCCATTTGCCCAAGACCTCTGAATGCATAATCTTCTACTGTGAGCCCAAGCAGCATAATGCATAAACTGTCAATGAACTTCCTGAGTGAAGTCCTACTGAATAATTTGAAGTAGTTCCAGTAGCTGACAAATTAGTCATACAACCCCAATCCCAAAATAGTTGGGACGAAGTGTAAATTGTGAATAAAAAAATCAAAATGCAATGAAGATCACGAGCCAATATGTTATTGACAATAGAACATAGATAACATTTCAAATGTTGAAACTGAGACATTTTTATTCACAAAATGAGCTTATTTCAAATTTTCTGGCTGCAGTAGGTCTCCAAAAAGTTGGGACACAGGCAAAAAAAGCAATTAATAAAGAAGAGAATCAGCTGAAAGAACATATAGCGAGTAATTAAGTTAACTGGCATCACGTGTGAACATGATTGACTACAAAAGGGATGTCTTAGAGAGGCGGAGTCTCTCAGAAGTAAAGATGGCCAGAGGCTCTCCAACCTGTGAAGGCTTGCTTAAAAAAATTGAAGAATACTTTAAAAACAATATTCCTCAAAGTCAAATTGCAAAGGCTTTGAAGGTCTCATCATCAACAGTGCGTAACATCCTCAAAAGATTCAGAGAAACTGGTAAAATCTCTGAGACAAAGGGACTAGGCCGAAGACCTTTACTGGACGCCCGTGATCTCTGAGCCCTCAGACGCGACTGCATCACTCACCGGCATCATTCTGCCATTGACATTACTAAATGGGCTCAGGAATACTTCAAGAAACCACTGCCTGTAAACACAGTCCGCCAAGCCATCCACAGATGCCACCTAAAAACTCCATCATGCAAAAAGGAAGCCATTGTTGAGCATGATCCAGAAGCACCGCCATGTTCTGAGGGCCAAGGCTCATTTAAATGGACTGTAGCAAAGTAGCAAAGTGTCTTGTGGTCAGATGTGTCCAAATTTGACATTCTTGTTGTTTAATCATGGGACTAAAGAGGAGAAAGACCACCCCTCCTGTTATCAGCGTTCAGTTCAAAAGCCAGCATCTCTGATGGTATGGGGATGCATTAAAGCATATGGTGTGGGACAGTTGCATGTTTTAAAAAGCACCATGAATGCTGGAAGGTCTATAAAGGCTTTAGAGCAGCATATGCTCCCGGCCAGACAATATCTACTCCAGGGAAGGCCTTGTGTATTTCAGCAGGACAATGCAAAACCACATACTGCAGCTATTAAAACAGCATGGCTTTGTAGTAGAAGAGTCCATGTGCTGAACTGGCCTGCCTGCAGTCCTGATCTTTCACCAATTGAGAACATTTGGTGCAAAATTAAACAAAAAGTCTGTCAAAGGAGACCCAAAACTCTCCAGCCGCTGGAAGCCTGTAGTAAACAAGAGTGGGATCAAATTCCAATGGCTAAACTCATGAAACTGGTCTCCTCAATGCCCAGACGCCTTCACTCTGTTTCAAAAAGAAGAGGGGATGCTACACCATGGTAAACAGGCCCCTGTGCCAACTTTTTTGAGACCTGTAGCAGCCATTAAATTTGAAATGAGCCCATTTTGTGGATAAAATTGTAAAATTTCGCAGTTTCAACATTTTCTATGTTATCTCTGTTCTATTGTTAATAAAATACTGGCTGGTGTGATTTGAAAGTCATTGTGTTTTGATTTTATTCACAATTTACACTTTGACCCGACTATTTCAGAATTGGGGTTGTAGTTGTACTAGTATTCCTGGTGCTTGTCGTAGAGATCGACCAGGTAGTACAGGTAGGTCGCCATTTTAATTGGCCACCTGCACTTAACCTCCTGAGACCCTGCGTTCTCATATGAGGACATTAAATTTTGGGTTTGCAGCACATTATACTTAATTCTAACCCACTTAGACCTGTTGCCCTCATAAGTAGACACTTTTTGCTGCCATCTGGTGGTTGTAAAAGCAAAATTCACCAATCAGTGTTGAAACAAGATGGCTGCCATGTCTACTAAAATGTTCTTTGGCCGAGACCTATATAGAAGTGCAAAAGGTGCAATCCTGCCTCAAATTTTATGGTTGAAATGAAATTATTTATGTTTATTAAAGCTTGTAGTTTGATATGGCATACAAATTCAAAAAGCTTTAGCAACAGTAACACGTTAGGACGCTGGTGAGTAGAATGTACTTGTTTGAGGACATTGGGACTTTGTTCATGCAAAGTGAAGGTGTAAAAGTAAGGAAAGCTTGAGAAGATTTGAAAAGAAACCTACTGTTTACAAGAGTATAAAGACTTTGTCCATGTACAAATTAATCCATATTGTTTTTATTTTTGTATGATACATTTCTAGGGCATGTTCCTCTGTCAAGAGCAGAACGGTTACTGACTGCAATAATAGGAGAGAACTCTGTGGTGGAAAATTTGTCTGATTTTGATGATGCTGATCCTGGTGAAAATGATGTGGATTATTCTCCATGTGAAAAATCAGAATCTGATCAGTGGAGCAGTGATGATAATGACAATGAACCTCAGCTCTATTTACATGCAAGTAAAGATAATGACAGTTACCAGGTTCTTCAATTCAGAGGAGGACTGCATAAACGTCAATGTAGTAGAAGTGTTTGCACTCCCAATGAGCCAACAAGAACTTAGAAAAGATGCATGAGAACACTGCAAGTCTGCTGTATTTACTCCAGACTTAGTTCAGTTTGAGGCTGAAGATGAAAGTCTGCTAGACCAACATGGTCAGCAGCCACTGCACTGTGTGGGGCAGTGCGATGAAGCAGACCAGGAGCCTGTCCATTTTGAAAGAATGTGCGACTAAAGTACAATCTATTCGGCATGAAGAATTTGTGCTGGCTTCAGTTGGTGGCCTAGAGCTCGACTTAGTATTTGCACCTTGGTGCATTTCAGAGTTCACAAGTTATATACTGTGTTACGCACTGGTGACTTTATTGCATAATGGGGGCCACCAAGCCAATGTTGACATGGATATTAAAAAAAATTTTTGAAGTATGTATTATGATTGGTCATTATAAGTGGAAAACTCATTGTAATATATTGCTAAACTGTAAAAATGTAAATAATTATGTATATATGTATAATATATTGAAATAAATACATTGAAACTAATTAATACTATTGTTGTCATTCCGTGACAATTTGCCTCTTGTAATTCCGTGACATTGACTTTTTGAAATTTCTTGCCCATAAAGCAGGGTTAAAGTCAATATTTGTTTCTATAACATACAGTATTAAAAAAAACACCTGAAGCACAAGTTTCATAACTTAACTATGACAGGAACATCACTTCTGGATAGTTAAACACAACATTAAAAAAAAACACGTCAATTTTGTGACAGAGTAGTTTTTGCTTGTTTCTTCTATTAAAATTTCTCAAAAAATATATTTTCACTTAATATTATTAAAGAACAAGTTAATACCTTCAATATGACATATCATACTTGATTTTATCTTATTTAGTTGTAGAGTTACAACCCAAAATGTAATGGGACTGTATTTCCGTGACAGCTTGGCAGCCCCCTAATGCAGTAAAATAAACCCATTGTCCCCATATGAGGACATCATTTTTTTCAAAAACTACTTCCTGTTCAAAGACAATATTTAGTTTTTATACTTACAAGGTCTAACTAATCCCAAACAGCTTGGAGAAATCAAAAATGCAAAAATATTCAAAGCTCGGGTCTCAGGAGGTTAAATATGACCAACGGACCTTTTCCAGCCGACCCATCATTTGAGAATATGCAGAAGCCCCTGCACATTAAAATGTGCCAACTGCAATTAAAGATGCACATTTCAAACTACACAATGGGTTTGTTTTACTGGTTCAAAACAAGATCCGTTACAAAAGCCAACACAAGAGAGCCCACTCGAAGCTGCCTGAAAACACTTCACAGCCTATCGAGAATTCAACAAGACCACCTCTACAAAGGCTGTTGATTAGGATTTTAATGTATCCATTAGTCTTCTAGGTGAATCATTCTGAAATTAAGAGCTTTAGAACATCAGTTCTGTCCTGATTTACACCCTGAATTCTGAAAGACAGAAAAAAAACAGGATGAATCACATTTGTTGTTTTCTGCAGAGCCCATTATTGAGTGAAACCAAACAAGTTCATCCTGAAAGACAAAAATAGATTTCTTTTTCTCAGAGGAAATGGCTAGTAACAGAAGTGGTCCTGTTGCGCAGTGCCATGCACTTTCACATATCAAAGCTAGCTTCAGGCATGGTTCCTGCCCTGAGCACTGACTGGGGTGGACGTTGCATGTGACTCGGTGAGAGAGACAGGTGTGCTTTCGAGCAGTTAATTAATACACAATGCCAGCACACCCATGTCTGCTAGTTTTCATTCCAGCCCCAATATAAATCCCAGAATATTTAAAAAATTTGCAAATATTCTCACTTTTCATGTCAGGGTTATTACTCTGCAAGCCACCTTTTATCAAATACAGCAATGAACTAGAAATGGTTGTCTCCCCCTTCCCCCATTTCACATTTTAGAGTTATGGTCCGGAAACGAGTCCCACCCTTCAATATGCCTAAGTCCAAATTCTTGCCATGGAAACAGAAAAAATAAAATTCAAAAGCAGTTCAAACCCTGAAAAGGCACATATACATGTTATGGAGAGACACTATATCAAATTTGGTGAGAATCGGTCGAACAGTTTCAGAGTTATGCTCCGGAAACAAATGGGAACGCTGACGCCGACGCCAACGGGAATTCAGGCAAAAACAATATGCCCCCCCCAGGAAGGGGGAGGCATAATACCACTATTCATATTATGCAACAACACAAATGAATTCATGAAGACAAATATTTTAACCCTTCATAGGGCACTAAAAAAATACCCTAAGAAGCTGACTGTAAAAAAGTATCTTGCATTGGGCGAATATCCATAAATAGTCTTACCATCACTTGCTGTAGACTTAGCTGAAAAGGGCGTTTGATCAAATATGACCTCACCACCAAATTTTTGTTTTTCACACAAAGTTTCATTGATTTCTAGAAATCCTACGCAAACAACACCCATCTCAACTTTTAGAAAACCTATTTAACTATATAATGCGTGATTTTTCATCAGTTTTCTTTGGTGAGTTCTGATGTCAGGTCCTTGTGAGTGGGACTGGGTAAGGGCACTCAACCGCACTGTGAGAGGTCTGGAGAAGAAGATAAGTTTGAGACGCTCTAGGCCACTGCTGATTGGTCGAGCACCCTGATGTCACTGCCTGTGATATAGCCTGATTTTCTCTCTTTGGCTGGGAGAAATCGCTGCTGGTCTACTGCCTCACGGAGAGGCATGGGGGTGCCACTTTGCATGCCGACTGCAGTTACCAAATATGGTTCCTCGCCCGATAAAGGGTTAAACAGATTTTGCAAAAGGCTGAGATGAATCAATAGATCCTGAAATCAACAGGCTGGTTATCATTTCTGAAGCCCATCAACCAACTAAAACCAAACCCAGACCCAGCACTCACCAGCAAGCCCTGGATGATGGTGTGGCGGTTCTTGCCCTCATAATCCACCACTTCAATGTAGTCCAGATAGGCATCTGCCCAGTACACAAGCCGGTTAACCAGGTCCAGCGTGATGCCGTGGGGGAAGACTATCTTGCTGTCTACCAGCTTGGTACGGTTCTGTCCATCCATGTCACAGCGCTCCACCTTCGGTATCTGTCCATAGTCAGTGAAGAACACCTTCCTAAACACGGGGGACAGACACAAGTCATTCTGGTTAGCGTTACCCTGAGCTAAGAGGTCACTCCCTATGTTGTGACATGATAAAAAATAAAATGAAAAAATCAAAACGCAAATATTTGACTCATTCTGGAAAGATACAATTGGTAGGCTAAATGATATGACACGAGCATGCCCAGACTGAAGTGCACTAGGCCACTAAACTGTTACGATGCTTTCAAGCTGGGAGATTGTATTTTTAGGACTAATCAGACCACCGGCTCTTTCCGTGAATAGCTAGTGCAGGCGAACCATTGAAATTTGCTGAACTGAGGCCGGGGGGGGGGTTGCGGGGTCAGTGTTACTGTCTGACAGCTCAGCTCATTCATTCTCAAATAAAGCCAAAAAAAATAACTAGTCACCCATTTTACATCATACCATGGCCTGTTCAAAAATTCTAAATCACAAAATTTCACAACCAGACACCAACCAGATTCATTTTAAGCGTTCCCAGAGCAAAAGTACATCTGGGTTTAATTTTGATTGGCTATGTCTGTGCCTTACTAGACTGCTGTGGTATGTGGGGGAGTTGAAACAGGAAGGCACTATACTGAACAGCGTGGTTGTAACTTGGTCAACAACACCGAGCATCAGTCTGGGATGACTGTGCCGAGGGGGGGTGGGGTTAACATCCGATGAAAGGTCTAAGACAGAGGAAGTGTGGCGGTGGCTCTTGAGGACAAAACACTGACCAAAGGAATTTGAACAGCCATTTTTGGGCCGGCGGAAGTGCTCTTCCCGCCCCATCGAGAGTTAAGCACTGACTCCTCAGTCGGAAACACAGAAGGCTTGATATGACTTCGGGGCAGCAGAGCATCGGGGCTCGATAACGCACAGAAATTAAACTTACCCCATTGTGGGATCCAGGGCGATTCCTTTTGGGTTGTAGAGTTCTTGGTCCAACAACGTGACACACGTGCCCCCATCCTTGTCGCAGACGAAGATGCGGTCGTCAACATCATCAACAAAGTAAAAGTTCCCCGTCAGCCAATCTATAGCCATCTGCTCCACATCTGTTGAAGGGCAGAGAAGAAGAGAAATCGAGGAAGGGAGATAAATAGTTCAGTTGTTGTGTTCAAGTAATACATTAGTTTCTACATTTCGTAGCTTCCCCCAATAATATTTGTGCAGTCAATAACTCAGTCACTTTGAGACAGAGAGAGAGCAGAATAGAATCTAAATGAACTGAACTGAGACAGAGCAATTTTGTCTCCACTGAATGGTAATACAACACTGCTTCTCTTTTCAAAAATGTAATCCGTTTTTTATTAGCACATCAGGAATTTGCAGAAATTGCTTGTTGGGACACAAATTAGATGAATATAGCACACAAATAGATCACCACTTAACCAAATCTGGAGAGTCAGAGAGACCATCACGAATAAGAAGACATTATTGGACGATATTTTTCAGGGTTTACATTAAAAAGGGAATTCTGCCACAAATGACATAAGGCTCATTTAACAAACACGGGCCTAACTGATTAATTCTCCCGGAGGCTGCCCAAAGCAATCTTTGCGCAGCGAAAGTGCGAATTTTGAAACAGCTGTCAAAATGATGTACTGCACACTTCCACCCTTCGACATTTTCTAGGAACTAAAGAGGGTGAGTAATTTGAATTTACAAACAGCTTTGGATGCAGGCAGTCTCTTGCTCCACCTTCAAGTTCGTATACATCAGAAAAGATGAGGGGAAAAAACACTGATAAACACGGGCAGACGCCGCCTCATACGAGTTTCAGCACAGAATCACAGAAGCCTGGCAGGTCAACCTGGTCTTCGGTACGGCAGGTATCAGGAGTGTACAGCACAGTTTGGGGCCACATCCTGGCACTCGAGAGAGCACAGAGCTCAGTTTAATTAGGCCAACTAAAGTTGAAATTTTTTTCACAGTGGGATTTCCCTTTGAGGGAAAGAGTTAGAGGGAAGAGAGGACGGTTTGGGTGCGCAGGTGGTAAGAGAATAAAGGGCGATGTCCGCTAGCCAGCCCACTGTGGAGCCCAGGCTACCAGAGAAGCATCCCATCTGGCTTCTCCCTCCCTCCCGCCCTCCGCCACGGGCGTTCGGGACGAGCCCATTCATCACCAGAGATGACAAGCCTTTAACGGCAGAAGTGAGCCAATCGCTTGGTCGCTCAAAAGCAAATGGACACTTCTGGCAAGGCGATCAATCCATCTCAGTTCGGCTGCTGTCAGATGGCAAATCATCCCTTAATAAGAGAGAAATCACCAGCCAAGGACACAGACTGAGCCTTGGAGGAAAGCACATGCAACAGAGATTAATTAAGGAAGTGACGATGCAACAGGAAACAGACCGGCATCTGTCCTGGCCATGAGAAAGTTTAAAAAAAAAAAAAAAAAGGGCAATCTGTGTCTTTGTTTGTCATTCTATGTGTTAGTGTGTGCGTGAGTACGGACAGGAACCTGAGAGCTGACTGGTTGTCATTTGATTGAATATAGCGTTCACCGCTAATGACTGCCCTCAATTTATCTGAAATTATCTGCGCCCTGTCATCCTAACAACCTGCGCAAACATACACAACACATACACACACACAAACATACACATAAACACATATACAAACACAAATAACGTGCACACACATAAACACATACATGCACACACACATAAGCGTACAAACACACACAACACACGCACGCACCCACACAAAACCCCCACACGCAGGCATGCACACACACACACACATGCTCGTGCGTGTAAGCAGGTTCTGTGACCCCTCTGATCTACATTATTCTTTGCAATTTCCTCGAATGTCAAGTGAGCTAAAGACAACACCCTTTTTTGATCAGTTTCAAATCCCTCTGGAGATCACTTCACTTGGCCAGACCAAAAAAAAAAAATAGAGAGCACAGGGGGGACTCAGGCCTGCTCTCCTGACCCCTTCAGCCCAACGAGACCCAGGGCCAACAGGTCCCAACTGCTGCTCTGCTCTCACTACAGAGCCGTCACAGGGGGTGAGCAGGAAGGTGTTTGATAAATGTCCGCAGAAACCTTCTGGTCGTTCATGTGGCAAGTTTCGTACAGGCTTTCACATCAGACAAATACTAACAAATAGTAACAGCAGCAAACCTCATACACAGAACTGTTGCAGAGATGCAGGGAAGTTACAACTTGTATGCATACTAATGTCATTTGAATATTAGGCTATTTGTGATGAGGGGTGGGGGTGCGAAAAACATTCATTCATTTTGGGTTTTGAGTTTCTAAAATTCTGGCAAAGGCATTGTCAAACTTCAGAGAGGCTCTCTCAAGGCCTCGTCCTGATTCATGGACAAGCTTTTCGGACAAAAACAAGCATCGCCACTTAAGTCTGAGCCAAAGCTCATTCTACAACCAGTGTTCCAAAGTGACATAAACATATGCAACCTCTCCTATTGCATCCAAACTCTGCTCTCTCCTCCAATAGCTTCAAGAACAATACGCACAAACACATGCCAGAAAAAGGCAAAATAAAATACTGACTTGACCCCAGAAACTCCTAAAACTCATATTTTCACCTGAATTTCCATGAGTTGGTTCAAAGTTAGGAAACCTATTTTTTTCATATTGTGGGACAGCGTCACATTCATACTCTGCAACTGCCGGTTGCAGCGCTTCAGTGAATCTATATCATGCATATACTGGGTGAGATATTCAAACCCAGGACGCCATGGTTTTATTGCCGCAGCATTACATCAAATGGAAGATATACGCAGATTCTGTGTTTCACTTTATACACATTACCCTGTAATTCAAGAAGACATATTTGAGATCTTTGGAAACCTTGGCATCGTGAATAGAATTTAATATCGGCCCACCTACAGTTTCACAGCTTTGAATAAAGCACCTGCACTTGAGGGACCCATGTATGGGATTGCAAAACTGAGGCGGTTAATGAGCACATTCTGTAAATATTTGGATTTTAATCCTTTTTATTTCTTTGCAATCTGAATCAAGAATTACTGTGCAGTGTAACATTCCTGTTTCGAAGTCAAATTGCCCACTGAGGTAATTTGTAACGGTACATGTTCACTGCTTTGAAGTGGCTTTTGCTTATTAATCCAAAAAAAGAGAACTGTGGAAAAATGCTTGATGTTGCGCATATATATGAAAGTAAAAGCTTATCCCTGTTCAGCTTCTTTACAACAGAGCCTGTCAAATGTTCGGGAAGACAAACGGGAAAGGCCTCCATGTAACATCGACACGAAGAGTGCACTCAGCCAGCGGAACATTCCGGGATGTGATGACTGCATGGAGTCGTCTCTGATGCAGAGTGAACGCAACAGTAAATCTGAGTCCAGATTCTGCTTCCCGAACACGGTTCCCTGCATGCGAGCAGCGGGGCAGGCGAGCACGTCTGCGGAGAATACCCGAAGTTACGTGACTGGATGGGTTCTGACATTCAGCTAAGGTTAGCTGATACTGCGGAATCCTCCAGCCCAGCTGCGGTGTGAGGCCTGCCCTCTTCTTCCCTCCGAAGGGCTCCACTTGGGTGGGGTGATTAAGAGGGGATGGGATTACTAGGAGGCGGGACAGAATATCTGCCCACTGTTTATACTTGTAAAGATCGTTTGACAAGGAATATCGTCACCGCAGTCAAGAGAGGGGCCTCCCCTCGACACAATACACTCGGGGCTCTGAAATGTAAAACCACGCCCATCAACATGCGCTGTGTAGGGAGGAAAAAGGCATCTCGGAAAACAGAACTGTAAAAAAATCCCACAGTACCAGTGGGAGACAGCTCTTCCAATCCGGACCTTCAGGTGAAATAATATTATGGCGGGGGAAGGCAGGGTCCAATGGCCAAACAATAGAGCCCATTCTGTGGAGCCTGACTGAGCAGCGCACACATGGAGCAGAGGCCGGGCCGCAGGATAGCGGGGCATTCGCCACCCACAGGGCCGACAGTTTTTACAGCTGCCCCCACCTCAATGGCACCCTGCCGCTTATTGCCACTTCCTCCGACCCCAATTTCCACATCAAATCCCATCCGTTAGTCAATACTGTTGCACAAAGGGTGTCATACTGAAGGATGTTTGGGTGTACGAGTAAATAACACAGTTCATTCCAGAAGCATTTGGGGGAAAAAAGGCTACAATTCATAAGCTGACAGTCACTACTTAACCCTCTAATTTCCTGCTCAGGCATTCAGTAGGAGAAAAAAAAAACAATGTTTTTCCATTACTTTTTTCTTAGAAAAGAAGTTCTACTCATCATTTTCACATCCTATTTTCTGCAGCACAGAACTGAAACAGGAAATAATGAATCACTGACCATAGATGCGGTGAAGAAGGCGCTGCCCGTTGCACGCACCATCTCTTAAAGACCCGGGACTCACCTTACAGCGCGGGGTCTAAGGGTTTAAGAGCGGCGTCGGCTGGCTGCCCGCCACTGCTTCAGAAACAGGCCAGGGCCGGAAACAGACCCCGCTGCTCTCAGCCCTGCCTGCTTTGTGGAGCGCAGCCTGGACACCGTCCACCGAAACGCCGAGGAGGGGTTATAAAACAAAGCCTCATTACTGCAGAGTAACTACAGAGGGGTGGAGGGGATGGCTGGGGACTGAAAGAGGGAACAAAAAAAAAAACAACCTGGAATCGGGCTCGAATTTCTACAAAGGAAACTTGGCTGTTGCGCAAATTTTTCGGGCTTTACGGGAATTAGTGGGCGACGCTCCCAATGGAGCTCTTCGATTTAAAACAACCCCCCCCCTTAAATGATTCCAGCTGTTTGCTCAGAGAGGATTGATTTCATTGATTAACCCAAGACTGGAGTCAGGGGGGTTAGTGTTTTGCAACACCCTAAACAGGCAGGCTGCACCACAGAGACAAAGGAAAATGGGAAACCTGGAACGCAAGGTTCACTTTCTCTCCTCGAAACCAGCCATCCGCACGTACAGCGTTTCCCCCTCTCGCATTTTTGTTTCGTTTCTAGAGAGAAGCACCGGGAAGCCAGACCTCCATTTTTCGGTTTTTCCACCCAACCCCAAAGTCTGACCCCCCCCTCCTCTCTCCAAACGCCTCACTCTACCCCTACGCTCGGCCAGAGAGGGAAAACAGCCTGAGCTCATTTACTGCAGGCCTGCCCATCCCGCCACAAAAACAACGTAATTGAAAAAACGGACCACGGCCGCTGTTTTTCAACCTTCTCTTTCCCCTCCCAAGGGCATCGCTCTTCCCTGACGCCTTGAGTACAAACACACCAGTTATTATGCAAGTCACATTCCCTCAATATGCTCAGCACATTTGGGGATGGAATGCATCGCTCTACAGTCGCGTCCACAGACGGAGTGTGGGGGGGGAAAAAACCTGATGAAACCTCACACACACAACGTCCAGACTGTGGTGAAGGTCGGCCGTGCGGCAGAGCTGGTGAAATCAGTCCACTATCTCCATAAATGGTGCCTGATTGAGCGGGAGAGCTAAAATGGGAATCACAGCGAAGGCTGGAATGTGAGCGGTTTCTCGTTTTCCTGCCTCCGACGCTGGAGGCGTCGCGCACAGAACACCAAATGTGTCCCGGCCAACGCGAAACGTCCTCACGAAATGTCCTTCTGGAATGGTCCATGTATGTTATAACACTGCCGGTATGAATCTGTAGCACTGCGAAAACGTTTTGTTAGTTGGAGCTCATCTGGAGAAAACATCAGCCTCATGTGGGCCGACACCAGCAAACAGATCAAGTGTCTCTGAGAGGAAGGAGCCATTTTGGGTGGCTGAGGGCAGCAGGAATGGAAGGATTCTGCTGGTCAGACACCCTTTTCCAACACACAGTCTCACAAAGAAACTTCTGGAAAATGTGGGGAACAGAAAGCACCCACTACCTGTCTGGATGTATTGCCTCTGATGGTCAGTGCCAGTGTCTTTTCTCCTGCAACTGGCTGAACTGGGCAGATAAGACAGTGGAGGCAGAACAGGTGTCAGAGGAGTGAACGGCTCCGCCACTGTGCCTGAAGGGCATGTTACATCTCGTCAATATGGCTGCTAGTTCCTCAGAGTCAGCCCACCAGCCCTGCCCAGCTCGCTCTCTGGAACACTCCCCAGATATATTAACTTCCCAGACACGTGTTAGGTGTGTCATTCTCTAAACTTACCGGAGGAGTGCACTAAATGCTATAAGCGCCAGAGCATTACAAACAGGGACGTGCTGCATTTTCAACACATTTTCTAAAATGCGTTCACCTCAGAGATTGGGTTTGTTACCCTTTTAAATTACAAGTTAGGCCCAATAGCAATATAAAGCTTATGTGTTCCAAACATTTGGATGAAATCTAAAGCCTTCTGCACATCTCAAAGGGCAGGTAACAGGTTATGGGGCTGAGCATATACTGTGGACCCATATGGTGGTGCTGGCAAGTTCAGTGGCACAGACGAGGCCGATTCAACGCAGGCCAATTACAGAATCCACTGTGTAAACAGCCAGGCGACGGCATGCCAAAGAGCACACAAATGCAGCCTTCGACAGCCAGCTCGCACAAAGGAACCTTCACAAAGCTTAAAATCCCAGCGAGAACGTTCCGTCTCGGAGGAACACAATGCTTTGCGAACGGAGGGCGCTAGTTCTCTGTGCCGCAGACGATGATAAAATGGCTGCTGCATCAACATTCCCCGTCCAAATCTCTCTCTAACCCTACCCTCTGCTCTTTCTGCCAAAGTTAAACACAGCTTTCTTTAGGGCCACAATCCCTCTTTTACACAAGGCCAGAGAGAGAGGGGAGGGGGGAAGAGAGGAACAGAGAGGCAAAAGGGCGAGAGAGAGAGCGAGAGAGAAAGATAGACTGAGGGAGGGAGAGGGAGAGAGAGGGAGCCACATCTGGTCGGCTCGTCTGCTCGTCAAACTGGACTCAAAAAAATCACAGGGATCCTATGACACGGTTTCCCAGTACTGAATCATCACTGCTGGTTCACCAGCTCAAAAAAAGCCTGAGTGAGCATGTGAGGGTGTGTCCGTGTGTGAGTGACCACAGGTGAGTGTGTGTCCAAGTGTGAGAGAAAACGTACGTGTTAGTGAGTGTGGGAGACTGTGCGGGTGAGAGTGTGTGTGGGTGCGTGTGGGTGTGGCTGAATGCGTGTTTGCGTGAGTGTGTGTGTGTGTGTGTTCGTGTGAGAGTGGGTGAGTATACAGAACCAGTCAATAGTTTGGACATAGCCACATTTTTTTTTTTTTTACAAGAAATGTAAAATAAAGAAATAGGTACAGTTTATTTGGCAAAAAAAAAAAGATCTAATTCTTAAATCCATCAAACTGACCAGCATTTTCTGTCATATTTACAGAGCGTACTCAGAATTTTTTTTTTTTGCAAGAGCAGTTATATGGCTATAATGAGTTTGCTGCTGAGCTGCTGTCTAAGTTCCCAAAGATGTTCTGCACTTGTGGTTTGCTTTTCATCAAATTTTTTGCCCAATAAGTTCGAAAACAGCTTGTCTTTAATTTGGAAGTTGGAAAATGGAAAGAACTTGTTTGTCAGCTTACTATGCAAAATATGGCTTCTTTGAGAATTCTTAAGTTTTGGACACTATTCAAACAAGTAAATTATTCTCTTTCCACTTCTGATTGTTTTTCTCATACAAGATTCCATTTGAGATTATGTAGCGAACTTAAGCCATTTAAATTTATCTAAAAACAGAGTGCTGTGACATAAGTAAAGTGTGTCCAAACTTTTGACTAGTACTATATGTGTGTAGGTGAGCGTGTGCCTGTGGGTGAGGGTGAGCATAAGTGTGAGTGTAAGTGTGTATGTGTGTGTGTGTGTGTGTGTGTGTGTGTGTGTGTGTGTGTGCATGCGTGCTGTGTGTGAGAACACAGGATGCACTAGCATGTCTTTGGGAAGGAAACAGTAGCTCAATTACAGACTACAGGCTAGCCGACACGTGACAGGGTCATGCAGAACAATAGCCACCCTCTGGTGCGGGTCACCGCCACCACTACCTGATAGTGTTTCAAACAAACCTGCGGAAATACTGCTAACTAACAGGGGTAAGGGTGCAGGGCTGGGCCACTGCTTAGTGAGACTGAGGTTTTAGTGGGGTCTCGTTTGAGCAGCAGGGGGTCGCCCCAAATGCCAAACGCTGAAACGAGGAGCCCAGCAAGTCGATTAGCAAGGGCCTGCCTCCGGACGTCCCATCTTACGCATCGCTGGGCATCAGCTATTTTAATGGCAAAAAACAAGAATAGGGAAGAGAGGGACGGGCGAGAGAGCAAGGAGGGGGCCTAGAAAGGGGGTCACCGGTCCCGCGTAAGGCGTCAAAAGAGAGCAAACACGTCCAAAAATGCTAAAAGATAAAAGAATTCCGCTGATGACAGATAGAGCGGGGAGCCGTGTCGAGGATGGTGAGGGCAAGGGTTCTCAGAGGCTGAATCACTGCAGCGGGCGAACAAACAGCCAAGCTTGTGTCCAATCGAAGGTTAGCCCCACTAAACCACATTAACCATGTTTCAACCGCAATGCTATCTGATCAAAAATCTCTGTCCTAGTCCCTCAATCCCTTCTTATATATGCTCATTTTCATTATCTGGGGAGAATCGGCAAAAGAAACTGCATTTTCAGACTCTTGGTCAACATAGGGGAGAGTAAACTGCATTTATGTTCAAACGGAAAGCATAATGTTATTAATTAAGAATAACCGTACAGATTGAGAAAAGTTTAATTTCCAAAACTACAAATTGATGGAAAAAGCAAGGAGAATTTTCCATCAAAGCACCCCCAAACCATCCCTCCAGCATAAAAACAGTCTGACATTGAAATTCCGGAGATCTGTAAACTCCTGCCTTTCATGTGGTCATGGAAAAAAAATGTTTGCTTTTCTTGTAGCCGGTTCACAAAAACAAATAAATTGGAAGGAGATACAGATAGTCTGGATGTTTATGAAAGTCCTCAAGACAAAATGTGCTTCTTCTGAGCGAACGCATACTTTCCAGTCCTTCACGGGGGAAAATCAGAGCTCAAGTTCTTTTAACTAAGAGCTCTTAATTAGAATATCAACCGAATCAGCTCAGCCAGTAATTTATGAGGAATGGAAAATATGTTTCTGCTGGCTGTTGCCTTGACTCACTGAACTCCAGATTCAGGACATAGCGTAACGATGACACAGAAGTGTGACCTTTACCGTCCACACAGAGGTTTTCCTTTCCGTTCACACAGTGTTTTGTTTCTGCCTGGTTGCAGCGGAGGCTCCTTCAGTACTTCTGGGCCATATCATCTACATCAGTGTTTTACTGCCTCGTGCGGCTCCTCCACTGGTATTGGCTCGTTGTTGTGATATCATTTGTTCACACCCACCTTTCCCCCGCCCCCTCTAACCAAAAACCTCACGACCTTTCCACGCACCCGTCAGCGAGCGCGTGTGACGTTTACACGCGATGCGGCGCATGTATGTGTGACCTATAGGTGTGATGACTGCTGAGCGCAATAAGATGTGATGTTCTGCCGATGCTTGTGCATAACCATTGGGTGCAAAGCGCAGTGTGCGCCCCCACAATGAAGAATACATTTGACACGTATAATAATATGGGAAGTGAGCCTGACCGTACAGACTTGTTTGAGGTGTGGTTAGAAATCACAGCCTCACTGTCGCGCAGGATGATGAGATGTAGTTCCTTACCCCTTCACTCAAGGCTTGTGCAGCCAGATGCCTGATTTCAACCAGCATGTCCAGCTTTCAAACAATTAGTACAGGTTTGTAGTCTTGAACGAACAAAATGGTGTCCAGGCGTTGAAGAAACCGATGGAAATCTTCCAGTAGTGTAAATGAATTTGCTTTGCAATGAAATATCTGACCTCCGTCTGGTTAGACCTCTATTTTAAAGGGAGGGCTGCAGCCGGGACCTCCGATTCATGAGCACTCAAACAGCTGCGCATTTTGCCTGGTTCAGACAAATTATAAATGCTAAAGCATTTGGAAATAGAACTCAATTTTGTCCTTGGCTCTACACTCTTAGCAATCTGTATTTGAACACAATGACTAGGTCTTTAAAGCAGAGGCGGTCCACCATAAGCATTTGAATCCGTACCATGGAGGTAGTGTGCCTGATCAAATGCAGCATCTCTTATCCATACACTTGAATACCCTCCTGATTAAACAGGGTCATTCCATGACAAATCAGCAACAGGTCCCCAGGGCACCATCTCAAAAAAATTTGAAAAAAAATCATAGATGTATTATTCCCTGAGAAATGGATGTGTGCTTAGTTTTAGGTCAATCTAAGCAATAGTTTCAGAGATACAGCTACGTAAATCTTTCAGCTATCTTATCGATTATTAAAATTTGACTTTCGCTCGTGTTCAAAGGAGCATATGCAGCATTCTGTTAAAGCTACTGAGTTGAGATTTTTTTATACAAGGGCAAAGTCTGCTGAATTTTTCATTTCAGCCATGAAAATGGGCCTCTTTTTTATCCCTGATTGTTCAGAGAGCTCCAAAAATGAAACAAACAAAAAAAAAAAAAAACAAATTTCCAAAATCGTTTCCAAACTGTGCAGCCCTGCTGCAGGAGAGCGCCTTACAATTCAGAGCTGCGATCATTTCTATAGTTTTGCTAAATATATTTTAACACTTCCATGGTGTTAAAAGAATGTAAATAATAATACCACACCTATGGTGAACATTCAAAATAACATACTTTTTAGATTTTGTTTGGAAAAGACCTTTATTTAATCTACAAGCTGTACTCATGGAGTGTGGAAGCCGTAATCATTGAGTGTGGAAGCTGTACTCATGGAGTGTGGAATCTGTTCTCATGGAGTGTGGAATCTGTTCTCATGGAGTGTGAAAGCTGTACTCATGGACTGCGGAAGCTGTACTCATGGACTGCGGAAGCTGTACTCATGGACTGCGGAAGCTGTACTCAAGGAGTGTGGAAGCTGTACTCATGGACTGCGGAAGCTGTTCTCATGGAGTGTGGAAGCTGTACTCATGGACAGCGGAAGCTGTACTCATGGACTGCGGAAGCTGTTCTCATGGAGTGTGGAAGCTGTTCTCATGGACTGCGGAAGCTGTTCTCATGGAGTGTGGAAGCTGTTCTCATGGACTGCGGAAGCTGTTCTCATGGACTGCGGAAGCTGTACTCATGGAGTGTGGAAGCTGTGCTCATGGACTGCGGAAGCTGTACTCATGGAGAGTGGAAGCTGTACTCATGGAGTGTGGAAGCTGTACTCATGGAGTGTGGAATCTGTTCTCATGGACTGCGGAAGCTGTACTCATGGAGTGTGGAAGCTGTACTCATGGTCTGCGGAAGCTGTTCTCATGGAGTGTGGAAGCTGTACTCATGGACTGCAGAAGCTGTACTCATGGAGAGTGGAAGCTGTACTCATGGAGTGTGGAAGCTGTACTCATGGAGTGTGGAATCTGTTCTCATGGACTGCGGAAGCTGTACTCATGGAGTGTGGAAGCTGTACTCATGGACTGCGGAAGCTGTTCTCATGGACTGTGGAAGCTGTACTCATGGTCTGCGGAAGCTGTTCTCATGGAGTGTGGAAGCTGTACTCATGGACTGCAGAAGCTGTACTCATGGAGAGTGGAAGCTGTACTCATGGAGTGTGGAAGCTGTACTCATGGAGTGTGGAATCTGTTCTCATGGACTGCGGAAGCTGTACTCATGGAGTGTGGAAGCTGTACTCATGGACTGCGGAAGCTGTTCTCATGGACTGTGGAAGCTGTACTCATGGTCTGCGGAAGCTGTTCTCATGGAGTGTGGAAGCTGTACTCATGGACTGCAGAAGCTGTACTCATGGAGAGTGGAAGCTGTACTCATGGAGTGTGGAAGCTGTACTCATGGAGTGTGGAATCTGTTCTCATGGACTGCGGAAGCTGTACTCGTGGAGTGTGGAAGCTGTACTCGTGGAGTGTGGAAGCTGTACTCATGCAGTATGGAAGCTATACTCAAAGACTGTGGAATCTATACTCACGGTGCAAGCTTAGGGAGATGTTGATGACCCTCTCCTCAGTGAAGCCCTTCAGGTTTGGGATCTTGGCACATTTTAGCTGGGTGCCAGAGGCGGTGTCACCCACATGGATCCAGCACACAGTTTCCTCCGAGTACAGGAAGTCCATGGCCGTAGTCTGCTTGGTGCTGGTGGAAAGCAGGCTGTGGACTGGCGTGCCACTCAGCGACGTGGCCTGGATGTTCTGGGAGTTGGCGATGAGAAGAACCGGGGGCCGGTCCACTGGTTCTGAACCGAGGTAAAGAGGGAGATAGAAAAAAGACCAACTTCAAAAATTTATACTCGCAAATGTGCCAAGACTAAGAATAGATTTTGCACCTTTGGTGACATGCACTTCATCCGAGGTGTGCACAGCGTTACAAGGACCTGCGATACACACAGGCATTAGGCATTGCCCTGGATGAAAGGATCTGATAAATAAATGTCATATAACGTATTGTAGTGTAGAACAGAACAGGTGGAGTAAAGGTTCAGCTTTAAATGTGTATTATTTACTGAAATGGAGTTGTGATTAAACTGCTTGGTTGAGGACCCAAAACTAATTTGCTGAAAACTGAGAAGGATGGTTCCAGGGGCAAGAAATTGTCTGAGCATCATAGTTTGGAGGATTGCTTTGAAGTTGCTTGCATGCTGAGCATAATCAATAAATCTGATAGTGGTATAAGACTCCAAACTTTTTCCTGTAAATAATTAAAACAACGACCGAATGTAGTTAGACAAGTTCTTGCTCAGCCTCAGGAATGCTAAAATTCATAGCCAATTCCCACATGGTAGATTAAACCATTTACATAAAATACATTAGGAGCTCTCATTAGCTTGTCTGTTCCCTACTTACAGAAAATCCAGGCATCGAAGGACTTGGATGTTTGATCTCTGAAATAAAGCAGTTCAAAACACCACTCTCTCACCACACCGGATTAAACGAAAACCCTGGTACAGCACTGACGATCGTAGTCTTGAATCGCAAACTATAAGGCCATGAGTATGCGGACATCGACTCATTCCACATCTCAGTTCAAAACAAGGACCACACTCCACCCTCGTGTGAAGGCTTTCCAGAAGACGTGAGACCATTGTTACAGGAATTTGCCTCCATTTCAGCCAGAAATCTGCGAGGCTGGGCATTGATGCTGAACATTTAGTTCTGGCTCAGTGTTGGTTTTACATTCAATCTCAGTGGTGTCTGATGGGGTCGAAGTCTCTGCGCAGAGCCAGTTAAATGTTTCTACGCCAGTTTCAACAAATCATCCGTGAACTTCAATCTGAGCACAGGCCAACTGCTATGCTATGCTGAAAGAAGAAAGGGCCTATCCCAAATTGCTAAAAACACAAGATCATTCAAAATGTAATTACATACTGTTACATCAGGGTTTCCCTTCAGTGGAATGCAGAGCCTGGGCTTGAACTAAAAAACACAACCCAGGACTAAGGGGTAGCCCCATATATTTTGACCAAGTAGAGCATGTCTACTCATGATTCTCTTTATAAAACGCTCCACCCTATTTGTAGGGCATACAGACATAGCAGATGACTCCCGTTTATCCATCCAAAACCATGATGATTATCAAATTGTTTTTAACCCTTTCACCTCCACGAGTGCCCAGTTCTCACTACTATTTTTCCCCATGGCCTTGGTTGAAATTCTAACAAAATTTCGGACTGTCCGTTCTTATTCCTGATAGTTTGTTTTTTTTTGGAAACTATATTTTACCAGGAGGTCCCTTGAGATTGGATCTCTTTTGCGAGGGAGACCTGGGCATTGTTAAAAGAAAAATAACAAAAAGAGTGCCATACGGCGCTATTGTGAAAAAATTCCAGTCACGCAAGAATGCCATACGGTACCACTGGGGTTGAAAGGGTAAATAGTACCACACTGAACATCAGGAAAAGTAAGCTAATATAATGATGGTACACCATAATGGTGTGCTAATATAATCGTTTACTAAAATAAACTAAATAAAGACCAAAGTCAGTCTGAAATAAATTAATTGCAACAGAGATGTGACTTGTGGTCATCTTGCAGCTCTTCTTTTTCACAGCTAGCCTCAATGGCCGTCAATAGCCTGCTACAGGTGTGTTTGCTTCTGCTTGTACTTGTGTGAGCGTCCGTTACCATTCTTAGCCTTGCAGGAGCGGTTGTCCGGCTGTAGTAGGTAGCCCTCCACACAGCTGCAGGTGTAGGAGCCCTCCGTGTTGGTGCAGGACTGGCTGCAGGTCCCGTACACAGTGCACTCATCAAAGTCTTCAAAGCAAAAAAAAAAAACAGATCAATCAAAAAATGCATCACATCGCCACCTAGGTTCTCGGAGGAGGGATTGCAGCACCTAGGGACCAAGCACCGAGTCTTACCTTCACAAGTCTTTCCATCCGCGCCAATCTTAAAGGCGCTCTTGCAGTAGCACATGGGCCCAGCCAGAGTTGGGGCGCAGCTGTACTGGCAGCCGAACAGCGTACAGTTGGAGGCGAGCTCTGCAAAAGAGAAGGAGGGGAAGAAAAAGGGTTCAGTTTTCCTTTCAATCTTGTTTGGTTGGTGCAGTAACATCAGCAGGCATGTGACCTCTTTATCAAGAGGGAGCTGGCAGTGATGTACAGTTGCTTATCCAGCGTTAGCTTTGGAGGGGCACCACCTCTGACTCCGAGAAAGACATTGTGGATATCTAAACATCATCCGACTTGTTCATTGCACGTCATCTTTAGTTATGGGCTCAGAGTGCTCCAGTTTTGCATGTCAGGGAAGTCCCAGCGTATTTTCCTGGGTAGAAATTTACTGCAGGCTTCACACCAGTAGTGTGGCTGATCAATGATTGTGTTGTGAAATAAGAGCAATACACACCACATCCTCAAGGTTTTGCATAAAATGGCTGCCTGCAGATCTTTAAATGTTCCAAACAAACCACATAATCAGAATTTCAAGGTGAATTAGAACTAGTAAAGATCATCGGATGCTAGGGCTGCACAGAATGTATAAATGAATAGATAGCCAATAGATAAATAAAAATGTCCTTCATTTTCCCTACACCGGCACAGGGCCAGAACTTCTGTAAATTAATTGGACTGGCAGCCAGCCCAGGCAGGACTGCAGAGAGGGATCCACACAGGAACAGCATATTAGGCTGCTAATGAAATCCACACACATCCCCCCACCACCATAAACCCCCACCTGTGTACTCAGATGGGATCGGTGGCCTGGGCGACCCACTGATGGGGCACAGTCAGCAAGCGGTGAGTAACGTGCCCCAAAATCCCAACACCCACACCCACCCCGTTCTTCATAAAACTGATTGCGGACTCTGGGACACAAAGCATCTGCTCCACATCTAAACGAGCTCTGACATCGCAGGCCACAGTTCTGGTTGCAGTCCTCATAGCGATAGGCGCGCACCTGCCTGCTCCGTTGATACTGATTTCAGAGCCAGATATGCTATTGGGCTTGTGGGATCATAATGGACTACAATTCCCAGAATACTGCAGGCAGTAAATATGTTCCTGACTGCTCAGCAAGCATGCTTGACTGGCGGGAATTTTTTCTGAAAAACCATGCAGACATCGCCAAGAGGAGGATAAGGAGGACAGGACAGAGGCGAGAGAAAATGGGTGAGAGTAAAAAATGAGGGGAAAAGTGGGCAGAAATCAAAATTGAAAAATAAAAGATAAAATTAACAAGATACAGCTATCAATATCCCCACCACAAAGGAATCCCCTTTTGGCGCTATCAAAGTCAGCAATAGTAACGTGTATACAAAAAATTTCACTCATCTATGTAAATAAATTTCTGAGAAAATTTGTCCTGATTAATCAGGACAGAAGCACAGATGGACAAATGGATGGACGAGCTCCATTACAATATTCCTCACTCTACTTCGGAGCGTGGGATAAAAAGAGAACATTCTGCAAGAGAGGGAAGCAGCAGGAGCACCGTGTAGCACCAAAGGCCTGCGCGCCCATTCAGAGCTTTTAGCGGGTTATGCCCAAGCAGACCATCCTCAGAAAGAAATGACAGAACTAATCATGTGACCCAGCGCTACACTCCTGTGATAAAGCTTGCACCACAGACGGGAAGAAAAATGTATACACTAAGCCACACAACAAGACAGCCTGCCAAGATAACAGCAAGATGAAGCGGCCTGACATGCAGGTGCCTATCTGTACGAGCCCAGACAGGTAGGCGACACAAACACGGGGAGATACAAACATGCAGATGACTTTCCCGCTGATGACACACGTCGGTTAGTTTCAACAAAACAGTAACCATTTCAAATTAAGCATTTTTCACAATAAGCTGACCAGAAATGGAATTAAAGCCAAAATCATGACGAAGAAGGGAGAGGAGGGGTCTTCACAGAGTCCCACAGCCCCAAAGCAAAGAGGTTCATCCTCATTTAGAATTAATAGTACATAAGGCAACAAGACTTGCACACTGCGCAAGTGCCTAAAGGCAAATTAAAATCAGTCTCTGCTGAAAAACACTATGTGGGACGTTTTGCACGTTTAGTTCAGCAACATTGAGCGTAGTTGCCCCAGCATCTTCTGCCATCTTTTCCAGATGAGTAACATACACAAAATGTCTTCATTCATATAAAAAAGTAGTACGGCAACATCTGCGCCATGGCTAGCTGTCAATGATTTCTGTTTATGCCGACTCTCACAGCTGTGTAATACTTTTGACGGGGGCCAGGGGCCTCCCAAAAAGCAACCGTCTCAACATCATGTCAAAAATGAATTGAATTAGCACCATTTTTGTCCGCAGAAAAGTAGCAGTGAAAGCCAGCATATGCTCTCCTTCACAAAGCCCAAGATGACTGGGGTCCAAGCCCGTCTCATCCAGAAGTTTTACATCAAAAACAGATTAAACAGATCCAGGATCAAAATTTCACCCTAAACTCCCATGGTTCCAAAAATACTGCATGCCCACCTGTGGGCAGCTTCCTCACTGCTTGAGCTTCCTGGTCACCCACAGCCATAAAGCTTTCAACATAAAAATCTCAGAGCTCAGCAGACTGATTGAATTAGTCAAGGAAGTACAGGAGACAAGAGGAACCTTTAATTTGAGAGGATAGTGGATTTTCCTTTTCTTTCATAGTTTGAAAACAGCCCAGTATTTATGTAATTCATGTGACAGGCAGGACCTGCTGGGAGTATAAGCCAGAGAATGAGAAAATGCTCTTTTTCTTTAGTTTCAAGTCTCATTAAGAAAATTGAGCGACTCGAATCGAGGCGCGATTCCCCGAGCTCATACCACCAAACCCCTCACCTGAAGCGGCTGTGAATACGGGCAAAAGGAAAACCTGGGTGCGAGAAAAGCAGTGACTCATCGCACGAGAACGCACGGACGAACACGAGGTGAGGTCAAGCTTCGCACAATGTCTGGCGCTCAGGTGCGCTTAACACCCGGTCACAGATGGCTGGCTCGGCTTCTAGACTGAACCTGGAGGTTCGCAGCCATGTTATTCAAGTGTATGATTCAAGCACTGTATAATTCTGGAGCATGACTCTTGGGATGGCGCAGAACCATTTCACGAGGTCTCACTAAACCTGCCCAGCGCAGCTGGAAGGACCAAACGACTTAAACAACACCTTTGCCGATGGAGGGCTCAGGCGTATTAGATATCGCCATTTTAGAGACAATCCATGGCTGTACTGAGTCGAATGCCAGTCAAAGATTCACATGAGCAGCATCCCTCACAAGGCCATCGGGTCTAGGAATAGAGAAAAGACAGAATCAGCACATTTGCCTTTTATTAATAGCGATGACAGACAACAGCCACACAGCTCTCAAAGAAACAGGAAGGAGGTCCAGAGAGAGAGACCCGACAGAGAGGCATGTGAAATCAGTGCACTAAGAATCTGAGTATATAGTCTCTGCCTCGTTAGCTTTTCCGCACAACTCTGCTAATGAGAACAGGCAGGTATCGCTACCGAAAATAAAAATTAATGAGACCGATATGGTGCACAGTAGGGCCCATAGCGAGCATAAAGTGGTATCTGATAACTGAAGATGTTGTTAAATAACATGATACAGTCACGAAGATTAATTTTCTGCATTAGAACAAGCCCTATGCTGTCGCCCCCAACAGCAATGAGTACATCAGTGAAAGCCTCCAAGCGAAAGCAAACCAAAAAGAAAGACGAGCTACACTTTCGCCACAGATGGCACGTACATCAAGAGTAATACCACTTGAAAATGAGGGCAGAAACTTATTGTTTTGTCCAAACATTGCAGTACCCCTTCCAATTATTAGAAACTGATTCAATTTTTATGGTAGATCTGCTGAAACTGCCCACAGTAACCCATTAACAATGAAAAATACGCCGACGTATTTTTTCTGAGGTCAATTAACAAAATTAACTACTTTAACTTGTTATATTAGTACTATTGGAGGTACAATTCTGGCCCCAACACAACCTGCAACATTGATAAAGGCGCCCAATGAATAAATCACCATTGAGAACAAATTTTGTCCCAGTGGGAGCAGACAGGTCTGTGTACACTGGTACACTGGAAATCTTTGTGCCTCAACTGGTCACTCAGAGCTCAATCCCTCCCCCCACCCCACAGCTTCTCAACGCGCGCCAAGACGCCGCAGCAGACAGTCGGCATCATGGGAGCTGGGCTGCAGGGCTGTTACCTGTGACTCACACCACTGTCTGCAGCGGAAAGATTGGCTCTGAGAGGCCAGGCTCCACCACTGGAAGGTCTGAGTGCTATTCACACACCCCCACCCACTGCCAGAGAGCTCCAACTGTCCTCTCCATCCTCATACAGACACATACACACACACACAAACGTACACACGCATGGAGCGCATGCACATAAAAGGATACATCAACACTGCATCACATGGACAAACAGGCATGAATACACTCACACACACACTTGCGCATTCAACCGAACACCCTGAGACACACAAGAAACTGACACACCGCCTCTCATGAGCATGCACCAACACAAACACAGACTCTCGTGTACATACACACAAACATGCACGATCAAAACCCAGCACACTCACAGGGACACACAAGCAACCCAAACACCAAACTGCAAGTATAAACATGTGCACAGTCACACCCACACACACACACATACGTATGCACGCGCTCACACATAAACACACAGTACACTAACGCTTAGGAACTACACACACGTGCACATGCTCAGGAACTACACCCATCCTAACTACTGCACATTCATACGAGTGCAAAAGCACACACACTCACACTGGCTCGCACCAGCTGATGAAGGCCAGCATTGAAGCCTGGCCTCCGCAGTAGCTGGCAGTGACGGCGGGCCGGGCCGCGCGAGAGCCAGCACGTGGAGGAAACAGTGCAGCCAGTCAGAGCGGATAAAAGGCCCCGCTCAATCATCAAGGCTCCCATTGTACCACAGATTCAGGACCCAACTCCCTCCCCCAATTATCCACTTCGGAGAGGCGGAGGGAACGAGGGAGAGCGCAGCGGCAGCACTAGGGTCCGCAAACAGGGTCACAGAGGCCACGAGGGGGGGGGGGCGGCGGCCCGTACCTACGTTATCTGCTATGCGGCTTTCACACCGGACGCGAAACGAATTTTTCGTGCGACAGATTACATTCAATGTCCATGCAAAGATGCGTCTTTGCATTGACTTTTAATGTAATCTGTCGTGCGAAAAATTCGTTTCGCGTCCAGTATGAAAGTGGCTTTATGCTTTAGCAAAATTTCAGCTGAGGGGGAGGAGGAGGGGGGGGGGAGGGAAGAGGGAGACAGAATAAGAAGGTGAGAGAGACTGTGTGTGTGTGTGTGTGTGTGTGTGTGTGAGAGAGAGAGGATATGAGAGAGGGTGTGTGACAGAAATAGAGAATGAAATGGGGTGAGAGTGAGAATGAGAGGGTGTGAGAGAGATGGTGCGAGTGAGACTGAAGGAGAGAAAGAGGAAGGATGAGAGAAAAAGAGAAAAGGAGGGTGAGATAGTGTGCGAGAGAGAGAGAGAGAGAGAGACGGAGAGGGAGAGAGAGCGAGCGAGAGAAGCCTCCAACATTACCACCATATCAGTCCCCCCGACACATCCCCCCAGCCAAGCCCTACACAGCTGGGCCTCCTCCAAAGCCTGCAGAGACAGAGCGCTGATGGTCCTCAGTCAAGCGGGACCCCATGAGATAACAGAGACACAGGCTCCGCTCCCTCACACGCACCTCTCTCCGCCATCGGCTTCATCAACACACTGCCTCAGGAACTCCCAGGATGTGATCAGGGACCGTCCTCATTCCGTAGTTTCATAGGCAGAGCGTTTCATACGTATGAGGACAGTGACACCAGATAAACAGGGGTGTTACTACTACAAGGTTTACACAAAAATGATTGGTATTACCCAGATATTTTCTTGTTGAGTCATTACTTTTGACCAGGGAATCTTCATTATTGTCAAATACTATATTCTGAGCTATGAAGCTAATAATTGTGTCTCCGTCCAAATGATCTTTGGGCCGTACTGTATTTTATTTTTATTTTGAAACAAGTCATAGTAAGTTTTGAACCTTGTGATTTTGAGACGTCCCTACTTCAAAACCTTGTTTTCAAATTGATGCCCTTTTTTAATAGGGAAAATGCCAATGCAAATTTTCCCAGATTTCTGGACAAATGCACAATAATCATCTGCTTTCTCTTTCAAAACAGAATAACTATATTTCATCAAGACATGTCTGCCTTTATTGAGAATTGTAAGTCGGTTCGTCCTTTTTGGCCAGTAACAGGCAACCATTAAAAGGTTCAAAAACATTTAACCCAGGGAAGACTGAATTGTTAGGTGCATTATATGTTTTTACATTTCTACAACACTTCACTGCCCTCCACTTTTGCCAGCTTTGAATAAAGTTCTATTTAAATCTGTGAACATATCTTGGCGCCCACTATCAAACATTGGCAACTTTTCTAAAAAATGCAAAGTAGCAAAAGTATCGGATTCATTAGGTTTATATAATACTTAAAGCCCCTTACTGGTGGAATATACTATACATACAACCCCAATTCCAAAATAGTTGGGACAAAGTGTAAATTGTGAATAAAATCAAAACACAATGACTTTCAAATCACACCAGCCAGTATGTTATTCATAATAGAACAGAGATAACATAGCAAATGTTGAAACTGAGAAATTTTACATTTTTTTTCCACAAAATTAGCTCATTTCAAATTTGATGGCTGCTACAGGTCTAAGAAAAGTTGGGACAGGGGCCTGTTACCATGGTGTAGTATCCAGTCTTCTTTTTAGCACAGAGTAGAGGCCTCGGGGCATTGAGGAGACAAGGTTCTTGAGTTTAACCGTTGGAATTTGATCCCACTCTTGTTTAATACAGGCTTCCAAATGCTGATGCCAATTAATTACTCGCTAAATGTTGTTTCAGCTGATTCTCTTATTCATTAATTGCTTTCATAGCCATTTTTTGCCTGTGTCCCAACTTTTTTGAGACCTGTTGCTGCCAGAAAATTTGAAATAAGCTCATTTTGTGGATAAAAATGTAAAGTGTCTGTGAGATGTTACCTATGTTCTATTGCAAATATCATATTGGCTCAGGTGACCTGGAAATCATTGCATTTTGATTTTATTCACAATTTACACATCGTTCCAGCTATTTCGGAATTGGGGTTGTATTATAAATGCCTCTTTAGTGATTTTTAATACAGTTTGCGTACAACAGTAGGTATATCCAATAATTACTAATATCTGCGCTTGCACTATTATGTCAGTTTTTCTCTTTGCTCCTTTGTACCCTTACATCTTGGACCTAGTTTTTCTTAAACACTGGTTAGAACAGGGTACAACTCAACACTAAGTGTTGACTGCTATGCCACTGCCTGCCATAGCTTCATAGGCAAAAAAAAAAAAAAAATCACACGATGGAAAGAACCAGATCAAAGGGGATCTGTATATTATGTCTGTAAAATATCCACTCAGCAGATTTCTTGGAATAGTTATAACAAACTAATTCGACACAATGACGAAGCAGCCGAGTCATTTGCATATGAAGTCAACCAGAGGTCCTCGGATCACCAACTCAGATTAGGCTTAAATTTATTTTGGGGGTATCTCTATATTCACAATGAACACATACAAAATTTTAGGCTCCTACTCCAAGGGGTTTCCGAGATATGTTCCCCCAAAAATCAGGGCCATGCCCAAGCTAAATCGCGAAAGTTAATTTATAGGGATTTTGGAGGCCAATATCTTTGGAACCAATCACAGGTATGGGCTGAAAATTGCTTTCCAGGGTATTTTGGGCTTTCAGAATCTCTTGTCAAAATGTATCTATCTCTTTTCATTTTCAAGATATTGGCCTCTCAAATAGGAAAATCTTTATGGGAGAAAATCAAAAATTCTGTTTTCAAGGGCCTTTTATGAGGCCAGGATCCCTTACAGAGGCTAAATTGTGCTGAATTCCTTCTGTTTGAGGACAGGTCTGTCTGTACAAGGAAGATTGACTGCATCCAAGGCATAATAGTGGAGTTAGGAGACCCTGAAATGGGTCTTTGCTGAAAAAGTCACTTTTATGCTAGTTTTTGCAAAAAAAGTGATTTTTTTCAGCTAGGACCCTTCAGCAATTTTCAGCCCATACCTATTATTTGTTCCAAAGATATTGGCCTGAAATAATCCATATACAAGAACGTTCGCTATTTGCTTGGGGCATGGTCACCCTTTGAGCGGGGGTGGGGGGGGATGGAGGTCAAATGTCAGAAACCATGGACGATTCTTGTATTTTGGTTGAGTTCATATGGAATGACCCAAATTGGGATAAAAAAAAACATAATGCACATAACACCTCACAGAAAAAAAAGAGAAAGATCCATCCAGCAGTTTTACAGTAATATCAAAGACAAACTTTTGGGTCAAAATTGTAGATAGAGGGCAAGGGGGCCACTTTGAATATGCAGATGAGGTACCAAAAAAAATGATGTGATGCACAATTAAACCATGAGGAGGACCCTGTGTGTGGAATCTGTTGAAGATCAACTCAGTAGTTGTCTTGGAGTAGCAATAACAAGAACTGTGAACAGAGAGATGGCGGACAACAGGCCATGGATGAAAAGCGACTTGAAAAGCCTAACCCCCACTAACAGAATGAAATGAACCCAGAACAATCTGTTGCAGGAAACACTACATTCCAGAACCCCCCTTTCTTTATTTCACAACATTTCCAACATTTGAAAAGCCTGACATGGTCCAGCACTGACTGGAAGTGACCGTGAGGCAGCTTGAGATGCTCCAAGCTGACTTAAAAGAAATGAACCCACAGATGCTGACTCACCCCAATAGACTTACTGGTACTCACCAAACACAGATTCACTGGAAGCACTTGGACAGCTGTTGTGCAATAAAATGACTCATTCCTCAGGAGACTCAATGAGGGGACGATTTCCTAAGCTACCCAATTTACCTTTTATATTTTACACATACTGTAGCATATTCACTTCATTCCCGTTTTCTGGATTTAAGAACCAAAAAAATCCAAATACTTAGACTGCATCGTTTGCACACACAGACGGAAATTGACAAACACACACACACAAAGTCAGATACTAACACACACACACACACACACACACACACACACACACACACTAACACATGCACACGCATGCACGCACGCACGCACGCACCCATACTCAAATACACAAACAAACACGCGTCCTAGCCCTAGTTCACTCGTACAGAGAGCAAATACGAGCCCACGCATGTTCTCTCTTATCAAACAGATGAGGAAATCAAACAAATTTGGGATAAAATCCCAGCCTTCTACATTCCCCATCCAGCTGTCTTCCTTATCAACAAGGATAAGTCTTTTGGGGGGGGCGGGGAGAATTTGGGATAAAATCCCAGCCTTCTACTCTCCCCATCCAGCTGTCCTCCTTATCCTTATCTCATGTTCCCTGGGTCATCAGACCCAGGTTGTGCAAACCATTGACTGGAAAACTGAATGGATTCCTGGACCTGCTCCAAGCTAACAAAACAAGACTAGGTGCAACCTAGTATTTGGCTGGGCAGCCAAGTGCTGTATGAGAATTTGGGCCCAAGATAAGGGTGGTAAGTGAGGCAAAGCTCACAAAATTATGTGAAATGCAAGTTTAGCAATAAGCTAGAGCGGATAAATTATTTACAAAGCAGGGCGGGGGGGAGTGAGAGTGTGCAAGAGTGTGAGAGAGAGTGTGTGAGTGAGGGAGTGGGAGGAGGGGGGGGGTGGTCTTGAGTAAGGAAAGCATGTTATACATTTGAATACCTAGAAGCTACCCAGAAGCTGATTGCTGGGTATGCAAATGAGGAACATGGTTTCCGTTTGCGCCTCTAATGAGTAACGTCCTGGCGGAAGACTTGCCTTGATGAGACGCTAACAGATTGCATTTTAATTTTCATTGTGTCCCAAAAAGAGCGTGGTGACATGTATTTGATAATGCAATGGACTGGGAGGCGGTGTTTCCCTTACTGTGTTTGAATATTGTCCCATGTATTGCAGGGTGAGTCTTTGAAAATGAAATGTCAAATGTTGTCATCATTATTATATCATTATTATTTCCAAGTTATTCCCAAAAAGTTTGAGAGGAACAACCGGTATTCCCAGAAAGAGGGGACAGACATGATGATGACTGAGCGCTGCAGGCAGATATCATCTGTATTTAACCATCACAAAGGTCACAAGAGTGGGCATGCCTTCCCAGTGAAAGGAGAGCAGAGCAGAGCAGGAATGCCCATAATGGCACCAAGGTAATGGTGTTACAACAGACCCCAGTGACAAGCTAGGGGTCACTAGCAAAGAAATGAGAAACTGCTGCACCAAACACCCAAAACTCTCCCTGTTGAAGGTTGCAATTTAAACCAGCTTAAGCTAGCAAAGTAGTTTAAGTTGTATTTTCAACAGTATTGACAAGTTATCATTTAGTCAGTTATTCCACCGGTTGATACCTGTTTACTCCGAAGGCATCATCAGCTTTGACCATCAAAAAATCAGCGATGACCAGCGAAAAGTGTAGATAAAGCATCATAGAGCAACCTTCTTAAAATTCCAGCTGGTCTTAGGCGGTTTTAGGATTTTTCAGCATGATTTCCAGCACAGGAAGGCGATGAAGGAAATTAGCATTGCCCAGTAGGGCTGACAGCCACAATAAAAACTGGTCTCTGTGCCCTGAAGAAAGACTTCACACCAAATAAAATTGCATTTTGGGTACAATAAATAAGGAACTGTAGTCTGAAAATGCAATTATTTGCTTATTTCTTCGTCTAAGCACTGCCATTTCAGAGAGTCGACAAGACATTTTTCTCTGGTCATGAGCTCTGACACTAATTGCCGATTTAACATAATGTGCCAGGCCTCAAATTGTTTTTTAATAGTTCACTTTTTTCCTCACTGTTGCTTAGCGGAATGAAACCGTCTTAGTACAGAGGGAGTTACAGCAGGCGACAATGGCCTCAGGTAAATATGAGGCCTATTTCTCGATTTTGGCCAAATGACTTGAAACGCCAGAGAAAGCGGCAGCAGATTATTACTCATTGCAGCAGACCCAGAGTGAAATGTTGAGAACACTGTGAGCAGGCCAATAGGGAGAGAAACAAGCAAGCAGCTCACCCAACAGCAAAACGATACAAGCACGTGTGTGTCCACCAAAGGTGTTGCCGGACGCCAACAGATATCTGAATCCAGCGAATATCCTCAGATTTCCGCAAGTTGTTGGTCACTAACTGAAGCAAGTAGTGATCTGCTGTCAGGCTGCAGACCGGTTTGGGGAAGTAACAAGAGGCCCAAGGGCCTTAAAGGTCAATACAGCGTCGTGAAGAAGTACCAGCTCCCTTCCAAATTCCTATTGTTTTTACATATTTGTCACACTAGGATCTTTCAAATCAAGCGAATTGGGCAAAAATAACCCATATAACCTCAAAATCCAGTTTTTGAATGATGATTTCATTTACCGAGTGAAGAAAGCTGTCTAACCCTGCCTGGCCCCAAGTAAAAAAGTAATGGCTGCATTAGTTACTAAATCAATCAATGACACAAATGTTAATGATAATTAGGTTCAACTTCACAAGCCACACCCAGGCATGATTACTGCCAGTCCTGCTGAATTTGAACCGGGCTGGCAGTGTGAAGATTAAAAAAAGGCAGCACATGATACCTCAGCCTTAAGAAATTCAAGAAAAGATTAAAAAAATAAATAAATAAACTACTTTGTTGACACCGATCTGTCTGGATATAGTTACAAGCCCATTTCTAAGGACCCTGGACTTTGGACTCCATATGGGGCGTAGTGAATATGAAGTTAGAGACGACAAAAACAAGTTGAACTTGCCTAATTAATGGGGCACTGTCATCTCAAAAAAATAAAACAGGGTTCAACATGATGGTGTCAAGCATGTAACTCCACATGAATGAAATCAAAACCGGTTGTCACTCCTCTGCCATTTGGTTTAAGGCAATTACCAAATGACACAGCGGAGATCTAAGTTCACCCTAACAAACAAATCAAACGCAATTTAAAAACATAATGCAGCGGTGGCCTACTTGGGAGAAATAAGTGTGAAATCAATGTGAAAAAAGCAGGCTTTTGGGGGTGCGTAACATCAAAAGCAACATAATCTGAACTCAAGGAAAAGACGTTTAAAAAAAAAGCCAAATGAAGACAATCAAAATGGTATGAATGATGTCTGAATGCATGTGTGCATGAAGAATGAAGCAGGTTGAGATGTGGAACAGTGGACAGCTGACACATTATCGCACTGGATATGATCGTGGTTGACATCATGTCACTGCCTTCATTTCGGTCCCTGCTGAAAATGCCGGTTTGCTATTGTTAAAAAAATCGTGTTTATTGCAGATCACTAGTCAAACTATATCGGTTGATGCCATCTGCGGATCACTCGCGGATAAGGGCAATGAAATCAATGGCCTCACTGGCCGCAAAACCCTAACCTATGCCTCACTAATGTCTATGGTCACATCTCATTCCAAACACTGACCTATGCCTCACTAATGTCTATGGTCATATCTCATTCCAAACACTGACCTATGCCTCACTAATGTCTGTGGTCACATCTCATTCCAAACACTGACCTATGCCTCACTAATTTCTATGTTCATATCTCATTCCAAACACTGACCTATGCCTCACTAATGTCTGTGGTCACATCTCATGCCAAACACTGACCTATGCCTCACTAATGTCTATGGTCATATCTCATTCCAAACACTGACCTATGCCTTACTAATGTCTGTGGACACATCTCATGCCAAACACTGACCTATGCCTCACTAATGTCTATGGTCACATCTCATGCCAAACACTGACCTATGCCTCACAAATGTCTATGGTCACATCTCATTCCAAACACTGACCTATGCCTCACTAATGTCTGTGGCCACATCTCATTCCAAACACTGACCTATGCCTCACTAATGTCTATGGTCACATCTCATGCCAAACACTGACCTATGCCTCACTAATGTCCATGGTCACATCTCATTTCAAACACTGACCTATGCCTCACTAATGTCTATGGTCACATCTCATTCCAAACACTGAACTATGCCTCACTAATGTCTATGGTCACATCTCATTCCAAACACTGACCTATGCCTCACTAATGTCTGTGGTCACATCTCATTCCAAACACTGACCTATGCCTCACTAATGTCTATGGTCACATCTCATTCCAAACACTGAACTATGCCTCACTAATGTCTATGGTCACATCTCATTCCAAACACTGACCTATGCCTCACTAATGTCTGTGGTCACATCTCATTCCAAACACTGACCTATGCCTCACTAATGTCTATGGTCACATCTCATTCCAAACACTGACCTATGCCTCACTAATGTCTGTGGTCACATCTCATTCCAAACACTGACCTATGCCTCACTAATGTCTATGGTCACATCTCATTCCAAACACTGACCTATGCCTCACTAATGTCTGTGGTCACATCTCATGCCAAACACTGACCTATGCCTCACTAATGTCTATGGCCACATCTCATTCCAAACACTGACCTATGCCTCACTAATGTCTATGGCCACATCTCATTCCAAACACTGACCTATGCCTCACTAATGTCTATGGTCACATCTCATTCCAAACACTGAACTATGCCTCACTAATGTCTATGGTCACATCTCATTCCAAACACTGACCTATGCCTCACTAATGTCTGTGGTCACATCTCATGCCAAACACTGACCTATGCCTCACTAATGTCTATGGCCACATCTCATTCCAAACACTGACCTATGCCTCACTAATGTCTATGGCCACATCTCATTCCAAACACTGACCTATGCCTCACTATTGTCTATGGTCACATCTCATGCCAAACACTGACCTATGCCTCACTAACGTCTATGGTCACATCTCATTCCAAACACTGACCTATGCCTCACTAATGTCTATGTTCACATCTCATGCCAAACACTGACCTATGCCTCACTAATGTCTATGGTCACATCTCATGCCAAACACTGACCTATGCCTCACTAATGTCCATGGTCACATCTCATTCCAAACACTGACCTATGCCTCACTAATGTCTGTGGCCACATCTCATTCCAAACACTGACCTATGCCTCACTAATGTCTATGGTCACATCTCATTCCAAACACTGAACTATGCCTCACTAATGTCTATGATCACATCTCATTCCAAACACTGACCTATGCCTCACTAATGTCTGTGGTCACATCTCTTTCCAAACACTGACCTATGCCTCACTAATGTCTGTGGTCACATCTCTTTCCAAACACTGACCTATGCCTCACTAATGTCTATGGTCACATCTCATTCCAAACACTGACCTATGCCTCGCTAATGTCTATGGTCATATCTCATTCCAAGCACTGACCTATGCCTCAAAAATGTCTGTGGCCATATCTCATTCCAAACACTGACCTATGCCTCACTAATGTCTATGGTCACATCTCATTCCAAACACTGACCTATGCCTCACTAATGTCTGTGGCCGCATCTCATTCCAAACACTGACCTATGCCTCACTAATGTCTGTGGTCACATCTCATTCCAAACACTGACCTATGCCTCACTAATGTCTGTGGTCACATCTCTTTCCAAACACTGACCTATGCCTCACTAATGTCTGTGGTCACATCTCTTTCCAAACACTGACCTATGCCTCACTAATGTCTATGGTCACATCTCATTCCAAACACTGACCTATGCCTCACTAATGTCTATGGTCATATCTCATTCCAAGCACTGACCTATGCCTCAAAAATGTCTGTGGCCATATCTCATTCCAAACACTGACCTATGCCTCACTAATGTCTGTGGCCACATCTCATTCCAAACACTGACCTATGCCTCACTAATGTCTATGGTCACATCTCATTCCAAACACTGAACTATGCCTCACTAATGTCTATGATCACATCTCATTCCAAACACTGACCTATGCCTCACTAATGTCTGTGGTCACATCTCTTTCCAAACACTGACCTATGCCTCACTAATGTCTGTGGTCACATCTCTTTCCAAACACTGACCTATGCCTCACTAATGTCTATGTTCACATCTCATGCCAAACACTGACCTATGCCTCACTAATGTCTGTGGCCACATCTCATTCCAAACACTGACCTATGCCTCACTAATGTCTATGGTCACATCTCATTCCAAACACTGACCTATGCCTCACTAATGTCTATGGTCACATCTCATTCCAAACCCTGACCTATGCCTCACTAATGTCTATGGTCACATTTCAGTGAAAGAGCACATCTGTGTAACTATGTATGCATGAATGACAGGAGTATGCCTCAGTGAGTATGTCCCCGTGGGTTTAAGTACATTTGAGTGCGTGTAAATTTAAGTGTGTGCACTTACGCATGGTTGTATATGAGAATGTAAGCGTGCATGTGTGCGTGTGGGCTTGTATAACTATACTTGTAAGAACCAGCTCTTCAGAAACCAATGCTGCCAGGACATTTCTGATGGTCCTGACAGAGGATTATGGCTGATTGGATAAAGTTACAGTAACAGATACAGTTCGGATTAGGTTAACCCATTAAGACTGGATGCAACATTTGGATGTATATTCCTTTAAGACAGAAACCAACATCTGCATGCTTCACCTTTTAAGATTGCATGCGAGATTTACGTGTTTCAAAAGATATCAATCTTTTCAAGAGTCGTTACCTATGAAATGCATTGTGATTTGCTGAAATACGTGTGAGGGGGGCAAAATACATTGGAAGATTTGCATTCTAATGCATAAAAGTTTAAGCTGAGTTGAAGACAGAGGTATTGCCTGACAACCTCTGCAAGGGGAGCAATATTGATGTTGAATAGTGCTATTACTTACAGAAAACAAGGAATTAGAAGGTTCAGGCCCAGATCATGACATAACCAGCTAGCTTGGGCTCAGCGGGTGAGAGACAAGTTTGAGGAGGAGGAAAATTTCAATGAGTTTGCCAGATTTCAACATGACTGGAAAACAGGGAACGATCACCATCGTCAGAAGTGCAACTATCGATATGCAATGATCTGGACAGTAGTGATGATAAAGCAATAAAAATAATAATATTAAATATTACTAACAACAACAATAATAATAATGAAATTAATAATAATAATAATAATGACAAGTAAAACTTTTTCATTTCCTGTTTTTTTTTTTTTTTTTTAATGTTAGAGAATATTAAGATGAAGGTAATAATGCCTTCCGAAAGCTAAAGTTCTGAGCTCTCAAATTCTTTTAATTTCATGATTTTGCCTGCTACAGAAGCCGAGAAATAAAGATTTTGGTGAATGTCGAGAATTCTGTTAAATTTTTTCCTAAAACCCTCAGGTTTTAGATGGCCGTTTTAAGGAGGTGTCTAAGGCCGTAATTACCTTAAGTTTGGCACAACTTGGTAAGAGTATGGGCGTTGGAAAGACACCACAGAATGAGTGTAAGTCAAAACAATATCTTCACAAGTATAGTCATACAAAGGTGTGTGTGTGTGTGTGTGTGTGTGTGTGTGCGTGTGTGTGTGTGTGTGTGTGTGTGTGTGCGCGCGTGTGTGTTTTTGCGTGCGCATGCAGGCGTGCGAGGCTGTACCTCGGCAGTGAGGGCCTTCGTCCCATCCATCGGTGCAGTCATGGACTCCATCACACAGCTTGCTCATGTGGATGCACAGGTCTGTGCCCAGGCACTGAAACTCATTGGGAGGGCAACGGGACACCCGACTGTGCGGACCTGCAAAAGAGATGCAAGCATGAATCAGTGAGGATAAAGACAAACCCCACACACATATGTAGAGAGACACACCTGAACCAGCGAGGATAAACACAAACCGTATGCAAGTGCACACTCACATGCAAATGCATCAGCAAAGTTACACACAAACCCTACAAACACATACATTCCTACATGGACCAATGATTGCCAACACCCGGGTTTACAAACAAACACACTCGTATCAGCAAGGTTGCCCACACAAACGTAGAGACAAACCGGAGTGGATCAGAAAGAAAAACGCACGACCGCACACTCAGATTCAGCATCACACGGCCATGTGCAATCATGCATATTAACTAAAACAAAACACACACCTGAATTAATAATCAATGACCGAGCAGAAGCGTACACACTTGAGTGGGGAAATGAAAGCACAAACTCAGGGCGGTGAGAGGGAACTGTAGTACACCGCTCTCTTCCCTGTGCGACCAAAAATAATGAGTTGAATATACAAACATCTGTTCATTCATCTTCATCATTCACGGAACCCCATTTCTGTTCATCACGCATTCATGATTGTTATGATGAAGAACCTCTTCAGCCAACCCAAGTTCTTCAAACAGAACATTAGTATTCACATGTTTGCACTGCCAAGCCTCATTATATCACCATCATATATTTTCCACTTCGAGCTTCATACCAAAAGCAAGAATTTTGTTGACAGTTACACATGAAGAGGAATAAATACACCAGTGTAAAGTCATGAGGTGCATACTTGCTAAATGCACAGTGGCTTCATTGAAATGATCCTGCTGTTAACACAAAACATTATTTGCATTCAATAGGAACTACGGTAACATAGTTCACATGAATAGTGGTTATGATTTTGACAAAATATGAAACACTGCGCATTTACAATGTGCATGTGGTGCTTCTGGGATTCAGGCGAAAGCAAATTGCAGCATATAGAGGAAAGAAACTGATTATATCCAGTGACAACAAAAAGGATTTTACTAAGCATTCCCCCACACTAAAAATCTAATAAAATATAACAGAGTAAAAAAATAAAACTATTCTACATTTATGGAAAATAGGGCAAACACGTGAATTTCTCCTCGCCTGGTCTAGTCTGGTCCTGCCGTGTTACCTAAAAGATGCCGGGCAAAATCAAAGAGGGGAAACATTATTATGTGAAAATCACAGTGCCATGGAATTAGACTGTGAGGTTGGAGCAGGGAGACGCCGCCGAACACAGGGAGGCAGTGTCCCAGTCAGTGGTGGTGGGCAGGATCTGGCTCTTCTCCAGGCACAGCAGCGCTGTCCCGGGCGGCAGGGCCGCGGTTACGCCCGTCCCAGGGTACAAACAGAGGCGAGACTCAGCTCACTGGGCGGGGTTTTTGCCTCCTTTAAAACTACCGGTTTGATTCACAAATGTTTAGTCTCACACAGAGAGGTTGTTTTGGGAAAGTCAGGGACGGTGCGTCTCGCATTGAATTGTTATCGCAGTGCAGGCGTCCACAAACAGCCATTCCCTTGAACCTGTGTATGTGTGAGTGCGTACACGCAGCCAAACTACACAACGTCATCAGGTCATTATGAGGAGTGTTAGGGTACATACGCATCATTGCTTATTCCACATCGAAAGCAGGGGACTTGCATGAGAGGCCATAATAAATACATGGAACTGGGGTTAACCTGTAAATGCCCTCTTGCCAGGGTCATAACCTTTAAGTCCCAGAAGTCGAAGCAGGTTAACAACATGATTAAAAGAAAAGACTACCAAACATCTGAGAGTGAGCCCTTTAAGGAGAAACAGAGATGAATAACTAAACTAAACAACTCAATAACTAACTAAATTAACTACACTGAGAGGTTTTACAGAACCGGAACCCATTAGACAGCTTGACATTCCTAAAATCTTTTAATCGCACTGGTCCAACCACTGTTTTCTTGTCCACATTATTTCCAAACTGTATTTTGTTACGGGCTAACTGCCAGAGGCCGAAAAATCACCGCAAAAATCTATGCAAATATAAGCAGTGACTGATGGCCCGTGTTTCATCAAGTTAAGTAGCATGCAAGTGGTGACAGTGGTCAAGTAATTTATTAATTCTCAAAAGGAAGACATGTCATTTCTGAAAGCAGCAAGGCGAAATGTTAAAATCTTCAAGCCGCATTCTTTTTAATAAAGTGGAGGGTCACAAATATGTCACCAATGTCTTCTCTATTGAGTAAACCATGAAAAAGACATTTCTGGCCAAAACACAGCAGTTGCATTCCACCAAATAAATACAAAGGCAAAGAGAATTTGCAAATATAACTTCTGAATGTTTATCCCCCGGTGGATTCAGCCGCACTTGTTAACAAAAAGGCTTGTGCACCCTTCCTGATGCTTTTATGAGAGTATGCACACATCTAAAACAGGTTTTCTTTAATATTTTTTCTCCTCAAAGGCTCAGCTACAATACGCCACATGATATGCTAATAGCCTCTCACCAGCAACAAGCATATATTCACTGTTTGTCCTCACATCAACCATGCAAGATTGTTTCGTTATACAGCATTATCTCAAGAACAAACTTATTTGTACACTCTTCCATCTCGCAGCTGCAGCGCTCACAGACTCTTAAACCTTTTAGTGCTTCATTGAATGAATAAATAAGGGAAATCAGACTGACAGTCATCACCAATGCTTGCTAAAGCAAAGAGGGACAAAGCACGCATGGCGTGTACAAAAATACCCGGGCATCCGCCGCATAAATCAGCAAAAAGGGAAGCGTTCATGCTCACAGAAAAATTATAGGGAGGGGTTGAGGACAGGCAGAGATCATGGGCATTACACCACAGGGCCCCCAATCTAATGGCAGCGAGCTCTGAGTCACACAGAGGATTAAGAGGAGGCTCTTGTACGGCGCATGAGCAAACAGCGACTATACACATGTCTGACAGGTCCATCTCTCCCTCTCTCTCAACCCACACAAGCAAAACCAAACTGTTCGTCTTGGCAGCACCTTCTCTTTTTTTTTTTGCCTTCCTCACTCTCCCTCACTCCATCTCCCCGTCTTCTGCAACCTCTCTCTCCCCCTCTCTCCCCCTCTCTCCCCCCCCCCCCCCATTTCTTGGTTCTCTCTCTCTGTTGTCTCCTGCCCCATCCTTCATTCCATGTTTCTCTCTTTTAGCTCCCCTCCCTCTCTGCACTGTAGCTCAATGACATCTGCTGACCCACTTTTTGAATCGGGCTGTGCTCACCTCCAGCATTGGAAACAAAGTGGGCTGAACAGTCTTAGCTCCAAAATTAGCTGGTAGTGGCCTTCACTGGAAATGCATAACTAATGTGAATTCAGGACAGCTTAAAGAACATGATAAAAAATAATGCACTCGCAAGAGTAAACAGTCAGTGGTGGGAACTAACGCTCACAAAATTCACCCCAGGCACCTGTGCCCTTTTAAAGGCTTCCCTTAGCTTGAATTCAACGAGAGGTGGCAGCTCAAATGGCTTGTCAACACATAGTTCTTGAGTATAAGCATTCTGTTCGGTGCTCCAAAACGAAGACCTGAGGGAAGAGCCATTGTGAAGCTCCCTAGAAGAGGGTTCAAGCAGCCCTGAGAGCGGATGCAGCCCTCCATGAGCATAATCCCCTGCCCTTTGATCAACGGGAGGAAGAAACCGACAGATGCTTCAGAAATTTAGATAATCTAAAGGCCTCCACCTGCACAGCATCTGCATACCTTCCACAACTGGCATGATAATAAATAACAGTTAAATGCATGGAGGCCATATTCTTAGTCAGTGGAAAGAGTAGCTCTTATTTAAGAACTGCTTTTAAAAAAAGACTTCTGCTGGAAATGCTTGGCCAGAGCCAAAAATATCTTGAAATAATCTAGTCCAAAGAGGAGCTAGCTTGAGGTCTCTGGCACTGAGAGCAGGTAAATGAAGCGATTATCACGACATATGATAGTGATACGAATGTTCACATTCCAGCTCTGAACACATTTTATTTAATAAGCGTCTGTAGACGGGTATATGGGCAAAGATGGATTAAGTGAAGAGATAAAAAAAATAACAAGAGAGTCCAGTCAATCCCAGAATTAAGGAGACAGCTTTCATCTTAGGGGAAAAAGAGGAATGTGACTATCCTGCCAAATATTCAAACATAAAGTGACCCAAGGTCAAGCTGGTTTAAGCAATGCAGTACACATTATTCATTATTAGGTGGCCAGCCAGCTGTTCACCAGATGATTAGCCTTTCGCACTGTCAGCTTGCTATTTGACCACCGGCTCACTCTACCAGCCAAACTGGTTTTGTTCGGTGACAGACCAATTTTCAGCAGCTAGACCAGTGAGTTAAACCATCTTACCCCAGCTCATAATCCCTAAAGGTTTCAGCTGGAATCATTTGCAGGGTAATCTTGCGCAAAGCAGAATTTTTCCATTCTGTTAGCTTTCCCTCAATGCCGAGAATGTCAGGCAGAGAATAAACCAACTGCGATAAGATCTGGACTTTTTTTTTTTTGTGAATGAGGACATGGGCTCCCTGAGCCAAACTGGGGCTGGCAAGAGGCCAGTTACATGGGTTACAAGTGCAGGTCATGGTGAGCGCTAAAAGCCTCTCAAACAACTGTCCCTAAGAACTGCCAGAACTTGGAAAACCACCATAGTAATTTATCATAATTGTCCAATTAAATGTAACACTTGCATGATAAATTAATGAACTTACAAAGGTTTGTCACAGTGATGGATAAAGGGGTTGCCATTGAGGACAGCTAATTTACAACAGAAAACTACAATAAGAAAGACACAAATCAAACACATTTATAAAAAATGTCACAAATAAAAATGACTGAGGTAAGAAATATATTTATATGTTTAGCTTGCCTTGTTTTTCATTCCCTTTCCCATTACTATTTTACTCCCAAAAAAACTATTTTGACTGGAACAAACAAAACTTGCTGTTGAAGACGGGTTCATTTTCAAAACGGCCAGCTCTCATTTCTGATATTTCCCATATTTCTCTGAGATTAACAAGGATACCATAATACACGGGCAGACAGGTTCCTCCTACCAATTATTCACAGATGTGTTATGGGTCCCATGATTCCTTCAGCTCACAAGAGCCCAGTTTCTGGAAATTAGCGCACAGTTTAGACATTCATTCATGAAGTAGCCTTTTAGGGACAGAATTTCATATAATTTTGTGAGAATAGATTTTCTCACAAATCTGTTTGCGGGAATCAAGAGTGTCAACCAAAATTCTCACAATTTTGTTTTTGCGACAATCATGAAACCACCTTTGTATCCAACTTGCTTTTTGTATCTAAAGTGAATCTCTTGCCTAAGTGATGAAATGTTTAAGGAACAGTTTGTTAATTTTAATGTTGTTTTTAATTGTTTTTTTGTCAATCACAGCAACGCAAGTGCATCTAAAGTGTATGGTGTTCACTTAACCCCATAATGCCCCTTGTATCATATTTGATACACCAAATTTGAAGGACCATGCCCATTAAAAGAAGTTCTGTTCACCTGTCAAGGTCACTTTAACAAAAAATAACAGTGGATCTGACTACTACCCTTCAACACTTCAAAAATATCACTGGGTCATATTTTTTTCTATAATGATGTCTCTGTCTGGGCATTATAGGGTTAATTTATCATGTTAAAATTTTTTTTTAAACAAATTTGTTGGTGTTTCATGGCAATGCAAGATGCATTTACCTCATGAATCATCATTTAAATGACAACTGACAATATCTGGCTGCTGGTTTTCAATGGCCGTGTTGTTTCAACAGCAACTGTAGTTGTGCCCATCAAAGAGCCCATGAAAGACCAAAGAGTTGGTCTGAAAATGAGGTGCGGTCAGGCGCATTGTTGATGCAGCACTATCTTGTGCCAGTGGAAAGTGACTGTCTAATTTGAGGGATTGCAAATACAAAAAAAAAAAAAAAAAAACCCAGCTGTTGCACTCAAGTCCCATTGCGGATGCTCTAAGGGACAGTTTGGGGGAGAAGTCGCTTCCGGTCTCACGCTGCTGCGGGGACCGTGCATGGTTACAGACCCTTGGCCGTATAATACCGAGAGAAGAAGCCCTATAAATTCTTCATTCATCCCGTCCTTTTTCTTGGTTTGATTTCAGTGTTTATATCATTTTGCAGTTTCTCAAGTATAGCGGAATTGTTGTTGTCATGCCATAACGCAAGCTGCGCACCGGAAATGTGGCAGTGCCGGAAAGAAATTTTGGCGAAAAAAGCCACCGCCGGGTATTTGGCCGTCGTTCGAATTGATCATAAAATCACTGGTATAAAGTGATAGTATTAAAATAGCAAAATGTTCCTACATAGATACACAATGCACGTACATTATTCTCTATTAAAATTTTTCAAGATTACAATGATCAGGTTTCCATACTCTCTGCTCGTTTTACCAATACATCCATGAATGAATACCATGATTTCAAAGAGAACCAAAGCTGTGTGCCCTTTCCAAAAACAAACAAAAACTGATTAGATATCAAATAATATGATGCATCATTTTTAAGCAATGCGGTAAAGGCAGATATTATAGACAGAACAGCAGCACTAAAACTGTTTAATTAAGTTTAATTTCTTTTCCAAGAGGCAAAAATGTATGTGAAATTCTTATTTATTATTCACATGGAAAACAGAAGAATATAAAGCATTACATATTTGCTTATTTGGTTTCCAAACAAGTTGAACACAGCTTTGAACAAAGGGTACATGGACCACTATTGCGCACAAGCAGATTGGTTTCCTCTGCAAAAAGGCATCTTTCCGACTGTATGCAGTCATTACAATAGAAGAGGCTTTTACAGGGAATTGAAGGTGACACACCGATTAGTTTATTTTATGTTGTACCAATAAGTATTTGTACACTACTTGAAAATTCGACTACATAACAGCTTTTGGGTATATTCGGCTAAATGCTTGCTATTGTGTGTAAAAGTGATTAAAATATGTTTTATATATGATCATATATGATCAATATGTTTTAAACAAATATTTAATGTCAAAATGGCATATTTGGTCAGAAAGGGAATTATCTGACCCAATAAGTATCTGTACAGTTCCATTAGTGAGTCACAAAACTTATAATACTCACCTAAAATTGACTCAAGATGTTTACAGGACATGGTTGACTCACTTGGTCTGATTTGGTCAAGCGTGACCATACTGGACACTCCCTCTGTACACAAACTGGCCTATGTAAATGGTCTGACCATGCCCATAATGTATTCCTGTGATATATGGCCAAGACAGGCGAGATACCCCGTCGAGTGCGGGAGGAAATCATTCAGCTACATAAAGAAGGCCAAAGCACCAGAAAAATTGGAACTCGGCTATCGTTACGCCACACGACCGTGCAGTACATCATCTAGAAGTACAAACAGTCTGAACGCATAGCCAATGCAGCCAGGAAAGGACGTCCCAGGAAGACCAGCCAGCGCACTGACCGGTACATCTCCCTGCTGGTACAGAGGGAGAGACAGTCCTCGGCCTCCAGTCTTGCCACCAAAGTGGAAGAAGCAACTGGAAGCCATGTTTGTGGCCAGGCCATCCATAACCGGCTCCATGAAGTACAGTAGTGTACAAATACTTATTGGAGCCACTGTATATTTCATACAGAATTGTTCATAAGTAAAGAAATTGCCATTTGTGTCCACCAAGTCAACTATAGACCATATATTCCTCTCATACCAATCTTCAAAAAATAAGGATATACAGTGGCTGGATAAGAAATTGAAAGATCAAGTACAACCCCTTTGAACCACGTGCCTTACTTTGTGCTCAGATTATCCGCCAATGAACGAGCAAAAGTAGTTTTAGGCGCTCCTTAAATACAGTGCCTGACAGAAATCTTGTCGCATAAAGACATAGTAACTAAAAATGGCATATAACTTCATTTCTAACCGGTCAATTTTTATAATAAATGGTCCATTTTAATGTCAAGGGCTTTCACATTGATAATTTGGTGCAAAATGAAACAGTCAAAAAGGGTTCTGATGTTCACAGCCTGGCAAAGCCCATAACGTGTTTTTGCTGGGGCAAAAGTCTTGTCAACTCTTCAGATGATGCAAATCACAGATTAGAGTTTAACCTAAGACAAATACTGTAATTAACACATTCCCAGATGTGTATAGAAATGACCCCAGCGCACCAGACTTTCATATGAGATGCGACTAGACCTCTGACAACAAGCCAAAGATTCAACCACAGACCAAAGTGCCGATCATCAAGAGCCTGAAGACAGTCTCTGCTGCTGAGGTGGCAGACATCTTTAATGTATCCAAATGTCAAGTGGAGGGGATGAGAAAAATATTTGAAGAAACTGGTGATGTTCGTGGCAAGTGCAGGTCAGACAGACCCCGGTATGACAGCTGTTTGAAAGGACCGTTTGCTGCTTCAACAGAACAAGTCTAGCCCTTCTTCAACAACAGCAAAGCTACATTAGAAAGTGTCACCAAAAACCCGGTATCTACAAGAAGAGTTTGTCGAATTCTCTCTCAAAGTGGTTTTCATGGCCGAATTAGTACACAGAAGCCTGCATTAAACAGAAAACAAATATTCTGCATTGCATTTGCCAAGGCCCACAGCTTACAGAAAGCTGTAAAAGTGGCTGAAAGTTTATTTTTCTGATTAATCATCCATTGAACTGCATCCCAGTCGCTGTACAAGACCTGTTGGAACCCTCATGGACCCAAGATTCTCCCAGAAAACAATCATGTTTTGTGGAGGAAAAGTCATAGTTTGTTACAGCCACTATGGCAGCCTCCACATTACAGTTCCTGAAAGGGAAGAAGGTGAAGGTACTCCAGGATTGGCCGACCCAGTCACCTGACATTATTGAGCATTTCAGGGGTAAGATGAAGGAAGAAGCTTGGAAGATGAAACCATAGAATCTTGATGAACTCTGGGAGTCCTGTAAGACTGCTTTCTTTACCATTCCAGATGATTTCATCATCAAGTTATTTCAGTCATTTTCTTTTTTTTTATATGTTTTATTTCGGCATGATTGTAAATCATTTCATGACAATTTCGACACACATGTATCATGACCGAAAGGGTCGCGGGGGAAGCAAAATCGCTTATCAGAGTCCCGCCCCCAGCTTCCAGAAAAAACAGCTTGGTTATGATTAAAATATCATAAGGATTATAAATCACAGTAGAGTTAATGTCCATGTACGCTACGTTTTAACTTCAGAAAGTAAGATCATGAAGTTTATGAATATCATAAGAATTATAATTGCAAATTAAGTGAGTGTTCATATAACTTAGATTCAAATGCCACTCTTGATCCAAAGCGACATTATCCCGAAACCCCATCCTTGATCATTTGATTTGTTCCAGCTGATTTGGCGTAGATGAGAGGAAGCAGATACCGGATCTATGCTTGGATCTCTTGATCAGTCATCATTTCCATCACCTGGGTTTCATGGGAGTCTATGCAATAAGAATTCTTTTTTCCATGGCACCATAAATTTATGTTCTAATATTATGGTGGCATATTTGTGTATTCAAAATAAAGTGTATGTATAATTTCCACATTTTTTTTCAATGCGTCAAGACTTTTGTCCAAGCAAAATCTGACCTTTCTGTACTAATAAAATAACAAAACTCAATGAATGCCGCAAAACTCAATTTTGGTACATTTTGCGTAATCTAGAGGGCTTTGACTTTCATATAGGCCAATTTTTGATTCCAATTGATCAACTACAAGTCAGCTTATTATTTGTTGTTCCTACAACTTGGATAAGTGACAAGACTTTTGTCAGGCACTGTACCCATGCACTTCGTGCTTCAGAAAACGTGCTTAGATTGTAATAATATAGCCCCTTATCTCTCAAATATAAGCTGGGCTGAGAATCGCATGACTGTCAACTGTTTGCAACCACATTTGCTACATCAGCTCCATGACTCAGGAGGGGCCCAGATTCCTCCAGCAGCAAGTGACTCACAGTGAATTGCTAACGTTCCGCTTTTCACCCAACCAGCTGGAGTCCACACCGCAAACCCATGCAAATTCCCCCCAGACTCTTTGTGACCAGCTCTCATAGCAATGGATAAATTTGTGGTTCAACGGCTTTGTTTTGCTAGCGGGTCCTGACATTTAACCAAGAAACGATTAACCGCAAATGCGCAATGAAAGGTGCAACCACAATGTACAGTAATCATTCACTTTTACCACAAACTGGTTTCATCTTGCCTAATCATGTTCATTGTAATACAGTAAACATCATCAGTGGCTTTTGTTCTCCTTGGGGCAAAAGCTTTAGATGACTCAAGTAAAACTTTCTTCAAAGATCAATGGGAAAAGAATCACGGATGGTGGCAGATGTGACTACCTTGCACAATCCATTTTAAACCTCTTTGTGGACACCATGGTCACGTGCTAAACGAGCCACAATGAAAAGCACTCTAGCCATTCTTGTGCAGTCACCTTTCACATACCAGACTCTCAGCACTGTAACAATTTGCCACCAAAGAGTAAATCTTCCAAATGTTCAAAGTGTGCTTTCCCACATCACACCAAGCAAAATTTAAGAGTTTTTCTTCGAATAAGAATAAAGTAAGCCTCAGGGATATCAACACGTCAGTGGTTTTGATGGAAGAATATGAGCAAAGGAGAAAATGGGCTATGTTAGCAAAGGAGAAAATGTGGGCCAGACTCATGGCGCATCAACAGCATTTGAGACTACAGAGTTTAATCAAGACAAACCTAATATTCTGAAAGATGTCAAGTATTGAGCATATAAAATGCAATAGATTACTGGGAATGAACCGCATTTCACTCAACTCGAAGCTCAAAATATAATCTAATAAGAATGTCTGCTCCAGTGGCCAAGCTACCCTGAAGTCACCAGGATGTGAATAAAATCAACAAAAACAGGTGATGCCAGGCACAACAAACCCCGCCCTTCGCACATACTTTCACCTACTTGTACGAAATTCAATATTGATCTATTCTGGGTCAGTGGCAATCCCTATACCGAATTTGGGGTGAATCTGGCCATTGGTTTTGCCGCTAGTGTGTTAACAAATAAACAAACAAAAACAGAAACACAAACGCAAACACAGAAACAAACCGAACCAAAAACAATACCCCTTGCCCTCACCCTTTGGGTGGGGTGGGGTAACAATTCAGAAAAGACAATGGGGAATTAAAAAATACAACTCTGTATGGAATTATATTTGTGCCACAATCCTGAGCGAGCAATTGGAAATTTTGAGCACAGAAAAATATATTTCGCAAGCACACAAATCTTGCTTTGAGGAAAAATTATTAGAGAGCAAACAATCCTTCCAATTGAGTGAACAAAACTCTATTCTGTGCTCAGCAAATGTCTTTGAATGTTTGCGATGATCAATATGAACGTGCAATGTTAACCTCCTTCCCTCAGTTTCATTGTATGCCCTCTCGCAAACTCATGTTCTGCACACTGGCAGACCGCAGCATGCTCACTCAAAGCATGTCTCTCCCTCTCTCGCAGTCTGCCCTCTCTGTGCGCACTCAACTTCACCTCCGCACTCGCTCAAGCTGTGCAGTGTGTTACAAATGTGCTACGATTCTGATTGGCTACTTCAGTCTCCAATTACATGCATTATGCCCAACCACCAAAGAAAAGGGAGGAAAGGTAATGACCAAATTAGATTGTGACTGGATAATAGTGCTGCCGTTGATTGGAACAAGTTAAGGTTAACGTTAAATCTCTCTGTATCTTGAGATAGCAATACTGGCTGCTGCCAACTATAGCATTGGACAATGTCTTCTGAACATCAAAACCAAAATGTGACACTGCAGCCATGAGCACTCTGTTTTATGGACCTTTATGAAATTTTGCTGGTTAATCAGTACACCTTCGGCTTGCGAGCCAAGTTAGCTATTAAGTTCGGCTGCTAGTGTCAGGTCAGCTAACTACTGTCAAGGAGAAAAGCAGAAGCTTACAGATATTAAACGTTACTTCCATGATAGCTGGCAAACTTGACGGTCTTAAAAAAAAGAATAGTTTTGGCACCTTTCTCCACCTGATTGACACCAGAAATATATTTTTCTGCGCTCAAAATTTCCAATTGGTCGCTCAGGATTTGGCCCAAATATAATTCCATAACTCTGAAGACTGAGGGATATTAGTGCAATTAAGCAACATTTATACCCACCACATTGAGATCTTCTAATTGCGAGGGATGCACCCAGTTTGACACAAGCATCAGCGAAGAAGAATACTTAGATTCACCAAAATTCCTTGGACAGGCTCATGCTAATGGAAGCTGCACAAGGGCGTGACACCACAACCCCCCCCCCAGCACATGGGCCAAATTGCCAAATTCACATGGGAAAAAAGGTCGTCAAAATTAGGAGATGGGGGGGGGGGGGGGGTGAAGCACTGACAGCCCTTTTAATGAGCACCTAGGAAGATCACAGTATCCCTGACAGCAAACAACTACCTCTTGCCAAACCTGCACTTCCTCAGATGCCTCCAGGGTTTTTTCTAGACACTGCAGACAAAAGGGAATATAACAGATCTTTAGAGTACCAGACTGCACGGAAACATCCTCAGCAAGGGTCCTGAATTGGGTCACAGCAATGACCGACACAACTCATCTCATACTGGTTTTGATCAAAGGCTTTAAAGATAGGTCCTTTACAAAGCAGTCTGCTTCTGAAAGTAAAACAAGGATATTAATTTCCTTTTACAACAGCAAAATCCATGTCACAAGACTGAGGGCAGGTTGGCAGGCATGGGCATGGAACCAGAAGTACTGTGACATCTCTTATGGTCCCATCTGGACCGGCAGCACCAAACTTTACATTCCTGGGTTTACTTTGCTGATTGCTTTTCCAACGGTCTGCTTTGCTTTTTTTTCCCTTTATTTGATAGGTATGTAGTGTAGAGAGAGAGGAAGGTTGGGGAGAAGAATTGGGGGAGACATGCAGCAAATGACCCGAGCCGGAATCGAACCCAGGTCGCTGCAGGAAGGACACAGCCTTTATGGTACGCGTGCTTAGACCGATGAGCCACCGGCAGCCCCGGTTTGCTGGTTCTTGAAATTTTTTTTCTTTTCCTTACATATAGACACACACATCCCGTGTTTTTGTTTCCAGACATAAAAAATGAAACCACTGCAATTAGCCATGACGCACAGGCACCAAAACACACTTAAGTTTTCTCAAGATTTCTTAAGATTTCTCGCCAGAGGGAGTCTGCCTTCCTGTCGAGGATCAAACTCAGCTGTCACAAGCCTTCATGACACCATGACTGAGAGGCAGACTCTGGGTCACCCGGTTCTTCTGGTGGTTGATCGTGAGATTCATGGATTCCACATCCCTAGACCGCACTTGCCAAGCCTCCACTGTCAAATGCACAAATACAAACTTGCCCAAGGGGACTCCATTTCCAGCTTGGCACAGCGACAAGGAAAGCAGAGACTAAATCCGGCTCTCAAAGAACAACAAACTCGCCTCTTTTAAGAAAAGGCTTAAGGAGTCTCATGTTTTCTCGACTGACAACAAACTGCCTAGAGGTGGGATCAGTTGGAGTTCCCACAGCTCCGTCAGCAGTCAGAACCCCTACCGCGAAGAGCAGGTTGTGCATCGTCACCAGCTCTCGAGCCCGCCTGGTTTTTGACCTGGCCCAGTTTTAAACAGTCTAAGGTTTCGTCTAAACCACAGCTTCCATATACAGATGCTTTCTCCACAAACACAGCAACTGCTGATTTTAGGGTAAAATGAGAAACTAGGGTACATTGGTTGGCCATGTCAAAATTTGAAACGATGCCAGAGGGCCTTAATTATAAATGTCTCCCCAAAATGGTGGACTAGGCAAACAAATAGAGGTGAAAAAAAAATCACTGGAGGTTGAGGAGGGAATTCACATGAGGCCTGAGGTGCAAAGCAGAGGCAACGAAGGGGGTGGAGTCATGGCCTCTGATCCCTTGCTCTAACGTCAGGAAGTTGTTGGCTCTTTACAAGCACCAGTTTCCTCTAAGAAATGACAGCCTGTTCCTTCCGGAGCATTCTGAGACACCCACAGTTTAGTGAAAGCCAAGAAAAAGCTTACTCTGAGTACACATACAATAGCCTTATCACGCTTTTCAAGACATGAGCAAAAGATCCTTGCTTCAGCAGCACTGAATACCTCAGGAAAACACCCTGACATTATAAAACATAAAGACTGATTCAGAATAAATGGATATACTATGTACTATCATTCAAAACTCAGGAAATTAAAAGACTTTTTATTGGCCGTTAAAACAAGTAGCCTGTTCCACAATAGTTAGCGGTTCCCATTATGACATACTCAAAAGACTGAAATTCATTCCAGTTTAGCCACTGCCAACTGCAATCAGCCTATTTGGTGCAACAACACAAAGGAGGGGTGGGCTACTGGGCTTCAGTCAGCAGGGTATAACCTAACTCAATAGGCAAGATCAATGCTTCAGATTGATTAGGGTCTAGCAGCCTGCAGTGCCACCAATACATAAATCCTGACTCTCCAACAAACTAACTGAGAACCGACACTGGTGAGCTGCAAGGCAAAGAGGCAGCTTAGGTGAAACACTTTCGGGGGGGGTTGGTCGGCTGGTCTCTCTTCTCAAAGCAAGATGTTCCAAAGACAGAGCAGAAAAACAGAGAACAATATATAATCACTGGTTCCCTATCCATAAAAATTCTGTATTTCCTCTAAGTTTAAAGTCAGGTGCCTCTAACTGATTCATCGGTCATGTGTGGTTCCAGCTATGTCAAACAAGCACCAAGTCATACATAGGAAAACTTTGTATATGAAACTGAGTGATTTGCTTACAGTCAAATGTTGATGTACATATCACACATAATTGTAAATTTCCTCATTAGAGTACCTATAGTTGACAAGTATGAATGTGATATTCTACGACTCTGCTTGAAAAGGCTGAAAACAGAATTCTGAAATTTTGTCTTCAATCCTCTCCAGGCAAAAGACTCTTGGCATTCTATTGTCTGCATATGCAGGAGAAGTCCATGAAAAAACATGCATTCCCATGACACATGCAGAAAAGCAGCTAATTTCAAAACAGGAAACTTGTGAAGATCCTAATCAATTCTCAAAAAATAAAGAAAGGCAAATAATTAGACCAAAGAGACCTGAGCAAGGTGCAAGGAATTTAGGTTGAGAGGCCATAACTCTAGAGTTTAAACTGCTCCAAACAAGATGACCTGTAAAAGAATGATGCCTGCACCACTTCAATGACAAAGGTCACTGCATTCTCCAGCTCAAGGAGGTGCAGGCATTGTAGGCCATACCTAAGGAGTGACAGACTGCAGATGTCCAGACTAGATCAGGCAATATTCTGGGTTTCCTGGCTTCACTCCCCATCCTCCCAAAAAGATGACTCCCCAGAATTGACTGGTGGCCAGTGGTATTTTAAACTACTTTTAATCAGAATAACTTTTTTTTTTTCCCTCTACTTACTTTGCTAGCAAATATTACAAGCCTCACAGAATTATCCATTTCTGCCACCGTGTTCTCTTTTTCATAACTTTATTGTGCAGATGCTTCACATTCCCCACTTCTGTAACTGTCCATCATGAATCTGTTCCTAATGTCATATAAAGCATTTATATGCAAATTGCATTTGTCATTACGGTATCATTAAAACAACCTTAGCCAGTGCTTAGAGCTCGCGGATTGGCCAAATTTATGTCATTAGTGTATTCATTCATTAAATTTTGAGTCTACGATTGGTTAATCTTCTGCACTCGCCCTCCTCCTGTGGGCCGTTTCTCAATCGCCCCTCAACTGTTCATGTGTGCTGAGCAGAAATGCACAAAACAGGCAAATATTTTGCAAAGATAATTTTCTATCATATTTTACGCATATTGCCGAGTTCATATTTAAAACACACAAAAATACAAAATGAATTAGTCATTATCACTATTTTTATTATATTTCTTTTGTTCACGTAGGGCCACATCCTCTCACCGTCTACTGGCCAGCCGCCACTGAACGCGAGATCACAAAGCAGAGATACGAATACGAGGAGTTAAATGTGCAAAAACCTATTTTCAAAGACTTTTCTTTAAAAAACAAATTATTAATTTTTTTATGAAACTTAGTGAATGTATTGCTGAAAACAAAAAGAGCAGTATTTGCATACGCTGACATCTAAACGTTTGTTTCAAGGAGGTCCCTGCATCTCCAAGCAAGACTATGCCAAACCACTTTCTGCATGGATTTAAAGCATGACTATGGGTGCCACGCTCACCTGCCAGCAGTCCTGAACTGTCTCAATCAACACGGTGAAATATGCGACAAAGGACCCCCGCCATTGAATATTTGAAGAATGAAGAAAGGGGGAAAATTGTGCTTGTTGTCAGACTTGAACAAGTGGTGCACAAATGCTTACCATGGTGTAGCATCGCCTCTTCTTTTTAACACAGAGTAGAGGCGTCTGGGCATTGAGGAGATAAATTTCTTGAGTTTAGCCATTGGAATTTGATCCCACTCTTGTTTAATAAGGGCTTCCAGCTGCTGGAGAGTTTTGGGTCTCCTTTGACAGACTTTTCATTTAATTATGCACCAAATGCTCTCAATCGGTGAAAGATCAGGACTGCAGGCAGGGCAGTTCAGCACACGGACTCTTCTACAACGAAGCCATGTTGTTGTAATAGCTGCAGTATTTGGTTTTGCATTGTCCTGCAGAAATAGGCAAGCCCTTCCCTTTAATAGATGTCCTCGGGAGGGGAGCATATGTTACTCTAAAGCCTTTATATACCTTCCAGCATTCGTGGTGCTCTTTAAAACATATAAGTGTCCCACACCATATACACTAATGCAACCCCATACCATCAGAGATGCTGGCTTTTGAACTGAATGCTGATAACGGGAGGGGTGGTTTTTCTCCTCTTTAGCCCAGAGGACATGACGCCCATGATTTCCAACAAGAATGTCAAATTTGGACTCGTCTGACCACAGGACACTTTGCAACAGTCCATTTTAAATGAGCCTTGGCCTACAGAACACTGTGCCACTTCTGGATCATGCTCATCAATGACTTCCTTTTTGCATTATAGAGTTTCACGTGGCATCTGTGGATGGCACGGTAGACAGTGTTTACAGACAATGGTTTCTTGAAGTATTTCTGGGCCCATTTAGTAATGCCAATGATAGAATCATGCCGGGGAATGATGCAGGGGGTCTGAGGGCCCGAAAATCACGGGCATACAGTAAAGGCCGTCGGCCTTGTCACAAACGTACAGAGATTTTTCCAGTTTCTCTGAATCTTTTGATGATGTTATACACTGTTGATGATGAGACCTTCCAAGTCTTTGCAATTTGACGTTGAAGAACATTGTTTTTTAAGTATTCCACAATTTTTTACGCAACAGGTTGGAGAGCCTCTGGCCATCATTACTTATGAGAGACTCAGCCTGTCTAAAACATCCCTTTTATAGCCAATTATGTTACATACCTGATGGCAGTTAACTAAATTACTTGCTAAATGTTGTTTCAGCTGATTCTCTTATTCATTAATTGCTTTTTCAGACCTTTTTTGCCCATGTCCCAACTTTTCTGAGACCTGTTGTAGCCAGAAAATTTGAAATAAGCTCATTTTGTGGATAAAAATGTAAAATGCTTCAGTTTTTGACATTTGACATGTCATCTATATTCTATTGTAAATAACATTGGCTCATGTGATCTGAAAGTCATTGCATTTTGATTTTATTCACAATTTAAACTTTGTACAAACTATTTTGGAATTGGGGTTGTACATCTGAATGACCTCCTAAATCTCTCTGTTACAATCACTGGTCACTGAAGGTCAAGTTGAGCCACCAAATGGACTTCATAGGGTTATTCCATGTCAAATCACCCAATGAGCTAAACCTCACCATCTCCACTTTTGCTCGAAATTTGTGTGTGAATTGGACGTGACCCAAACCCCCCAAATCTCACATTTCAGCTCAATCGGAATGGCTTTTTTTTTGTTTTTTTTTTTCAATATTTCGTGAAAAATGGCCGTGGCCACCAAAATTTAAATGGCCATATCTCCAAATAAAACTACTTGACTAATACTGACAAACAAGGTTAGAAAGGGAATCACTCATGCATTTCCAAATCTGCCAATTTTTAAATCATTCTTGCAACTCTGGTTGTGATTAATTATTGACCTATATTTTGACCTCAAAATATAGATACCTCAAGGTCAATTCTGAGGTCAAAATATAGGTCAATTATTCATCACACCCAGAGTGACCAGAGTGAGTTTATAAATGGCTGATTTGGAATGCTTGTGTAATTCCCTTTCTAATAATACCTTGTTTGACAAATTCGGTCAAGTAGTTTTTGAGATATGGCCATTTGAATTTTGGTGGCCATGGCCATTTTTCGCAAAATATCAGAAGAAACAAAAGGCCGTAACTTTGCACTAGAAGGTCCGATTGAGTTGAAATATGAGATTTGGGTGTTTGGGGTCATATCCAACTTGTATACCAAATTTGAAAAAGATCAATACCAGTGAGGTGTCAAATCCCATCTTTTTGGTGGGGGGGGGGGGGGGGGGGAGTGTTGGGGAATTGACCCCGTATATGATATTCTATATGTCTCTAACACAAATCTAGGCTCTATTTCTCACTCTTTTGGAGATGCAAGTCATTGAAATTCCAAGATATCAAGTTTGGCCCTCAAAAGTCACAGAACGTCAAGTTCAAGGTCACCAAATAAAATCATATCTGACAGAAACCTAAGCCATCTGCAATAATTTTGGTGATAGAAGACAATGAAATTTCAAGTTTCACCTTCAAAGGTCAACAAAGGTCAAGGCAAAGCTCACCAAATGAAAGTTCATGCATGACTCTTCCTGTGTGTTCAATACGCATATGTGCTGTAACTTCTAAATTTTCAAGCCTAGAAGCATTTGAAATATTTTGCGTTTTGCTTTACCTCGAGATTGACCTTTCAAGTTCATCAGAGCTCAACTTTAATACTGCTAAAATACAGTTCACATATGGCTTACTATATGTTGATAATACAAGTTTAAGCTCTATTTATGAGTGCTTGGCCTCCATAGGTCATTTCATGAAAAAAAAATCTCAGAAATATGGCCTGGTAATATGTTATGGCAAATTGACAAGAAAATTCATCAGGCCAAAAAAAGGTAAAAAATGTTTGTGATGACAGATGAAAAACCAACAATACCTTATCGCCCTTAGGGCCAGTAAGCTAAAAATGGAAGAAGAAATGCAGCATGGCTGATGATTATCATGAGGCTTAAAAATATTATACTTATCAATTCAGTTGATCAAAGACCAAAAGGAAGTGTAAGAGCAAGGACTAATACCAATTTTAGCCTGTATGCAGACTGCAGCCAAGTGAGGCAAGTCTTTCACTATGCCTTAAAGAAATACTGCACAAAATTAAAGCTAAAAGGAGAAACGCTGGAAGAACTAAGCACTCCATCTTGCACTCAGTGCATAGAGGTGCAAAGCCTGATGCAAGCGTCTTTGCTAGTTTACGTACCAGCGCTGTTTTCATTATCCTGTCCAGCGCCCAGTTTGCATTAATAACAAATTTAACTGCACCAAACTGAGGGCCCATAGGCATGTTGGTCTTAAAATGAGGAGTGGTCAGGGTCATTGATGGCGCATTGCTATCGCAAGGCAGCCGAGATAAACCGCATGATTTAACAAGAAATACCTGGTCAAAAACAATTGTCAGTTTTTGACTGCTAATTTTAGGTCGTACAGTAAGATTGCATTTTGGGTCTTTGTTGGCGAGTACACAACGCGTGTGCACTCTGTTTGTTGCATACTACACAGGGAAGAGCAGCAGCACCCATGCATACTAACAATTAAAAATGAAAAGATTATTATTTGAAAGATTACTGTCAAGATATTTGAAAAATACATGTCAGAGTGGTTAGTGCGATCGACATCCCCACGTCAGAGCATGCTGTGATGTAGGCTATTTCAATTGTAAGGGAACCCATTCCATCCGGTAATTTGTGATTCAACATGGCAAGGTTACAGAAGTTGGTATTTGCTAATTATTCAGGATAAAGCCACAAGTACTTAATACTGGCAAACTCCAACTGCCATCCAGAGGATCCACCCCCAAGGAGATGCGGTCGTTTGGGGACAATGGTTGGCCCATATATTAAATACAAGGCATATCATGTCTAATTCATAGCAAGGATTTTCTTTCCATCACACAAGACATAAACTGTGGCAGAACGAATCTTTGATGTGCTTAAAATGTACTGCAGACCTTCGGATGACTCCTGTGTGGGTCAATCTGTTACCCACAATAACATGAAAAATCCATTCTGAATAAGACCACATCCTTTAATACATAAGGCTACCTGCAACCCATCCGCACCGCTTTCATTATCAAGTTCAAAACTATGTATTTCACTTGAAATGTCTTAATTATGATTTTCAGTTTGGCTGACAGACAAAATATCTTAAAAGCTGGACTTCTAAGTAGCAGCAAAAGCAACGGATGACACTGTCGTCACCGTCCAAAATTTATCTGAATTTCTTCTATATATCTGACTTGATCTTAGAACGTCAGCCAAGCGGAAGCAAGTTCTTTTCACTCCTGTTGGATATCATTCAAGGGTTACATATGCGTGATCAAAATCATTTCATTTCTTTCTTACTGGCTGTTTTTCTCACTCATTTAAATAGATCTCTGTCGTTCCCCACAGCGCATGATTGTTTTTCTTGATTCCAGTGACCCTGAATTAAAACCTTTCTTTCATTTACTTGCTTCACAAGTACGTAATGTAATGTAACGTGGAGTTGAAACTGCCGACCCCGGCGATTCGCAGTGAGGATTTTGAACAACTGGATCTGAATTACACAATTTTGAATGATATCCGAAATTTTTTTTTCTTTTTTTACATTTTTGGAGAGCACTGTGATCAGGTTTCCGTACTTTCAGGAATGGTTTGCATGCATAATTTCACTTTGCGCACGAGCAGATCTCATTCCTCAGTAGAGAAGTTTTTTTATTTCATGCTTCTTCGAAAATCTGCCTTTATAAGAGCTATTCACCAAGAAACAAGCCAACATGGCTTTTAAAGGGAATAGGAGAGGACACTCTGTGGTTTATTATATGTTACACCCAAAGCACACCAATGATTAATTAAGAGATTAATTCCATCCCCTCTGAACCTTGTGCCTCATTTTATGCCCTGGTAACCAGCTGTTAAACTAGCAAAAACGGATTTGGACACCCCATAAACGCACAGCTCCATGCCCTTCAGCCCGCGCTCTTAGATTGGTAAAATAGGACCCCAAGTTTTAAACTGCAGAAAAATTAAGGCAAGTTAAAGAACAGCAAAAAAAAAAAAAAAAGAGCGAAAGATGGATGATGCAACGAAATAAGGAGCGGTTAGAAGCAGAATTTCGGGCCCCAAAAGAGGGAAGTGTTTGAGAGGTGACACCGAAAAGATGGTGTGCAAGTGAGATAGAGAGCAAGTTGCATCAGGGTGATCAAAATGATACGAGAGAAGTTACTGGCATAAATGACCAAAGTTACTGGTGAAGCAACACACACAGCCCAGGGACACAGAGGTCAAGATAAGAGTTGCTGCCTCATCCAGAAAATACAGGAACTGAGAGCACGCGAGTGCAGAACACAAGCACAAGCCCAGAGTGACTCATGAGGCCAGAGCATCGGAAGCTGGATGCTTCCCTGTCCTGGTACCTATACAAACCAGCATCGGTCTGAGACTGGCTTTTGAATACCACTGGGAGGCACTAACTGGGACAGTAGGAGAAATATCGGGGCCCAAATTTTACCAGCACAATAATACAGGCCCAGCTGGGGGTGGCGATAAAAGGGGGAAAATAAAGCATTTCCACAGAGCCAACAGTTACTATAGGGGTTAAACAGGTCCAACTACACAGGTTTAGAAAGGCTTTGAACAGCGTCTGTTCTGCAGACTTGTTCAAAACAGTGCATTTGCATGTGTGTGGGGTGAAGGGGTGAAATCAAATGTTCTTGCTTCCTTAAGAGGGAGAAGGGGAAACAGTTACCTTAATACACTACAGTGGTGCCTTCAGTCCAGGAGTGTTGAGTTAAAACGTCTTGGCTCGGAGGACTCTGATCCCACAGAGTCTGTTAAGCTGTATTTCCATAAGCACAGCACAGCTCAGCACTGCTTTGCTGCAGCATAATGATGGTAATGACCACCAGACACAGGTTGATTATCTATTCAGAGATGGTTAACCACATCTCTTTTGCAAGCAAGACCTAACCAACGTAATCTAGGAGCTGGAGTCTTTTTTTTTTTCTTTTTCCCCAGCACTGTTGTGAAGTGCGAAGATACCCATGCGCAACTATTCATAGTGAAACCAGATTGTAAACACTCACAATATAGCAGCCCAATGCTCCCAGAATTAGGAGGGCCAACAAGATAACAAGTATTCGCTCTCAGAACCATCTCAGGAGCTCAGGTCTCAGTCAGGCACAACCACACAAAGTGTAACTCCTTTCTCAATGTCAGTTTGTATCAGCAGACTTTATTGGGTGTCCTTTCCCACAACGTTACATATTTTTATAAAAATCTCTACTGCTTTTAAAGGTACACGGAATCCTGAACAACCACCAAACACCCCTAATTAGGTCACTGAACCCCAATAATTTGAATTTTTAATTGAATCCTATTCAATACAACTGCACTATGTGGGACAAGAAATATGGAGCTGAACTTCTCAAATTAATGTTTGCACGCTTGATAGATTGTTCACATTTGAAGTTGAGTCAAGTATATAGAAATTAATTTGAGAAGTTCAGCTCCATATGTCATGCCCAATATAATTGTACAGTGCAATTGTATTGTATAGCCCAGATCAACATTCAAGCTGTGGGCTTCATAGGCTTGATGAGGAGTGTTTGGTTGTAGTTTTGGATTCCGAGTACCTAATTCAGTAATAATGCCAAGACTGGTCCAAATCTGAGTGATAATTGTACGTTTTTGAGAAAGGGGGGGGGGATGGGACATCTGCAGTCAAAATGGTTGACCAGGCCCAAATAAATCAACTGTTATTTATGAGGCCAATAAACATTTTTACAAAAACTGTTGAAAGAATACTTATTTTTTATCAGTAAACCCCCATCTGGTAGTTTCAGAAACATTTTTTCCCTTTTATTTTACCAGGGAAATTCAACAGAGAGCATATTTCTCTTTCTCAAGGATGTGCTGGGAGAAATTCTAGATAGATTTGAGATGGTGGGTGTCGGGCTTTAGGCTATTTGACATGGAATTACCCACTGGATGCCACCAAACAAGATCAAGCAGTAATTGGAAAAAGGACATCTGATAGCTTGCCAGACAAAACAAAGACGACAAAAACAACCGAAAGCAGGGTGATAAATGCTCCAGACGAAGGACCTGATCAGTCAGTGAGGCTGACATTGTGTTTCACATGGGGCATACGGTCAGAGCCAGCCACTGCACTGCATCCTAAAAACAGGAATATTGCAAGGAAAATGGCAATTTGACTGCCAGGAGAATAAGTCTTGGTGTGCATCTGCAAAATGTATCTCCAACTAGACATACAATAATAAGTCATGTTTATGCTTAAGACGGCACCAGCTCAGTTCTCTTACATATTTGAAAAATCAAATTAATTTCTTTTATAAATGGCATGAGGAAACATTTGTCTAATGCGTCTCATCTAATACAGGAATCTGGACCCCATGATCGACAGAGAATTAAATGGCTAATAAAGATGAAACACAACGTGCTCAAAAAATGTAATTTCAGGGTCTCCCAGTGCAAAAAATCAAAAAACAAAACAAAAAAAGTGAAATATCCCGGCCTCCCTGCTCGCAAAGTCATTTTACAGGAAAATCTCTCCATCTGACTATCCTGTCAAAGCAGATTACTGAAAACACCGTGGTAATACTCAAAACTTTGCGGCCATTAAACACTGTGTGTTTCCATTACCCTTTGAAATGCACAAAATCTAAATAGCGAAATAAAAAGTGGTGGTGGAAACACGTGAATTTCAACTAAACTCTCAAATATCGCTAAAACGTTTTTGCACTCTCATGAGGTGGTTTTTCAGCCGCGTTGATAGAGCAACATTTCGAAAAAGTTGAATGGAAACAGTTTTGCGCATTTACAAACCGCAGGACGTGACGCAACAGGTTCTGATCCACAGCATCCATTTTGACTCGGAAAGAGTATCACGAGACGAGAATTTACGAGAAAACGAAGTTTATTCGCAAAAGCATCTCCAATGGAAACACTTGCAGTTCGCAGTTGAGCTTTGCCAACTCATTCAAAATCTCACTTTTATTTTGTGCAAAACTGCAATGGAAACGCACCTAAGGACGACCAAAAAAAACAGAACTGACCACCAGTCAAAATATTACAAAAGATCAGAGAAATTCCACGTATATATAAAATATTTGTGAAGAGTTTCTCAAACTGTTTTTCTCACTGATTCAAACTGTTTTTTTTTTTCCACTAAAGAGCCATACTCAGCAAAAAGGCCCTACACTGGTGCAGTGTGAAGCAATAAGGATTTTAAAGATCCTAGCAACAATTTTTGGTTCCTCTGTGGTCAAAGCATGAGTGCTGAGAGAGCCAAAACATATGAAAAGGCTTTACCCCTCATCCTGATTTCATCCCAAGCAGTAACACTAGTAATTCGCAGGCTGGGTCTTCAGAAAAATGGCAGTCAATTTGCATCAGTATCTATCAGAGGACAAATTCCCTGTTGGTTTTACATTCACTGGCTCTGTAAGAGCAGGTGACCGTTTTAACAAGCCTCTTTCTCGTGAGAAGTTTTTCCCCAGAGTCTCACATAATGTGCAGTAATCACCATTACCTTCGGGGCACGGATAAAAAAAAAAAAACAGGCCTAGTCTAACAAACCCAAAGAAGTTAATAAAAGCTGACGAAGAAAGGTAGAGACTGAAGTGCATGTCAGGACTTGAAGGCAATCCAGAACCAGCAACATCGCCAATTTCTGTAGAGCGACATGAAATTGAGGAAAGAGGACGAATCATCTCTGCTGGCTGCTGATTTCGCTTCCTGAAGCACTTACGTTGGTGTAAGAAGCTTCGGAAATGAGAGGCGAGATAAGAAATGGCAAAATTGGAGGATGATGCAAGTTGACTCACCCCTTTCTCAAGAGTGGCATATATAAATGTGATATCAAGCAAGAACAAAAAAGGAAAGCATGCTTCAATAATACTTATGTCCTCACCTCTCTGAAGATCAATCAGCAAATGCTGAACTCATTATTAGAAATGCGGTTATTTTGTTTATTTCATTCAAGATCACAGTGAACTGTCACAAATGAGCTGGTGTTTCCCCTCAGATCCATGCAAAAAAAAACAAAAAAACACATAATCAGACTGAGTCAAGGAGCTATACTTTACGCTTTGTTTTGACAGGATTATTATCTTCTGACAGGACGGAAGGCGCGAGCGGAGCAGGGTGCTTACGCAGTGTGTGAAAACGCGCTGCCGAACATTCCCATTCATCCATTAACACCAGGTGAATGAGCCATTCACAAACAGACGAGTAATACGCATACCTATAACAACGGAAAAATGGGATCATGTTTTCAAAAAAGGCGCACGTACACATACGCATAGATAGACAAGGACACGGCCACACACAAAAAAGGCAAACAGCAGGGAGATTATCAAAGCAATAAGGTTTTCCTCTATTGAGGAGGGCTAGGCTTTCATTTCTAAGCCGTCTCTGTGCTATGAGGGTGCACAGTGCCACAGGGACATACACAAATATCCTCTTCTGGTCGGCTGCACTCCAAACCAGTCAGGGGCGACTGGCAGCTCATCTGTGGCGCTGGGAGGAGGAAGGGACCGACCAGCAGACTTAATCACGTGGAGGAGATTAATTCCTCTCTGTGGGATTCACTTATCGAGCCACTGTGGACAGGATTAATTTACGTCACCATCTATCTTAATTTGGACAGGATTTTTTTCAGCCAAATAACTATAGTTTTGCTCCTTCAAGGACGACTTTTCGCAAAAGAAACAGACTATTTTTTTACCAGCATGATTAGTCAAGATGGATCAGCTCTCATTCGAATGAATTTGAGTCCAAGTCTGGTCAAATAAGCCTCAAAACTTATTGCAACATCAGCAGTAGCGTAAATACCCTGATCGCAAGAAATGTGCCAGACTGGTGGATGTCTCACCAACAAAGTCTCATCCCAACTTGTCAAATACTGATACTACCTGACCAAGCGTCAATACTTGTCGAAAAAGGAGGCTTCTGGCATCTGTATTTGTAATTTTGGGGTAGGGTTCAGATTAGGGTTAGGGGTTATGGGGTAGGGTTCAGATTAGGGTTAGGGGTTATGGGGTAGGGTTCATATTAGGGTTAGGGGGTAGGGTTCAGATTAGGGTTAGGGGTTAGGGGGTAGGGTTTGTTTAAACACCAGTGTCGAATAAGGACACCAAAAGCCTCCTTTTTCATTGTATTGCAACGTATGTTCAGGTAGCTTCACTATATGACGAGTTGGGATGAGACTGGGCTCATCTCACACCAGTAGATGGGCCCAAAAGAAGCTGAGAAACGACGGTAGTTATAATCTTTCATGTCAGATACCTGCGGATGGGCATCATGAATGTCCTCCCAAGCATGTGGACAGCAACAGAAATCCCTTCACTCAGACAACAAAAGTGCTTCCGAGAAAGAACAAATCATGTGTGAGCACTAATAATGCAAAGCATCACAAACAATTGCATGAATAATTGTGCACATTAACTGCCAATACCGTATACACAATGAGCCATTATGACCCACTGCCTGATATGCTGCAGGTGCTTCGTCTACGGCCAGAACAGCTCCAAATCGCCAAGGCATGGACTTCATAAGTCCTCAGAAGCTGCCCTGTGCTACCTGTCACTATGAATTCAGCAGCAAATCCTTTATGTCCTGTAACTTTCGAGGTGGAGCCAACAAAAATCTGACTTACCATTGCAGCACACCTCAGATTGAATTCAGACCTGGTAAACTAGGCATTCAAGGACAATATTTTGAACTCGAACAATTCATGCACAGAGGCAGGCTGCACTGTCCAGCTGAAACAGGCCACTGCCATCAGGGAGTAACTCTACAATGAAGGGGCATACGTGGTCCAGTAGGTTTAGGTAGACTGCAGGAGACAAATTTAATTCCACATGAATGATCCCAGGTTATTCCAGCAGACCAAAGCCCAGAGCACTGCATTCCCTCCATTCCCTGCATTCTCTACTTCCCACAAGGGATCCTGGTACCATCTCTATCTCAGGTAAACAGCATACGAGTACCTGGCCATCCAGATGGCAGGATATCCTTCAATGCCTTTGCGCTCAATGAACCTTGGGCACTTGAACACCTGCCTGCACTTCATGGTAAGTCCCTTATTGGACCACTGTCAGTGTAAAGTAAATACTGCTAACCAGGTGCAGCCCACAAGCCTTGCCGTGTCGAGATGTTGTGACCCAGTAATCTGGTCTTTGTCAATGTCACTCAAGTCCCATTCTTCAGTATCCAATATTTCAACCAATAGAACCAACTGCTCGCTTGCCATCCCAGACCTTAACACGCACCGATGCTGTGAGTTACTCAACATTATTTGCCTCATCTGTGAATGGTCATAATGTTTTGGCCCATCAGCGCAACTGCAGCTGTGATTTAAACACAAATATATATCGAACAATTTAAAAGCAACCCACTGAGGGAATGAAAGCCCACAAACCTGCAGGTTTTTATGAGGCAACAAATTAAACCAAGATAATGTGATATTGTGGCCAATAAAATTCAAGTGAAATATTAGTTAAACTCCTTTCAATTAAAAATAAGGTGCACAAGAACCATTTTATAGTGGTGTTTGTGAATGTGTTCAGAATTAACTGATCACATTCAAACTCATGCTCAAAAGAAATTTCCATACAAGTGTCATCAATTCTGATTGACCCTAAAATAAAGATCAGCTGTTTCTGCAAGATTTTCTCAACATCTTCTTCCTTGGATCAATCTGCTGAAGACATAGTTCTTACACAGCCTACAAACCATGTATGGGACCTCACTGCTAAAAGGCACGGAGCAGGAGAGGGGTGAATAATAATTTCCAAAGCATTGGATGTACCATTGAACCCTACGAAAGCACCATAGTTATATGACCCAAAACTTAAAGGAGAATTCCAGTGCGAAATTGACTTGGGGTGTATTGAAACATGATAACGAGTACTAACTTTTGTCGAACACCCCACCACCGTACGCAGCAACATTTCGAAATACATGGCTTTTTAGCTGAGGCTCCCAACAGGCTTACAATGGTAGTGAATTGGGCATAGCGCTGCTATGCAAAGAAATTGCTATTTTCTCATCATTAACAAGGCTCAAAGTAACTCTACACCTCATCGGTAGAACTTCGAGGACCCTGACATTTAAAACGAGGCACTGAAAACTTTGAAAATGCGCAGGTAGTTTATTAAAAAAGACTGTTTATGCAAACCCTACCTTCCAGTCGCCTCCATCTTGAAAGTCACGATAAGTCGATTGAAGAGCACGAATGAATATGAAGGATAGGGGAACAGATTGCAATCTATTCGTTTGTGCTCTTCAATTGACTTATCGTGACTTTCAACATGGAGGCGACTGGAAACTTCCTTAAGGTAGGGTTTGCATAAACAGGCTTTTTTTTTTTGAGCCTCGTTAATGATGAAAAAATAGCTATTTCTTTGCATGGCAACTCTATGCCCAATTCACTACCATTGTAAGCCTGTTGGGAACTTCGGCTAAAAAGCCATATATTTTGAAATGTTGCGTGCGTACGGAGGTGGGGTATTCGACAAAACTTACTCGTTATCATATTTCAATACACCCCAAGTCAATGGCACACCAGAATTCTCCTTTAACATCCCTCCAAAACTGACGAAAAGGCAAGATGGTGCTTCAATGGTGCAGCTCCTCTGCTCAGGGACTAGGCTCTAGTCAAGCTAGACAACATCTCCAATCATGCCAAATGCCAACCCATTTTATCTCAAAACCTGCAACCTGCTACTAGAAAGCCAAAGATGAAGAACAATTTCACCTTCCAGCATTCAAAAGGCCCCAAGCACAAACCCAAGTCAACAAAGGAACGGCTTCAGATGAAGGTGATCAACATTTTGGAGATGCCCAGTCAGAGACATGTGGAATGACTTGATGACGGCTGTGAACACGAGATCCCATACCAATTTGATACGTGGGTTTTTTGCGAGGAAAAGTAGAACAACACTGACATATCATGAAGTCGTAGGTTGGTAGACCCTGACCCAAAAAACCAGAGAAGTAGAACAAGCCAAAGGTGATTCAGCAAAGTATTAGGCAGGAAGTGTGCACATGCACGCAATCAGCTTCTTGTAAATGTATGTTTCTTTCTTTTTTGTTCTAGTAGGCTTCTACTTGTTCTTCACTTGAAAGCAGTATCAAAATTAAGGTGGGAAAAGATCTGACATAATTGATGATAGTTTCATTTTTTTACATCATGAAAGCCAGCAATTTTGACAGAGTGTAGACTTTTTATACTCACTGTAGGCAGGTAATGAATAATTGAAATAAAGGTTTCATATTTTATTACACTCAGTAAGGGAAATATGGACTTGCATATGATCTAGATCAGCGTTTGTTTCAAGAGCAGCAGCTTTTATTGTGGAGCACACCAAAGGTGTGGCATCAGAGGGAGCCACGTTGTTGTTCCACCTCAGATCTGTAACAGGGGCCCAACTGACAGAGAGTCAGCTGCTCTCATGCATGCAGGAGCATAATCACCTTACGTAACCGCAAATGATAATAACAGGCCTTTGTGGAAGCTTCAGCGAGACTCACAGTGGGGAGAAGAAGAAAAAAAAAGACAAAGAAAAAAAGGCCTAGCGTAGCCTGTTTTTCCCTCCACTCCTCTCTGCTAATTGCAGTCTGGATCAGAACCGCACTTAGAAGCTCTTAACGGGGGCGTGTGTGGGGGGTGGGGGCGGGCCGTATGTTTTCCGCCTGGGCCCCTGGGGCACAGGGAAAGAGCTCCGACACGTTTGTCAGCCTAAAGAGACCCTCTCTGGTGCATCATGACCCGTTTATGGTGGCGTCTCCTCTGACTGCAGGTGGTACACAAAAGCGCCATAAATAGAGGACAGGCCATTTCACAGAAGCAGAACGATGTGTGTAAAATGTAGTGTTCATTAAAGCAGCCCACAAAATGAACACAAGTAAGGCCTAATGCGAGTGAAAAACTGGTGTCGGGGTCAAGGTTCCTGCTGCACCATCAGCAAAATTACCGCCATCCATCATGTGGCCTGAAACCGAGAAAGTGAAATTCATGCTTCTAGCGGTCAGCAAAGACGGGACGTATCTCCAATGGGCGCCGAGTGTCTCCCTCTGAAACATCTCACGCATGCAGTTCTAGTCCAACAAATAGCTTGAAATCATAAGTGAATCGAATCGAAAGGGAAGTGGTGAACTGTAGCTGGGTTTCCATCCAAATAGATCGTAAATTTTAACCGAATTTTCAGAAATTCGGCAAAACGAAATGCAAATTTATGTATGTTTCCATCCATTACTTTTATGCAAATATTTGGAATTGGTTCATCAAGATAGGCAATAGGTGGCACTAATTCTCCAGCCGTGTGACAGTATTCGACAGCAGAAGAAGAGGGCGCAACGTGATGATTTTTTACGGGCGCTTCTTTCAAACCTCAAAACAAACAAGGCAATCAGAGATAGCAGACCTGGCCCCAGCTACGGGCTGACAGACAGGGCTGACAGACAGAGTGAGTGACAGACACACACACACACACACACACACACACACACACACACACACACAGACACGATCATACATACAGCACAAACGTTCACAGAAATTTTACGTAATGTTCATTTCGCAGAAATAATACAAAGACAACCTAAGCAGACATAGAAAACAATATAATACATGACAATCCAGGCTCCTCAGGCACCAAGCAAATAGGCCTACGAGCCGCAGCGGCCTCCATTTTAATACGAAGAGCGGTGAACTGCGCTGGTCCCCGAGGCATGGCGTAGTTTATCCCGGGCAGCTAGCTAGCTAGCTAACTCTCCTTGTAATACAAGTCAAATTCATTCATACTGCACAAATGACCACAAAAATGCTTAGCTGTGTCCAGCTAGGTAAAACAAAATGCTAACTAGACACAGAAGACGATAGAACACGTCATACCATCTTTAAAAAAAATAATTAAAAATCGGTGATTTCAGCAAGCCCAGCTGGCTGGAAAGCGGACCCCGTGTGCTATGTGCAATTCCATCCAAGATCCGTGTCAACGCGATCACTTTGTCCGCCAACAAAAAACGGGCAGTATGCAGCGAAAGTATGCGGAATAATGCAACGCAAATAGAAATAAAAGCACAAATTCAATCGTAACATCACAACCGACAAATCTCATACAATTAGGAAACATAATTATTTAATGCAAAGTAGCATACTGTTTTATGAAAATGCATCACGATTATGGCTCGCAGGGGTCCGTGTGACAACACGGAGCTCCATGTAGCTAGCTAGCATGCTGGCTACACACTTATAACGAAATAATTTCATACAGCACAAACGTTCACAGAAATTCTACCTAACGTTCATTTGGCAAAAATAATACAAAAATTAACTAAGCAGACATAGAAAACAATATAATACACGACAATCCAGGCTCCTCAGGCATCAAGCAAATAGGCCTACGACCCGCAGCGGCCTCCATTTTAATATGAGGACAGACAATCAATGCGCTGGTCCCCGTGGCACGGCGTAGTTTATCCCGGGCAGCTTGCTAGCTAGCTAACTCTCCTTGTAACATGATCATTGCTTAACCTGGCTCCCCCTAGGGGTGGGCCAGGTAATGGCCACGGGCTGACAGACAGAGTGACAGAAACACACACACACACACACACACAGACATGATCATTGCTTAACCTGGCTCCCCCCCCCTAGGGGGGGGGGCCAGGTAACTACAGCAACCAAAGAAAGCTATGGATAACATACTGATATTGATAACAGCGCTATTGTACTTCCGCTTAATTTCATTTCGCTTCAGTACTCAGTACTCTGTGTGCGAAGCAAAGCGAAGTAGCAGAGTCTGATTTTACCAGGCTTTATTGATACATCCGACTTGTTCATAAAAATGAATGGTTTCCTATGAGGCCAATTTCAAAAAAGTTAAAATGCCGAAATGTGCAGCTGCCTTTTGCAGCAATGGTCATTTGAAGGGCTGTAATAAAACGTTCTATGCGTAAGTTAACGTAGAAACGCAAATTTTATTGCTGTAATAGAAAAAACGCATTTGCGTGCTCGCTAGGTAATTAGCCATCCTATTGACTTAAATAGACCGCTGACTAAAAGCAAACGCTAGCAAGTGATAAAGGTCACTAGCGGTACCCTTACATGGGGACTGCATTTTAGCAGTTAATAAAATTAACAACGTGGCTAAAAAGCCATCTTCTCGTAATTGACATTCAACGACAATACTTCTTACCTGCATAATATTTAAAACAGTGGTCAAGTCGCTTTGTCTGTTTACACAGAGTTCCAAATGACAAGGAGGAGAGAAAGACTATGCTGTCAGAAATCAGGAGAAAAAAAAAAACTTCTCTATCCCCTCGACCCGTGCCGTGCAGTGATAATTTTTTAGAGCAGTGTTTTAACGGGACAGGGGCTAAGATGAAGCTTAGTAAAGGAGTAGCCGGAGTTAACAAGCACTTCCTTTTAACAACTTTGGCATTAGACACATGATTGAATATAAACAATTCAGTTGACAGCAAATATGCTCAACCAGGGTACAATGAAGTGAGGAAACCAGAGAGTAATTTGATAACGTATATGCACATTCATCAAAGTTTCTTATAACAGCGAAAACTTCCAAGTAATTGGGTCATAAAAAGCCTCGGTCACGTGAACTTAATTTTTCTGCTCGCACTTTAACGTTGACACCGAGTCACACTCAGATCCTCCCTTTAGTAAGTGTGCCACTTTCCATCCCCCAAAAAACACATAATTAGGGAGAAAAAATGATGCTCTGCACAGCGATACCAAAATAACACCAACTCACATGTAAGTGTTTTTGAAAATGTAATTTTAAAGTAGGTGAAAATGAATGGGAGTCTATGGGCGAATTTTACTTCTGGGTGTATGAGCTCCTGGGACAGATGCTTCACTTGAGCGAACTCCATCCTCAATCTAATGTTTTTTATATATGTCACATGATTATGAGCGTCACAGTTTATTCACCACATCTGTTTCAAGAGCACTTACTTGCATTTTCCTTTTATCGATACACCAACTGTTCCACCTCCCCCAAGCGCAAGATCTTTTTTTTTTGCTATATTTAGAATTTTTTTGGGATTTTCAGTGTTTCCATTCAGGTTTTTAATGCGCAAATTGAAAATGTGAATTAAAACAGGTGGATGGAAACACAACTTGTCAGAAGTTTTAAACAAGAGGTAAGGTTACCCAAGTTTTTTGGACGCTGTCGAGCAGGTGAATGGATGTGTCCTCAGTGTGTGACATCAACTTTCAAATATAGAGGAGGAAGTGTGATGGTCTGGGGCTATTTTGCTGGATCAGGATCAGTGACTTATAGAGTGAAATACACCCTGAACCAAAAACGGCTACCACAGCATTCTGCAGCACCATGCAGTACCCTCTGGTATGCGCCTTGTTGGTCAGGAGTTCATCCTACAGCAAGATAATGACCCAAAACATAAGTCCCAGCTCTGTCAGAACTACCTTAAAAAAAAAAAAGAACAAGATGGTAAGCTTGAAAATATGGAGCGGCCAGCACAGTCTCCAAACTTAGGGCGCTTTCACACCAGAGCTGTTTGGTCCACTTTAAATGGACCAGAGTTCATTTCTTCGAATAGTGCGCTTCGTTTGGGCAGGTGTGAAAGCTCCTCTGAACTCTGGTGTGGACCAAACAAGCGACCTTTGGTCCGCCTGAAAACGTGGGTCTCAGTTCACCTGCAAGCGAACCCTTGTGCAGTTTGCTAATAGTGGGAAATGCAAACGGACTATGTCGCAAACCAAAGAGAGGAAGTGAACCAAAGAGAGGTCCTGGCCAATCGATGAGCGAGGTTTTCTTCTTCCTCGTGCTTTTTTTCTTTGTAGTAAGTGCTCATTTCGGGCAATACCGGCCCCAAACAAGCATAATGTAACTGCATTATGTCGTCCAGACGGTCTGGTCCGCTTTCAAAAGTGCAGTGTGAAAGTGAACCAAACCATATGAAGGCAAGAAATTTTTTGGCATTCCCCGCCCAATCGAACCGAGTCCCCCGGACTATCCTTGCGTGAAAGCGCCCTTAAACCACATCAAGATGGTTTGGGATGAACTGGACAGAAGAGGGAAAGCAAAGCAACCGACAAGTGCCACACATTTATGGGAACTTCTGCAACAGAGTTGGGGAGAACTTTCTGGAGAATATCTGATTTCCATTATAGAAAGAATGCCACAAGTGTGTTCAGCTGTTATATCTGCCAAATGTGGCTACTTTGAGTCAAAAGTTTAAAATACATTTTGGTTTATAAATTGATTCCATCATTTCTTTTTTAACTTCGATTGTTAATTTGTTCTATCACGCCTATGCTTTCATTCCATAGTACAATGAGACATTAAACTGGATAATTTTCTATTAAAAAACTGGAAAAACATTTGACCGGTAGTGTAAATCTTACAGAGTTCATCAATATTACACCCAGATGGTGCTCAAATAAAATCTGCACACACCGGACATTTAGAAGCAAAGCTTTTGTTCAAATGATGCTTATACTACATGTGGCGGTGCTCAGCTCTCATCTGTTTCTGTGATGAACAAGGGGAACCAGTTGTTGAATGGACCCCCTTTTCCTTTGATGCAAAACCGAAAAGATGCAAAATTTGTTCTGAGAAGGGTTGCGATTTGCTGTGGGAAGAATGGCGAGTCTGAATTTGTCCCGTCTCTTTGTGGCTAGAGTCTCCCCTTAGGATTTTGGTTGTGGGACTGCGTGTAATATTCCCTCATGAGTCTCCCCGACCTGGGCAGGGAATCATAACGATTCAGAATCCATCTTAGGAGTTATGTTGCATTCCAAGGCATGGTCAACTTGCTGGGCTCAAAAATCCCAGCCATCACTCAACTGTATCCCAGTTAAACTATACTGGAGAAAAATGTTTTCCTTTCTGGATGTAGAAATGAAAAAAAAAAATTAAAAAATCGGATGGCATTTGGGACTCAGACTGAAGTTCACAACAAATTCGTGTTAAAGAATCCTGCCAGCACGTCAGTATCTCCTCACTCTAGGTCCTACAACAAGGAAGGCCTTCTGAGGTGTCTCCAGAATTTTGACCGATGATAGTGATGTGGCACCATACAGCCAGTGAACAACAGCAGCATGTGAGGATCCCTAAAGCTTTCATTAGCACCTTTCACATTTCGATGGGTCCACAACAGGCTGTGACGACAGACACTGCTCATTTGAGACACAAGTGTGCCCCCACTAGCCAATACCTGTTTCAAAGTGGCAGCTTGGCACCTCATCATCCAAACCTTATTAAATTACATGGGGGGATGGGTGAGTTTTACAGCCGATTCCACAAATTAACCAGAGCCAACAACACTTTGCAAGCAGCAGACTGCAGCTCTGGTTTGAATCATCGAGTTCCAGTCTTGTTAATATTTTCATTGCTTTTTTCAGTGCTTCAAAGATTTTGAGTGTACTAGTACATGCTTTGCAGCGGAAACAATACCAAATCAGCAAGATGAATTCAAAGTGAGACAGTATTTCTCCTCACCTTGATGGCACAGTATGTTTACAAAATAGGACACCCATTGCTCAGAGACTGGCGACTCCCACCACCCCTAAGCCATACTCAGAGCTTACAGGCTCACTGCTGGGGCTAGAACAACAACCTACCCCTGACGGCTAGCATTGCAGGTCCTCCATGTTGTTTTTCTGTGTGAGGCAGACAAGTGGGGGGGGCACAAAACTGCCCACCTCTCCACCATTTAAATGGGAAAAACAGTCCAGAAAAACAGCCGGCTCACCCATTCCTCAGAGCAGGTCTTTAATAACTTCCAGACTGACATAGTTCCAGCTGCCCCCCTTCAGGACCCCCTCTCTTGTCGAGACTAAAAGAGTCTCCCCTAACTTTTCCCTTACCGTTTTCAAAAAGCAAAAAGCACTGCGATGACTAACACCATGGCCCTCGAGAAATGCTTACGACTAGGCTCTTTTTTTCCATAAAAAGACATTCCTTCAAAACATACTGATCTGAACTGCAACAGTCAGAACACAGGAAAACCATTTAGGCCCCTTCATGTCATTCCCTGTGATTTGTGAAAGATCTGAAGTAGCATTTTTCCCTGCATTCAAAGAGAAAGAAATCTGGTTTGCTCAACATAAACTTTGTCAGTTGAGTACACTGGGTATGAGTGGGCTGGGTAAATGTGTCTGAAGGCCATCCCCTGCAGATGAAATGTAGCATTGTTGTATGTCCAAGAGGAACAAGCCACTACTCAGCATGCAAATCTAATTAGGCTCCACTTGCCCACAGAGGCAATTTGCTGTGCCAAAACACAGGAAGACATTTGCCACTCCTCCTCTTAGGTTAACCGGAGGAATTCATTTTGATTATTGCGATTGACACGGCAATTAGTGGACACCAACTCTCGCCCTCTCCTCTACTTTGGAGCAGCTTTAACAGAAAGGACTAGGTCCAAAGTTGAATCTACAGACAAACTCATATAATTTTAATTATTATTCCTCTACACTTTCAATCCCTTTATCTCAAGGACACTGTACAAAACTTTTCCAGCATGACTTTGGAAAAACATGAGCTACATCTGGTTGATGATTTCACTGGAGGGCCTGTATATAACTGAGTATAAAGAGGCATTATAACCCCTTTGTTTACCAAGATGAGCTTCAAAGACGAGTAAAAATAGAAAGAAAAGGAAAAGCTCAGGAGGTTAAGCGAGAGGGCTATGGACATCTGGCCTTCAGAGGTTTTACTGGCTACGTAACCCTAACAACCAAGACTTCCGGCGGGGGGGGGGGGGGGGACAAAAAATAAACACACCAACATGCGCCCGCGCTCACAAATGCACACAAAAGCACACACACGCAAATTTCAGATTGTAAACAGTCAATGTTACCATTTCCATTTAAAAAAAAAAAGCGCACAAAGCCGCTAATGTTTTGCATTTTTCCTGGTGTTTATTCCATCATACGCTTTCAGAAATGTAATAGTTTCTTCGGGGGGTGGAATGGTGAAAACAGTTTGCAGTTGAAATCTGAGGTCAGGAAAGAGCAGGAAAATTGTAAAATGGAAGAACTTTGTCTGAGCTGGGTTGTCACAGTTTTGGCAAAAACAGAGGAAATTGAGAAAGAAAACTGGGTGGGAGGGAAGTAACAATTTAGACAGTTTTGCAGAGGAAAAAAAACATCTTTACTGCACAGCTGTGTCATAGATCAGACATCTTTACTCTGTTTTGACAGAGGGCCTTTTGTGTGTATTAGGGCTTACATTGACAATTGCTTGCCATTATTTTCCTGCATTTATGCAACAGTGACTTTGGTCTGGCTGAAAGTTTTGTGAGACAAAGCACCACACACATGCAACAAACAGAGCAGAAATAAATGCATTAGGGTCACCACGCAAAATCACCTGAGCAAGTGTTCACTGTACTTCTAAGACACAGTCAGCTTTAGAAATCAAGGAGCTGGCAAGACAAGATAATTCATCTGGAGAGACGAGGGGCAGCATCAAGTGGGTTGGAAGGCTGATGAGGGAATGGGGAAGCCAATGAGTGCATTCGGGCCAGGGCGGCATCCAAGCAGACTAAACAGACGCGAGACGACTGTCAGGGCACACCAGGGCGTTAGGAGAGCAGACCGGTGGGAGGGGCACTAAGCCGCACTCATGACACCACAGGAAACGCATAGCACTTAATGTCTTCACTCTCAAACTCATTCCTCACCCAGGGAGACAAGTAACAGCTAACATGGACACTTAACAGGCACATCCTACAAATATCTCAGATGGCGCGCCCTCGTAATGTCATGAACAGACACATGGAAGCCTAAAAATCAGACTAAAAGGAGGAGACAAAGCCAAGTGCATCCAATAGCAGACCCAGAGAAAAGTACAGCCAGCAGGAAAATAAATATTGTACCTGCACACCATTCCAGTGCTCCAAGTGATTTATGCAAACAAAATGAAAACTTGGAGCATGATTGACTTCAACAGATTTGCCTGATCAACTGCACATGTTAAGTCAGAAATGAACAACATTCCCACTCCACTCAGGTAATAAATGGCACTTACTCGACAGAGGGGTCTTGTTTGTTAGCTTTTCATACTAGCGAGGTAAAAGCATCCCCCATGCGAGTCAATACACTTATACTTCAGGCGTGAGGACTTACAAACATCAGGCGACTCATCTGAGCCATCAGGACAGTCCTTCTCCCCATCACAGCGCCATCCCTTGGAGATGCAGGTGACCTGGTCCTTACAGACAAACTGCTTAGGGCTGCAAGTCTTTGGAGCTGAAACACAAAGAAGAGCAAGTGAGTGAGTGAGTGAATGAGTGCGAGTGAGGGTGGGTGAGTGAGTGAGTGAGTGAGTGAGTGAGTGAGTGAGTGAGTGAGTTAGTTAGTGAGAGAGTGAGTGAGTGCGAGTGAGGGTGAGTGAGTGAGTGAGTGAGTGCGAGTGAGTGAGTGAGTGAGTGCGAGTGAGGGTGAGAGTGAGTGAGTGAGTGCGAGTGAGGGCGGGTGAGTGAGTGAGTGAGTGAGTTAGTGAGAGAGTGAGTGAGTGAGTGAGTGAGTGCGAGTGAGGGTGGGTGAGTGAGTGAGTGAGTGAGTGCGAGTGAGGGTGAGTGAGTGAGTGAGTGAGTGCGAGTGAGGGTGGGTGAGTGAGTGAGTGAGTTAGTGAGAGAGTGAGTGAGCGAGTGAGTGAGTGCGAGTGAGGGTGAGTGAGGGAGTGAGGGGGGGAGTGCGAGTGAGGGTGGGTGAGTGAGTGAGTGAGTGCGAGTGAGGGTGGGTGAGTGAGTGAGTGAGTGAGTGAGTGAGTGAGTGCGAGTGAGGGTGAGTGAGTGAGAGTGCGAGTGAGGGTGGGTGAGTGAGTGAGTGAGTGAGTTAGTGAGAGTGAGGGTGGGTGAGTGAGTGAGTGAGTTAGTGAGAGTGCGAGTGAGGGTGGGTGAGTGAGTGAGTTAGTGAGAGTGCAAGTGAGGGTGGTTGATTGAGTGAGTGAGTGAGAGTGCCAGTGAGTGAGTGAGTGAGTGAGTGAGTGACAGAAAGCACTCGAGCACATAGCTTGGAATCATAATCATACAAAGCTTTTCAAGGTTTTTATGGAATTTTTAAATCTTAACGACTGAATGTATGTACCATTTGCCAACATTTATTCTTCAGCGACGCAAGCTCATATTTCACGCTGTGCATTGTTGGGCCAATAGTAGCCCCGACTTTGTCTGGAGGCTAAAATAATATTTCAAATACGCATGGAAATTGGGGCTGCAAAATATGGTCAAAAAGTGATATGTTGAATATTTAGACAGATTATTATACTCAAATTATTATGGATGATTAAATTTTACATCAAAATTTTCATTGTCACTGAAAAACTAGTAAAATCATGATGATGTGACAATTCTCTGGGTCTCTGCCAAACGAACATGCTATAACATCCAGAAAACGAGCTTTGTAGGCCAGACCATCTCTGCAGTACTACAAAATTTAATTATAGCACGGTTTTGTGACACATTTTAGCTTCAAAGTAATTTCAGTTCTTGAAATTTGGATATTGCACTAGTCATATAGCGATGTTGATTATTTGTGATTAATTATGCAGCCCTAATTGAAATCTCAGGCGACTAAACTGCAGAAGTTGAGCAAGTATATCGGGCGCTCAGAGTAAGCTCGCTCAGCACAACTTAAGCCTGTCAGGATCTGTCTTCTTCTCTCTTTTTTTTTTTTTTTGGTCAGACCCTTTTATAAGACCAAGAGATGACAAGGTGTTTCAGTGAACAAACAAGCCGTTGACACAGATTAGAATATCAATTGATGAAAAGGCACTCAAAACTACATGAACCACCAACAAATATTTTCAATGTTGGAAAAGAATCCATTACATAGTGCACCAGAGATGGAAAGTGCAAAGACTAAAAGCAAATAGAAAATTCCACAAATCTGCTGATAAATTAATCAGACTTTCATTCAATAAATCAGATTTATCCCAGTTCAGAGCTCTGTAACTACACAACAGCCGCTATAATAACAAGGTAGACGTCAACACAAAGTTTGGATTGGTGTGCCTTCGCCTTCAATAGTTTCTTTTGGCATATGTCATATAAAATGATCTATGTTCCCCACAGACAGCTACTTTTATGTGACCTGGACCTTTGACCTGATGACATCTATAACCTAATCACTTCAGCTACCTTGCGAGAGAGTAATCATGTGTGATTATATCAAAATCCGTCCACTCCCTCTTCAGATATCCCGCACACAATGTGTGTGATGGATGGACAAACAAATGACCAGAAAACACTGCATCTCCAACCCACTATGTGGGGCAGAGGCACGATAACACTATCGTATCTAATGTGTACATGCACCCTGAATCAATTTCTCTCCCTTCAAAGTAAATTATTGCTGGGTACATGCAGCCTATTATAGATAGCAGCACCTTGTACTGCACTGCCAGGAAAGCCAAAGGGCATCTACTACTGTGATAAAGCTGAGGTCCACCCACGCCTTTCCAACCTAATTAACTTCCTCAGGACTTTCACTTTTGCTTCATATGTCAGTACAGGAATACAATTAAAGCTTCCCTCAACATGACTGGCACTAAAAGTGCACTAACCAGAGTAACTGCCACAGCTCATCAAAACAACAGCTGTACATGGTGTTTGTATCTGCAATTAGGCCTATCATTTGCTTATGGTATACTGCATTTCTTTTAGGCCTCGGTATGCTGATGTCCCAAGGTGAGTGGGGATTCGAGTCAATATTCCATTGTTGACAATTAATATTTTGAGCTCAAATGAAGTTAACTGCTTAACAGGTCTGCAGAACAGCCAGCCATTTAAATTCCAAAAAAACATGTCTGAATTGCCCCCAGAATTGAGGTCAGGTCTGCTGGCAATAGTCCCAAGACTAAATCAGGCGTCAGAGGGGTCTAAGATAACAGGATTCAAGCGACAAGGTCAAGAGCTGTCTCACCCCACAAGGACATGAAATGGCCCCTTACAGGGCCATAAAACCAGAAGAGGGCAACGACTGCATGCTATACCTCTGCTACCTCCTTTCATCGACATAAGCCAAACATGGAGTCCATTTACAAAGCTTGGGCTGGACATGAGCATTATCAAAGAGTGAGTGTGGGAGAGAGGAGTGAAGAACCCAGAAACCAGGGGAACTAACTGGGAAGGAAAGTGCAGCATTTCCCCCACAATGCTCAGTAGGCACCTAGTGCTTAGCTTAGAACTGGCAAGCGGGGTTAAAACAGTCCCAACTACTGGCCATATGGAGAAACACACCGAGGTCACCTCAAGTCCTACTGTGTGTCCTTGGACTGCAAACTTGAACTGAATACTCTCTCTTTTTTTTTTTTTTCAGAAACTGCCAGCATTTTTGTGTCCAGCAGGATGGGACAATTAAAAACCTCAAATTCCTTTAAACTCCAGTTAAACAAGTCACGTGAGCTGGGGCATGAACAAGCATTAAGACAACGGTTTTCCCACCACTGCATCTCTGGGCCAACAGCGACCATGTGCTGCTATTCATAAAAACTGATGTATTCTGGGAGCACAGAATATTTTTTCTGTAAATATTGAGGGAGACTTGATAATATGGTCTGAACATGCCCATAAAACCCTTGGTATCACATAAAAAAAGAATCAAACAGGCCTAAGAAATTCACTTGACAACTGTGCATAAAAAGGCAGCCGCAAAAAAGCAGCCACTTCTACTTAGCAGACAATTGGCTAACGAGCTAATCATTTATAAGGACAGCAATGAACGCACCCACTCAAGCTCTTTCTGGAGAAGATTGAGGAGTCCAAGGCAATCCAAAAAAAAAAAAAAACCAGAAAAATCCGTATGCGGGCAGAGGTATCAGTCATAATAAGAACATTTCCATATGCAAGCACAAAATGGTTAAGCAATCATAACCAATTTTATGGATCGACTGAGCCAAAACACTGATAATAAAAATCAAATTTTATGTGAATCCATGCAATGGCTTACAAGATATGAACTATGCTTCCCTTAGCCACGCCCCTTAGTGGAGGAATTACTCAGCACTGAGTGTAGAAGCTAAGGCCTTCCATTCGAACACTCACAGAAAGTTTGGTTACAATCATTTTTGGCTACTGTGATTGATGCATGTTTATCTAAAATTGAATTTTACAACAAGAGTTTAAAAACTACACTTTAAAATGGTTTGATGAATCAAAATTCCCATGATATCTTTCTGTCAGCTGGGTCTGCAGATGAAGTCCACCAAAATTCATAAAAATAGGAGGAACGGCCTTGGACAAGTTTAACTTTAACTTTCAATACTGTGAAATACTGTGGATCAGCAATTTAAAATTAGTGGCAATGAATGCAATGGATTCAGGAGCATTCAAGGAACAAGAGAAAGCAAGACTTTTTTTGGCTATCCCATATGTTTCACAAGACATGAGTAAAAAAGTTAAAAAAAAAAAGCTGATTACTAGGCCATCACCGATGGAGATGTCTAATTATCGGTGTATGAGGGGTGTGCACCATTCTGTACCTTCCATGATGATTTGACTGACATAACATTAATAATTTAAGCTGCAATACCACTTTTACCGATGGAACAGCAAAAAATAAATGGGCGATGACAATTGGGTTCCCAGCATCCTCGGGCTTGGACCCTTCAAAACCCAGACACTGCCTACAGAATCAAAAAAAATAACCTATAGTCACATGAAATTCAAAGGGTGCTTGCTTTTAAATTGAATCTGGAGGTCTTCAAGTTCATAACAGCACCAAGTTAAGAACAGACGAGAACAAACCAGAATTATTGACACGTAAGCTAAAGAGCATCAGCACCGCCTTTCGTGAGGCCACCAGGCAGGGGGATAGCAGGCCTGACCATGAGCTAGATTTCAGCTGACAGTGCAGACGGCCACCAGTGGGCACACGCATCACTTCCTCAGACCCTGTCCAAGCCCAGACAGATGAGGAGTCAAGCTGGACCCATTCCAGCCCATCCCAGTTGGAGTGCATAACACAAATAACACAAGGCAGCTGAAAGTTTGCTTTGTAACCACAAACCAGAAGATAGAAACCAAAGAATGGAAGATATTGGGGCCTATTTCAGGCATTTACTGGGAGCAGGGGCTTGCAGAATTGGTAGGGTGTTCACACTTCTTCTCGAAGTAAGGTTCTTTACAGTGCTGCGAAAAAGTGCCTCCATCCTGATTTCTTATGTTTTTTTGTCCGTATCTGTCAGACTTATGTGTTTCAGATCACCAGAATAATTTCAACATTTGAGAAAGATGACCCAAGTAGATCAGTTTTTATGTAATGATCTTATTTATTGAGGGAAAACTGCTATCCAACCACACCTGGCTCTATGCGAAAAAGTAATTGCCTTCATAGTTACCAAATCCACCACTTAAACAAATTGAATTGAAAAGAGTTCAATGTCACTAGACACAGCCAGGCACGATTACTGCTAGCCCGGCCAAATCTAAACATCACTTAAATAGGACCTGCCTGGCAATGAGAAGTAGGCAAAAAGCAGCACATGATGCAGATGTAAGAAAATTCAATAACCGACAAGAAAGTTGTTAATATCTATCAGTCTTGAAGGGATACAAAGTCATTTCTAAGACTCTGGGACTCCAGCGAACCACAATAAGAGCCAACACCTACAAATGGAGAAAACACTGAACAGTGTTGAACCTTCAGGGGAGTGGCTGGTTCACCAAAGTTCATCCAAGAGCATACAGACAATTCATCCAGGAGGTAAAAAAAGAAGCCAAACTGCAGGCCTTAGCCTCTGAACCCCAACTGCAGACCTTACAAGCCTCAGTTATGGTCAGTTTTCACAACAAGGAAGAAACGGGGCAGATATGGCATCCATGGGACAACTGCAAGGTGAAAAGCACTGCTGACCACAAAAACTCATCTCACATTTGCTGACCCCCAAGACTCCAGAAATAATAATCTGTGGACTGATCAGTAAAAAGTGGAACTTCTCGAAAAATTGCGGGTCTCGTTACATCTGATGAAATGCTGACACAGCATTACACAATAAAGCATTGTACCAACAGTCAAACGCGGTGGCGGGGGCGTGATAGTTTGGGGCAAGTATCCTGCTTCAGGACCTGGTCGACTGGCCGTAATTGATGGAGCCATTAATTCTGCTCTTTAGCAAAAAATCCAAAAGGAGAATGTCCGGCCATCAGTTTGTCACCTACAGCTCAAGTACAGGTGGGCTTTGTTGTAAGACAATGTTCCAAAGCACAAAACCCAGCTCACCTATAACTGGCTCAAAAAAAACAAAACGATGGTTTTGACGTAGCCTCGTCGGGGTCCTGAGTCGGATCTGACTGAGATGCAGTGACCACTGTATCTGCATTAAAACAATTTTGTGAAGAGAAGTGGGCCAAAACTCCCCCACAGCACTGTGCAAGACTCGCTGCCACTTCAGTTATCGCACACTTCTGACTGCAGTCGTTGCCACCAAGGGTGCCACTAAGGGGGGGCAACTATTTTTTTAACATAGGTAAAATATGTTTTGAGCAACTCTTTATCTTAAATTAATGACAAGAGACTTCAAGACTTCACTGCAGCAGTCTTCAGTTCATCACAGTTCTTCTGCTGTTTTCAGTCTTCAGTTCCTAACAGATCTTCTGCGGTTTTCATTCTTCAGTTCCCAACAGTTCTTCTGCTGTTTTCAGTCTTCAGTTCCTAACAGATCTTCTGCTGTTTTCAGTCTTCAGTTCCTAACAGATCTTCTGCTGTTTTCAGTCTTCAGTTCCCAACAGTTCTTCTGCTGTTTTCAGTCTTCAGTTCCTAACAGTTCTTCTGCTGTTTTCAGTCTTCAGTTCCTAACAGTTCTTCGGCTGTTTTCAGTCTTCAGTTCCTAACAGTTCTTCGGCTGTTTTCAGTCTTCAGTTCCTAACAGTTCTTCTGCTGTTTTCAGTCTTCAGTTCCTAACAGTTCTTCGGCTGTTTTCAGTCTTCAGTTCCTAACAGTTCTTCTGCTGTTTTCAGTCTTCAGTTCCTAACAGTTCTTCTGCTGTTTTCAGTCTTCAGTTCCTAACAGTTCTTCTGCTGTTTTCAGTCTTCAGTTTGGCCCTCAGAACTGAAATAAATACCCAGTGAGCATTAGGTCCAGTGACTGACTTCAAAAAGTATTGTGTAGCTTTTGCAGAATGCTTTCAGTTTTTGTCCATCTGCACTCTAAGCGCCAGCAATGAGTTTTCAAGCATTTGGCTGGACCTGAGCAGACTTTTCACCCTGTACACTTCAGAATTCAACCTGCTTCTTTTGCCAACGGTTACATTAGTTAATTCAAGGGAACCTGTTCTACTGGCAGTTATACACACCTATGCATGACCACAATTCACAGACGAGGTGGTTTACTTCAGTTCATGAGCAATTCCTTCCCTTCCCCACACTCTCCTCTCCCAATCATTGAGTCATACCCAAGTTCAGGAGCGGTTTTGATCAGGGCAAATGTTGTGAAGTGGTTCTACTTTACCAGGGAACTAATTCTTCAGTAATCCACCAGAGTTGTTAACTATGGTTTTCCAGGCATTCTGGATTTCCTGAGCTCACCAGATCTTTCTTTTTAATAATGTAATTGATCATTCATATGGCCAAACCTGCCATTTTGCATTTTCTATGATGGGTTTGTTTTGATTTTTCAACCAAATGATGGCTAATTTCACTGGCAGTGACAGCTTTTTAATGAGGAAACTAGAGGGAATTTACTGAGCACAGACCTCCACTGAAACCAAATGCCTAACCTTACAATATTAACGTGATTCAGATCCACTCTAAACTTTAATGGGTTCTTCCTTGGCCCACGTTTCCCCCTTCCACCAGGTTTCTTGAAAATCCAGGCAGAGATTTTTTACAATCTTGCAGACTACCAGACAAACAAATAAATTGAACCAAGAATATAACCTCCTTGGCAAAGGTAGAAACTAATGCCAAGACATGGAACAGCTGTGCAGCCAATTGTGCAATTACTATTGGTGCTTTAAAATTGTGGGGAGGTGTCTTACAAAGTGTACTGTAATTCCTAGTCCAATCATCTGATTTGAATGTAAACATCCCACAAATTAAAGCCAAAAGTTGGGACCTTTTTTACGTTCATTATTTAATTTCATCTCGAATATTGTGGTATATGGTCCCTGAGATCCAACCGCATCATAATATCAATAGCAAAATCCAAATCATTTTCACAGGCTGACCTATTTAAATTAATGATCTTTTCTTACTTCTGAACAGGGCTTCATTTTCTATTCTACAATGGGCACTTTACCATTCAAGCCCGTTGCCCAATCTAAGTTTCTGTAATGATTTACTGATAATGCCATCCATCCTTTCACGAATCAAAGTAATCAATTTTCTCCTGTAAACAAGAGGCCCATGGGCCTTAACGGGCACCTGAGTATAGTATATCCAGTGTTAAACCTTGGCCATTAGGCATGGCCCTAATTTTGACCCCAGGGATCAGATTAATGGAAACCAGTATCATAAGCAATAGAGTATTCTAAATTGTATGTATATAACTTGTAGCTATTTTCTTTAAGCAAAGAAGATTTCTCAAGCCATTTTGACCCTTGGCCCTGCCCCTTAGCCCCTGGGTAAGGGAAACTGTCAAAAATATCATAATATCATCTCATTGTTGTAATGTCAATCAAGTGTGAATGATTTCCAGTAGAAATTAAACAGAATATACCCATAAGTATTATTTTCCTATATAAACTATAGTAAACTTGACCCCCTCCCCAAGGGCAAACATGGAGCCTGGGGGTCATGAAATTCACAATTTTTATAAAGCACCTCAAGACACTTCCATCTATAAAGATAACTGGTTTCCAGCATATCTAGGTATAAAAAAGTAAATGCAAGACAATAGGCTTGCACTAACAGAGTTGACAATACAAAGGTTTGGTCGGTGCGGTCTGTGAATATGCTCATAAAAACTTCATTTTGCGTTTAAACAAAAAACGCTTCAGTGAAAGGAAGGAATAATACTTAAGTTATAAATAACTTAAGTTATTTTGTTCACTAGGAAAAGTTTACGGACGACGGACAAAAGGGGATCGCAATAGGTCACACCTTCGGCTCAGGTGACCTAAAAACCAAGACGGAGAGGTTTTCGACTCCAATGGTTATCGTCATTCCAAGTCCATGACCAATATCACTTTTGTGTGTTTATTGTTCAAAACAGACGTGTGCGGTATTAAATATTCATGCTTTGCAGGGGAATGCTCAGCAATACAACCACAGTACATGCAGGGAAATGCTACATAATAGGGCGTCCTAAAAATACCACCTTCCCTTAATGATCAAGTTTTACAGAGGGCTTCATTCATGTTCAATTATTCAGCCAATCAGACGCCTCCAACAGAAGGGGAGACTCGGTAAGGAGGCCATTCTCCTTCTGTTCGGTGATGTTCTTTTAACATGGATGATGACATTAAATTGACAGCGCTAAAACACATGAATAACAGCTAATAGCTGGGTCATATGAATGAAGACATTAGTGTGGTGAAAAAGTCTTTGCCCTCTTCCTGATATCTTCTATTTTTGCATTTTTGTCACAGTTAAAGAAAGACTATCATAGCTGGGAAAGGTGGGTAATATTATTTCAATATATCATGAAAAAATGCTCCTAAGACTTTTTTTTCTTTATTTAGCAATTTCTTTAATTTTTATGAAGGATTTTACAAAACTAGAGGACCATGCCATTTTCACCACAGCAGACGAAAATTCACCCTCGATCCGCTTGGGGTGCCCCTAATCGTGATGTCAGTGCAGCTGCCAGCGCCATGAATGTCCATTGTCCTTCAGTCCTGCATTGTGATTGTTGAATGACCGTTTCCTCTATGGTGCAGACAAACGGGCTTGATTATTACCTTTTTCTATCCGACAAAACTTTAATTTAGAGCTGAACTAACATCAGAGGCCATTTGAAATGCTTCCGGAAAGAAAAGAGCGATTTGAAGTCTGCTAATTACCAGCGAGGCTGGACCTAATAGAACCAGAGAGAACAAGGAAGTACCTTTGCTTCAGCCAGTTAGCATGTTAGCTTCCTGCTTCCGCATTTCCCAAGGATGCAATTTTGTGGCCAAAGATGCTGAAGCTCCATAGATACCAATTGAAAAGTGCACATTTTTTTCTTGCCAAATAATGCGAAAACAAAAGAAAATGTATTCAGTAATCCTTCATTATTTTGCTCTTTGTCTGACGTAACTGTTCAATGTTTTCAAGAGGGCCTGTAAAATAAGAACTGCTGCTTCGAGCTTGATGACAGCTCGTGCACAAGTTTGGTTGTCCAGCTGTTGCTTTGACTGCAGCAGTCCAGCCAATGAGTGTATAGTGTATGCACGTTCCGGATTAACAGCGTTGCTTGTCATTTCCCCTCAAACGCATTTGCCACTCCGCACAGAGAACACATTTTCTTGGCCATTTGTGCAGCGTACTCAGATTGGCAATCTTATGAAATGGTGCTGGAAATAAGCACCCATGGAACGCCATTTTTATAGATTGTGTCGGTCAATTCCATACTTCCTGGGCTGAAGTAGCTAGCCTAGCATCTCCCACACATTAGCCCCCTGGGCTGGACAGCTTGGCATAATTAGCTCACCTTAAATCAATTCCCGTGTACTTTGCCAAACTTGTAATCAAGCCATTTATTCAGTCAACTGACCAATCAAAACCAAAATCAAGCCAATAATGATTTAGAAGAGAAAATGAGAAGCAGACAAACCGAAGCAGGCTACCGTGTTAGATTGAAATAATGTCAATAATCTGAACAAACGGCAGACCTCTGAATTCCACCTCTCGTCAGAAACTTTTAACATATTATTAAAAAGATTCCTTAAAAATAAAATCATGTTAAGATGGCCCTGGTTTGTAAGCTTCTAAAAATATACGTGAGGTAGAAAACATTGTGTGAAGCGCATTAAACGTGAATGTGAGAGAGAAATTATTTTCGCATTGCAAGCAATGGAAAAATGCGCCGAAGACTGGGCAAGCACGTTCAGGCAAATCTGTGCAGCAAATTTTAAACATTTTATATTTAATGATTGAACAAGATTTGCACACAGCGGCCAAATGTAATAATCAAGCAAACACATTCAGGCAAATTGCGTGCTGAACTATGAGTTAAGGTCTTCAAAATCATCCTCCTCTAATCGACAATTGCTTTCACCCCCTTCCCATTTACTTGGCTCAATTTGCAATCAAACAGTTGATTTGCTCAATGAACAATTTTAAATTCGTTGGTAGTCTAATTTATTTAGATATCCATGTATTCAGACATTTTGACATTGCATGCATCAAGCACATGAATGCATGTGGCAGTTGCAGAGACATTATGATCTCGCAACTTTTCATGCCATGCATGGCGTTAATGGCGGCCTCCTGGAAACAGCAATTCCGGCTAATTAATACTCATTTAAAAGAACAGGGGGTATGTATGGACAAAAAAAAAAAAATTGACCGTGAATATTATGTTGGAGTTGATTACTATAAGATTAAATCAAAACGGGTAGTTCTGTGTAGTCCTCCTTTAAATGTTTCAGATCATCCAACTAATTTTAATTATAGATAAAAATAATCAGATTAAACACAAATGTGGTTTGTATATGGTAAAGTTATTTATTAGGAAAAAAGCTGCCCTTCTGTGTCTGGCTCTCCGTGAAAAAGTAATTGCCCCTTAGTTACTAATTCTCCTAATTTAATAACATGAATTGATAATTAGGCTAAATTTTACCAGTCAAGGCCAGGTATGATTACTGCTGGCCCTGTTGAATCTCAACATCACTAAATTAAGTCTGTCTAGCAACGTGAAGTGGGCAAAAAGCAGTAAATGATGCAGCGATCTAAATAAAATCGAGAACAGTCAAGAAACTATGTCCTTCACGTCTTATCAGTCTGAAAGGGATTAAAAAGCTCTATGACACCAGCCCACCACAGTGATTGCAATTATACTGTATATAAATAGAGAAAACTAGAGAAGAGTGTTGAACTTTCCCAGGAGTGGCTGGCCTAAAAAAATTCCTCCAAGAGCGCAATGAAGACTTTTCCAGGGGGCCACAAAAGATCCTAGAAGAAAATGTACGGCCACTACAGGCCAAACTTGCCTTAGTTAAGGTTAGTTTTCACAATTCCACAGTAAGAAAGAGATGGGGGCAAAAAAGGCATACAAAAGACAGCTGCAAAGCAAAAACTACTGCTGACCAATAGCAACTGAAAAGCTTGTCTCCCATTGTTCATAAAAAATCTTGATGACACCCAAAACTTTTAAGATAATATTCTGTGGACTAATGAGTCAAAAGTGGAAGTTTTCAGAAGACCCAAGTCCTGTTACATCTGGAATTAAGCTAACACAGCATTCCACAACAAGAACATCGTACCAGCAGTCAAACAAGGTGGCAGTAGTGTAATGGTCTGGGACTGCTTTGCTGCTTCAAGACCGAGGCGACTGGCCTGAACTATGAATTCTGCTTTCTATCAGAACATCCTAAAGGAAAACATCTGCCCTGACTTGAATCTGAATGAAATGCTAGGGCATGACCTAAAAGAGGCAGGTCACTCTCGAAAACCCCCCAGTTTCAATGTGGCTGAATTAAAACAATTCTGCAAAGAAGGGTGGGCCAAAATTCCTCCATAGTGATTTAGAAGACTCCAGTTGTTGCTCCCAACAGTAGTGCAACTAGTGATTAAGTTCAGGGGGAAATTTTTTTCACATGAATGATGGGTTTCTAAGTAATCATGACTTCAGATAAATAAAGTGACCGTGTAAAAGTTGCATTTTGTGTTTACAAACACTGTCTTCATCTTGTATTAAAATTAAGTAGATTCTAAAAATTAAAATTAAGATTCTTAAAAATTAAGTTATCTGCTACATATAAATATGACAAATGAGAAGAAAAAAAACAAAAATCGGGAAGTAAGCAAATACTTTTTCACAGCACTTTATATGATGTGGATTTTTGTAAATATTTACTTTATGACATAGCAAAAGAGCATGATTCAGAGAAAAACACAGAAAACTCGGCATGAGCATAAAAAAAATCAAAGGGCATTGATGAAACAGATTCTGGTTCAGTTCAGTGTGAAGACAAATGTATAAATGTGCCTGCACTTGTGATGCCCATCCAGATAAAGGATATTCAAGATAACCTTAAAGACACCATCCCAGGCAGCTGGAATCACCCAAACAACACCCCCACCACTCAGTTCGTGCGCGTGCTTCATTTCACCACAAACAGCTGACCGGTGCGGCCGTAGACTACATTACAATGCAGACAGCATTAGCAGCGGTGGACAACGATGGAATCACACAAAGCCACCAACAGCAACACCTGTATCTTTCGACACTGGATTCACAGCATAACTAGGGCATTATAGCCAACACACAAGTTTCCAAGGCTAGTTCCAGCCTCGAGGCATACAACAACAAGCAAACATTAGCTAACCATTACTAGGCTGCAGCTAACATAACTTTGCTAACACCATAAGTAGCCTAGACCTCATTACTCAATGTGTATAGACTACACTTTCTAAGTACAGCATTCACACAGAAAGAGAGACAAGAAGCTAGCTTACCAGTCTAAGAGAAACTCTGCAACGAGTGTGTTGGTTTTAAAACCTTTCAGTGTCTTCAGTTCTCTCCTGCGGCCGAAAGCTTCTCTGCCAAGGGATACTCGAGTTGCCTTAGCTATTTTTTCATATTCTTGTCCATCACGCATACTTTCAATGAAGGTTTTTGTCTTTTTAGCCGATGGTTGACCGCTGAGTGCAGTTGGGGGTCGGAAAACTGGCAGCTCGTTCGGCTGAGCTATGACTCCGTTCGAATGCCTAGCTTTCTAGCTAATGCTGGCTATGTAGCTACGGCCAAAGTGCGTGCACATTGGAATGCACGTGCAGAACAGCGTACACGTTGATTTGGCAGTTTGAGTGACAGACGGGCTATCCAATTAGAGTTGTCTGAAACAAATTTGATTGGTAGCCTAATTTTGGCCCCTGCTCCTTACACAGATGACCAAATTTCATCACTGATGTGTCAAATCACTAATGTTATCGATTACTGTCTAATACTTACCAGATATACTCAGATTTTTATAATTCTGCCAAAAAATGAGCTGCCTACGATGGTACTTTTAATAATCTCACTCTGCATTAAACCATACTGGCAGCCTATATCACATACATACCAATGGATTTAAATTGCAGCAGCGTGATCTCAACAGTGAATAGACATCCATTTCCAGGGAGCTGCTCTAACTCGAGTGCAAAAATGGCAAAGAACATATAAAAAACTATCCAAGCAGGCAAGAGCACATGCAGGAATGCACCCACTTTGACTGAAGGTTATTCACTGCAAATTAATAATATATCACATGGAGAATACTACAACGGACAGCATTAAAGATCAATACAATTGCATCAGGTAGAGAGGAGATGGGTAGACTGCCACAGTCTGAGTTTGAAACTGGAAACGGCAAGCCAGGCAGGGGGCCCAGTGTTTTTCCACTGCTGGCTTGAGTACATTCGTAATGGGCCGTGCAGGCTGAGTGGACTCACAGATGAGGGGGTAGGGTGGAAGCAGCAGGACTGGGGGTGGGAAGGGGGAGGAGGGGGGTTAGGTGTGACTGAAGGAATGTCACACATTCTGTCAACGAGCCTCCCAGAATCTTGTCTTGTTTACCCAAATCAGCCATATGCTAAATGCGCGGGAGGACCACATCTTGGTAGGATTGGACCCTCCCATCTATCCCCTGCAGCAGGCTATCCATGCAGCCCCAGGAAGTAGTTCATCACCTCAGGGAGGATGGAACCTGTCTCAGAGCACCAACCAAGCTGACAGCACCCTGCCTCTCAGACGAACAGGCAAACGACCATGATAAACCTTTCCACTGCAATAAAAGGCACAGACACAAACTCAAAATTTGTCCAGCCGCTAAGTTGATTCTATAAATCCATGATTTCATTGATTTTCTCAAGCTTGCTCTATTCAAGCCTTGACAACACATGCAAATATGTTCAGTACCATTGAAGAGCATCTGCAGAATGTAAATAAACTGCTCTCTGCAGCAGTTATCATCAACTTCATTCCTTTCTGTTGGGCCAAAGCCTTGCTATTAATGCTGTAACTGAGATTGCATAGCCGGAATATCTGTTCATTTTTTTATCAGCGGTGAGTGTTGCCATTTTGTAGAACAGGCAGTTCACCAAGCGTTACTATGATATTTGTCATGCAGTCTAGTCAGCAACATGTGGCAAAGAATGACGTATGCTTACTGCCTGCATAAGTGCATAAGGCTATTGTAACAACCCTCCAATTTATTGAATGGTCTTACACTGATAAAAGGCCAAACTGATGTTTGAATGCAAGGTATTAAAAAATATTATAAAACAAACTGCTTCCTAACATCAATGGCAATCGCATGAACAATTAATGAAGACCTGGGTTCATTTGCATGAAGTGCCTAAAATAATATTTTCCTTAAAATGCAAGATTTCCTTAGGATAAAATTGATCGCACAAAACATTCTTAATTCTTATCATGTGTTGTTTCATTAGGTCTGTTTCTACCTTGGATTCCTGCTTTAAAGGGGGAACTGTATCAGTCAGACATTTGCACCATATCGGCAAATTTTTAATTAAAACTATTGCGTAGAATCATTTTTACTTGTGTTTGTCCTGCACAAACTCTGAAATCTATATTTTAATAGAAATTTGAATAATTCACGGGTCACACCATTAGATCTTTGGTTCTTTGCCAAGAAACCTCCTTTGTGACGTTAGATCGTTGACATTTTCCCGCTTTTGGATGAACGGTCTTGCACGAGCCATCAGCAATCGATTCAGAGTGAAAAAGAGACTATTAAGTAAATGTACACAGAAATGTTATGTTCTACAACACTGCTTTGATCGCAAGACAGCCAAGGTGAGAGATAATTTAAGACTTTCTCGGTTAAAAATTCAGTGCGTTTTGGTCATGAACAATAAACTTGCATGGCAAGAGTCTAGAGTCTCTGCTTGTATATGATGTACCGGTTGTGCGGTAGAATGAAGTTACAGATTCGCTAGTACTATATGTGTGACACATGCACCATCAGCTTGTTTTTGCCACGATTTCATTGAATTGCTTGCAGTTAATAGTTAAAGTAGTTATAGCTAGCTATAATAGTAATCAAAATACTTCTAGGCAAGTTTCTTCCTGCTAAGTGGGTATAAGACTATACAGTATACAGCTACACAGCGGTCATGCCCTGCCTTGTGTGGAGCTCATTGTGAGATGCACCGCTTCTGTCGATACCAAGGGCTTTCAGGTTCAAGAAGTTAAAACATACCCCAAATCCAAACAATTAAATGTGGAGGGGGTGCAATAGAACAGCCATGTAAGTAAAATATTTGATAGTTTGAGAAAGGTAAACAAAACTAATAGGGGCTGTATGACTAAGTGCGGAATTATGCCAGGCAGTATCAACGATCTAACATCACGTCCAGTACCACCATCACGAAAATCCATGATTGTAATATCCAGGGATTCAAAGTTAAATATCTGTTATGTATGAATATTTTTCTGAGAACAAAGGCAATAAATATAAGCAGTAGCCTTGCATTTCTATTTTTGAAGACTGTTCATTGAGCACAACAGCGCCCCTTTAAGGAAGTTCGTAAAGTCCATTGGGCGTTGCATAAAACACCCATGTTATGGAAATCAGGACATAAACTTCACATACCTTCAATTAACTCTTACATACTTTGCACATTAGCCTATTGTTTATTTTTCATAGTTCATCTTTATTATGGAGGATGAATGTGTCCTGCGTAAAACCTCCTGCAATCGGGAAAATCCTCTTGATGTACAGTGATCAAAAATTGGAAAATTTGTTAAAAAGTACCTAATCTTTATTTCAGATGACATTTGGAGAGAGATTTTGAGAATTTTAAAAAGATACTTATTATTACCTTTGCATTTCGATAGACTGTCTACAAAAAAAAGGCCCCAGCTGTCACGCTCTACAGCAACGGGTGCATCGGCGAAAGCCCTCAAGGGAAAGCTCCCCAGAGAGAAAGCCTAGCAACTGACTACAGTTACTCATTACTAATGAAAAAACACTATCATTTTTCATGTGGTCAGGAATAAATTTAACTGCTTATTACTTAATTTTCGCAGTAGTTTTAAGCAATAATTGATCATGAGTGAAAGAATCTCATGGCAAAATCTAGAAGTGATATTGCCTACATATCATGCAATATGATGGAACTCGGGTGTTTCAGGAAATTAATTAATCAATCAATTTATTATTAATGATACGAGAAATTCAAAAATCAATCCAGTTCTCTGTCTTGATGAGATCTAAAGGCATATAAAACTATAAAAAGAAGTAATCAAATACTTTTTGAGTTATTGCATTAACACAAAGGATCTATAGCGGACGGGGATTTAGTGGATTTATAATATTGACAAAACAGTTTCGTTGCCATTATAAGAAGAACCTAAGATTGGGAACTGAGCTGGATTTCATGTGGGACTACCAGTGAATGGTGTTGACTGCTCTCCAGGTTCAATGGCAGTGAGTGAAATGGTAAGGCGACATTTATCCCATGGAGCCTAGTCAGCCATTTATTTGTTTTTTTAAACAGATGTTATTAGCTGATAAAATTTTTCTTTTCAACTTTTTTCTTTTGTTAAATTCTCCCCGTCAAATTTTCGTCCTCATATCAGTTTGGTTCTCCTTCCCTGGTATCTTCCATTTTTAAGGTAGCAGCATTAAAGCAAGGTTTTCATCACTTCTGAAGGAACTCGTCAGGCTAGCTGACACGCTCTATGGAAGGAGTGGAATTTTCTCTGCACTAAAGCCCTGAACAATTTCCCTGACTAATTTAAAACATTCAAGGAATTTTATGCAACACTGTCAAGTAGATCCCTTTGGTAGGGAGAAATCGTTCCTTAAGGCAAAACTTCAATGGAATACTTAAGATGCTTTGTGCAACCGGCCATTTCCTTCTAACGAAGACCAGCCATTATTCGTCAAAAATGCACCCATACCTGGCCAGTAAAAAAAAGGGACTCCATTTTCAATATGGATACAACCTTTAATTGAAGTTCTGCGAAATTTGTGAACTGCAGAATTAACAGACTTTTTAAAACCAAGAAATGTGATACAGATTACCTAGCTTACTTCAACAGTTTCACTCAACGTTCCGCAGCAAGAGGAAATTATTAAATATTAAAACGACCTCCAAAAACTTCTCTCCACAGCAAGATGGTCAATGCATTATTTAAGTCAGAAATCTGAAGCTCACCTCATTTTTATCTGTGGGGCAGAAAAAATTTTAACTTCATCTTATTTCACCTCTTGCTGTTCTTGCTTTAGTTGATTCATTTCTTTTATTATAAATTTCCGTATCTTCTCTTATAGTTTCATTATGTTATCATCAATTTGGCTTGAAATCTTAACTTCATCACAATTTTTATCTAATGTCTTTAAATTATACATCTCTCAGTGTCCAGCATCTTGTTCATATACTGAGTGCAAATGAAAACTCACCACTTGAAAAATGTCAATATTTAAGTTCAAATGAACTTCAATATAATTTTTATACAACAACAACACTACAGTGACGTCACCCGAAATGCCAGGTGCAAGAAATGCGAGAATTTAAAGTTAACTGTAACGCTAGGCAATTTTTTGCAAAAACGCAACATCTTTCACCACGGGAAAAATGAATTTCACTCTGAATTTGTGCACACATTGCCTTTAAAAGCATGTGAATCCGAATAAAATTTCACTTCTTCACTGACACTTGTGAAACGTCAGGACCGTCAGATCATACGGGATCATGTCCGAGACCGAACACTACCAGTGACAAGAACGGTTGCTCAAGTCCAAGGACGACGTGGATTCATTCACCCCAACACCGTACGGAACCATCTGCGAGCTGCAGGCCTGCGTGCACGACGCCCTTATTTCGGCCCCATATTGACGGATCGTCACCGAAACCAGCGTCTACAGTGGGCAAACAGGCACCAGAATTGGCGACAACGACAATGGCACGGTGTCATCTTTTCTGACGAGTCACGATTTCACTTAAGGAACGCAGATGGCCGTATACGTGTTTGGCGGAGACATGGTGAACGTTATAACGCCGATTGTGTCGTTCAAACGGACCGTTGGGGTGGTGGCAGCGTTATGGTGTGGGGTGGAATAAGCTACCGTCACAGAACCCCTCTCCATATCTGCAGAGGAAGGGTGAACGGCGTCTACTACTGGGACCAGGTGCTGCAAAACCATGTTGTGCCATTCTTCAACCAACACCACGATGTCAACACGTTCCAACAGGACAAAGCTAGGGCATACACTGCAAGGGTGTCCATGCAGTACCTTGCACAGCAGAACATCCCCGTGCTTCAGTGGCCAGCTCTGTCACCCGACCTCTCCCCTATGGAGCACTTATGGGATGAAATTGGACGATGTCTTTCACGTCGACGCCAGATGGACAACATCCGAGAACATGAGGTTGCCCTTGTTCAGGAGTGGAATGCTATCTCTCAGAACACTATCCAGAGACTGATCAACTCCATGCGACGACGATGCACCGCATGTGTCAATGCACAAGTGTTATTGACTTTCCTGTTTGACCCCTACACCAGTTAAACCGCTCTCGCGCATTAACATTATCGTGAATGAAATTGAATGATGTTTACATGTCTTCTTAAATCATTCATTATCTCAAATGCATCATACGTATATACTTCACATATCAATCCGTGGAGCTATTCCAGATTTCGTGAGTGGTGCGTTTTCATTTGTACTCAGAATAGTTCATTTGGCTAAACTGTAGATCAGAAATCTATCTTAATGCACAACCCCAATTCCAAAATAGTTGGGACAAAGTGTAAATTGTGAAAAAAATCTAAATGCAATGACTTTCAGATCACATGAGCCAATATGTTATTTACAATAGAACATAGCTAACATTTCAAATGTTGAAACTGAGACATTTTGCATTTTTATCCACAAAATGAGCTTATTTCAAATTTTCTGGCTGGAACAGGTCTCAAAAAATTTGGGATACAGGCAAAAAAAAAAAAGGGCTGAAAAAGCAATTAATATGTAAGTGCCAGGTCATGCAGTAACAGATTGACATAATTGCTGTATTTTTTATTGTACCTTCTTAACCAGACAAGATGGAGATAAAATTTAAATGTTATTTGGTAGTTCTTAGCAGTTATTAAAACTCCACAAGATTAATATTTGTAACTTGGTTTATTTTTTGGTGAAAATCGTCAAAAACAGGTTGGCAACGGAGTGACAGAAACTTAACATGAGGTTTTGTCTTGTTTGTTCAGAGTGCCATAACCTGCGGTTCTCATTAAAAAAAATCCAAAATAATGGGTCATATTTGTATTATAGTTTTCTCCAGGATAACCAAACTTAATTACAAAATCTTAACTTGTTTAATTTTTATGAACATTTTTTAGAAGGGGTGTGCAATAACGGAGTGCCAAATAGGAATAGTAACGGAGGGTCACAAAACATGCGTTACTGAAAAAGCATATAATTCTACTCTATTTGAAGAAATGGTGAATATTTCACCGATGCATGTACAGCGAACTTTAATTTACACAATTATTTGTTTTACAGTGATCTTTATGGAGCAATTGTGTTGCTTCAATTGTTGATTTTGTCCAGAATGCCTTCGTCCATGCGGACAGGGGTAATAGTCCTAAATCTTGGCAAACCTTTCTTGAACAGTAATGAAATCAGTACCAGTAAGTCGAAGGCTGCTAGTTCTGGTGGATGATGTTGGAGCTGGAGCTTCAGCCTCAGCAAATATACAGTCTACATTTACTGAAGAAATGTCCTTCACTAGTCGGAATACATTTGATGTGGGATCAGCTTGTTCGAGAAAAGATAGAGTTCAAGACCTCTGAGTGTCCTCTTCTTGTGTGTCCTCATGCAGTACACGTCCGATTAGTTTGTCGTTTCCCAGTATACAGCATACCACTTGCCAACAGAAATGGTAAGTTTGCCCTTTTTGCCGTAACATCTGATTTGGCTTTCAAAACCGGAGCTTCTGGTGGATCCGTCACAACTGGCCCAACCTCAGCAGCTTGTGGAAGAAGCAGAGAATGGTTTTCCCCTGCCTGCTCAGAGTGGTTGGAGACAGTCACTTGGCCTTTTGCCAGTGTGCGGACACAGTGCACCTGATGCGTGTTTGGGACAGTAATTGTGCTGTCCCAAACATTGTCTTGACGAGTTCTCTTGTCATCGATTGCATCCTGTCCAATGAAAATTATCTGGATTCAAGCAAACTGGCGGCACGTTCGGCATATTGCTTAGTGCCTGCTACAACGTTATGTCTGCTTTTGGTTGCATTGTACACGGTCCGTTTGACAGTGGCACCAATACCATCTACGGCTCCTTTGCCATGCGAGGTAGCAAAGAAGTGCCAATTTACACAAATTCCTTTGCTCTCCATCAGGCTTGTAATATACGTGAACATGTACTTCTGCTTCAAGTGTTGGGCGGCACCATCTGAGAAGAGGTCAACATCTGTCAGCTGGCAGTTCATCCCGGTTTGCACAGCATCAAACATGGCGTCAAGGAATATAGCAGCCGTGTACTTGTCATAGTTTTGAGTGTCCGACAACACAAAAAGATTGCGTGCCGTCCTGCGTCCAGGCCACAGCAGTGAAGATAGTCACTTGGTTCTGACTCCAATGGGCACTCTGAACTTCATCTTGTTCGATTATTGCGACATTCTCACGGAAGTCGATCTGGATCACAGCGTGGTTTGGACGAGGCTGGGCGTATTGCCTCTGGAACTCTGCAGCTTGTTTTGTCTTAACAAAGCTGTGAATTTTGAAAGGTGGCAACTTCTCTGCAAGGCACTGAAGTGCATCATACATCATTCCAGATGAAGCGGTCTTCACAGTCCTACCATCCTCAGAGCAGATCCATTGGCACCACTGCACATTCTCTGCAAAAATGTCCTCACCCAGTAGATCTGCAAGATAGTCTCTACTGATCTTATGCTGACACTGGTTGCACTTCCCATACATGTACTCTTCACTATCCACATCACAACAGAAAATTGTGAGAAGAAAATTGGAGAAGAAATGGAGAAGAAAATTGACGTTCACGTGATACTGGCAGATGTAAAGGTTGTGAGGCATACTGTTCCAGGTCAGAACATCATCTGGCCCGTAAGGACTTGAACTTCGTGAGACCCAGCTGATCATCTGCTCCTTGAACAGAAAATGCTTCTTTGATGGTCATCATCAAGTCGTGGCGCTGGGTAGAGACAGGTTTCCCATCACAAATAACTTTTATCGAGTCATTCCTTCCCGGCGACATCCAGCTGATTTCCGACCGCCAGTAAAATTCATAGACACGGTTGACGATTTCATCGGAAAGTTTATTGGAAAGCGTGTGGGACTTTTTGTAGGCCACAGGTGCAGGTGGCATATCAAACTTGCTGTCAGAACCTTGCTTCTTTTTCGTGGGGAAGATGGGAGGGCACGTATTACACATTTCACAGCTCGACTAAGACTTGGAACTGTATGAGGCTTCTTCAGGGGGTGGAGCAGCCATCGCCTTCTGAGATTCTCAATATTTTCTTGCATTCAGCTTCAACATTCTTGGCCCGGTTCTCGCGCTTCCTCTTGGCATCCTTTTGTTTCAGTTGATTTTCCCCAAACTCCTCCTTTTGGCACTCTCTTTAAGACGTCTCTCTAACGTCTTTGCATTTCTGCTTGTGTCAACGGCATTGTGTCCTTTTGTTTATGATGTTCATCACTTCAGAACAGGTATATATACACCCATGACAGTTTTTGACATTTTGAGAATGCTTCTGCTCAACATTCCTTTTCGGCTAAATTGCAGGTGTCCAATTAATTAGGCTGCTCGATGACTCTATGTCAGGGACAATTAGTTGCAGGCTCTCTAGGAAAATACTGCAACTTGGTATAATTATCAACCCCAACAAATGTACCCTTGGGAGTTGTCTGTAACTCATGAATTTTATCGACTCCTGACAAAACGTCTTAATATAGCAGTGTCAAGACGAGCATCAAAACAGGTGGCAAGATGAGACAGACAACAATAATTACACCGTCTCAGACAGGGGAAAACACTCCAGCTAGGGGATTAATTATTCATTTGAGTATGACCAACAGTTTTATCAAACTTCTTGTCACAAGACTGACAGAAAATCCTATGAAAGTCTAGTATTATAGTTATTGTCACACCGTTACTTTGCTGTCACTCCGTTACCAGTAACGGAGTGACAGGATTTCAAGTCAGAAAAAAAAATAAAAATTTCCAAAATTCAAACAATTTCACTGTTGGAACTTTATGATAACAGATGCCAATATCCTTTCTGAAAATTTTATTAATTTTCATTCACATTTATAATGAAAAATTTAAAAATAGGTGGGTTTGCGGTAATGGAGTGACAGGTGAAATTTTGAAAATCCATTAACTTTAATGGTGAATTTAACTCAAACCTCTATAAGCTGTGAAAAATAAAAAATAGTGAATTTAGAAAATGTAAGGACATATCTTTTAAAAAATGTAAAATGAAGTAAAGGTAACATCAGTTGAATACTGGAATTTGGCTAATTTAATTTTGACCAAATAGGGGCCAACAGGATTTCCGACACCTTCATCAACACACCTATCTTTGAACAGCAATAGCTTTTTTATCACCCAATATATCTGAAAAAAATCATACTGTTCCTGAAGGTTCAGAACATCGACTATAAAATGTAACAAAAAAACTAAATGATTGGATGACTTAGAATTTTACCCTATATGCTAAACCCCGCGTGACCTGGCCCATAATAGAATCAGCTGAAAGACCATTTATCAAGTAATTAAGTTAATTGGCATCATGTGTATCACATGATTGGCTATAAAAGGGATGTCTTAGAGAGGCTGAGTCTCTCAGAAGTAAAGATAGCTAGAGGCTCTCCAACCAGGAAGACTTGCATAAATAACAATGTTCCGCAAGGCTTTGAAGGTCTTGTCATCAATAGTGCATAACATCAACAAAAGATTCAGAGAAACTGAAAAAAATCTTTGAGTAGGGGATGAGGCCGAAGATCTTTACTGGATGCCCGTGATCTTCGGGCCTTCAGACGCCACTGCATCACTCACCGGCATGATTCTGTCATTGACATTACTAAATGGGCCCAGGAATACTTCAAGAAACCACTGTCAGTAAACACAGTCCGCTGTGCCATCCACAGATGCCACCTAAAACTCCATCATGCAAAAAGGAATCCATTGCTGAGCATGATCAAGAAGCGCCGTTGTGTTCTGTGGGCCAAGGCTCATTTAAAATGGACTGTAGCAAAGCGACAAAGAGTCCTGCAGTCAGACGAGTCCAAATTTGACATTCTTGTTGGAAATCATGGGCATCGTGTCCTTCGGGCTTAAGAGGAGAAAGACCACCCCTCCTGTTATCAGCATTCAGTTCAAAAGCCAGCATTTCTCATGGTATAGGGATGCTTTAATGCATATGGTGTGGGACACTTGCATGTTTAAACAAGAGCCATCTGGCAATGGCGGATCACCCCGGCTGTAGGTTGTGTAACCTACAGGTTGTGTCGACAGACGGACGGACCGAAACCCCCAAAAGGCACAACTAGACCATAAGGAGAAGCGCCATACCAAATTTGGTGTTTGTAAGTGGTATAATTTTCGAGTTCTGGTCCAGAATCGATTTTATTACAGACGGATGGACAGACGGACGGACGGACACACTGATCGCTATATCCCCCCCGGCATATAATGCGGGGGGGGGATATAGCGATCAGTGTGTCCGTCTGATAAAAAGCACCATGAATGCTGAAAGGTATATAAAGGTTGGAGAGCAACATATGCTCCCCTCTAGATGACACATATTCCAGGGAAGGCCTTGAGCATTTCAGTAGAACAATGCAAAACCACATACTGGACGTTGAGGACAAGTCATAATTTTTATGTCAGCAGATGATTATTTCCAACCGATATACTTCCTGCACGACTCAGAAGTGTGTTTAGGATCATTACATTGTTGAAAATTAAATCCCAGACCAATCCGTCTCTTTCCAGATGGCTGTACGTCTCACACGGATGTTGTGACACTTATTTTGATCCATTTTTATGAGATTTTGAGCAGACTGAACACCAAACTGTAACACTACCACCTCCATTTTTACTGAAGGGGTTAAACAGTCATTTTTGAAGCTTAATTTAAATGTCATTTAAGACTTTTATGAAATCTCTGAGTTAAGGATTTTTTTAAAAGTTTTTAAACTTTCAAATAACCCTCGAGTATATCGTGAATGTAGGCGTAAATAATATGAACAAAAAGTGACAGCCCCCAAAACTCGTATGTGTGAATGCAGCTCCCAGCGCAGTACCCACAGTTGAAAACATCTTCCCACGGCCCTGCATGCAGGGCCTATATTGGACATCAGCCAACTCCATTTATATAACAATGTATGAATCAAATTCATTATATTCATTTATTCATATATTTTTCCTTGAAATATGCAAAGCAATTGTATATTAGCCCACTCAGCCATGAGTGGGAGGCATGCCAACATTGTGCAGACATAGACTTTCCATGGAAAGTCACAAAACTAATGCATTAATAGAATCAAGATAATCCAAATGACATTCAAGCATTGGTTAATGTCAAAAAAAAAATCAAATTTAAAAAAAACAAAGCACTGAATATACAAAACCCAAAACCAGTGAAGTTGGCACGTTATGTAAATCGTAGATAAAAACAGAATACAATGATTTGCAAATCCTTTTCAACTTACATTCAATTGAATACACGGCAAAGACAAGATGTTTAATGTTCAAACTGAGAAACTTTTTTTTTGCAAATAATCATTTACTTAGAATTTAAAGGCAGCAACACATTACAAAAAAGTTGGCTCAGGGGCTTTTTTTTACCACTTTGTTACATCGCCTTTCCTTTTAACGACACTCAGTAAACGTTTGGGAACTGAGGAGACCAATTTTTGAAGCTTTTCAGGTGGAACTCTTTCCCATTCTTGCTTGATGTACAGCTTAAGGTGTTCAAAAGTCAGGGGTCTCTGTTGTCGTATTTTACGCTTCATAATGCACCACACATTTTCAATGGGAGACAGGTCTGGACTACTGGCAGGCCAGTCTAGTACCCGCACTCTTTTACTACGGAGCCATGCTGTTGTAACACGTGCAGAATGTGGCTTGGCATTGTCTTGCTGAAATAAGCAGGGGCGTCCATGAAAAAGACGTTGCATGAATGACAACATACAGTATGTTGCTCCAAAACCTGTATGTACCTTTCAGCATTAATAATGCCTTCATATGTGTAAGTTGCCCATGCCTTGGGCATGAATACACCCCCATACCATCACAGTTGCTGGCTTTTGAACTTTGCGCCTATAACAGTCCGGATGGTTCTTTTCCTCTTTGGTCCGGAGGACACGACGTCCACAGTTTCCAAAAACAATTTGAAACGTGGACTCGTTAGGCCACAGAACACTTTTCCACTTTGCATCAGTCCATCTTAGATGAGCTTGGGCCCAGCGAAGCCGGCGGCATTTCTGGGTGCTGCTGATAAATGGCTTTCACTTTGCATTGCAGAGTTTTAACTTGCACTTGCAGATGTAGCGACAAACTGTAGTTACTGACAGTGGTGTTCTGAAGTGTTCCTGAGCCCATGTGGTGATTTCCTTTACACACTGATGTCGGTTTTTGATGCAGTACCGCCTGAGGGATCGAAGGTCACGGGCATTCAATGTTGGTTTTCGGCCTTGTCGCTTACGTGCAGTGATTTCTCCAGATTCTCGGAGCCTTTTGACGATATTACAGACCGTAGATGATGAAATCCCTAAATTTCTTGCAATAGCTCGTTGAGGAATGTTGTTTTTAAACTGTTGACAATCAGCTCACGCATTTGTTCATTAAGTGGTGACCCTCGCCCCATCCTTGTTTGTGAATGACTGAGCATTTCAGGGAAGCTGTTTTTATACCAAATCATGGCACCCACCTGTTCCCAATTAGCCCGTTCACCTGTGGGATGTTCCAAATAAGTGTTTGATGGGCATTCCTCAACTATCTCAGTCTTTTTTGCCACTTGTGCCAGCTTTTTGGAAACATGTTGCAGGAAATCAAATTCCAAATGAGCTAATATTTGCAAAAAATTACAAAGTTTACCTGTTCGAACATTAAGTAACTTGTCTTTGCAGTGTATTCAATTGAATATAGGTTGAAAAAGATTTGCAAATCATTGTATTCTGTTTTTATTTACGATTTACACAACGTGCCAACTTCACTGGTTTTGGGTTTTGTACATGAGGATGGATCACAAGCTGGATTCAGAGGGAAAAGACCCTTGAAACATTCAGAAATATTCTGGTCGTTGATTGTAATTAGCTAAATCACTCCATAAAATGTACACTCTGATTGGATGCTGCTTGCATTTATATTTTAGTCTTTACCTTTTATGCAGACCTAGTAACTACATGGCAAATACTTTATGAAGTAAAAAGTTATTATCCTATGTTTGAAAGCAAAAACAGGGAAACTGCAAATTAAACTGTTTAATATCATTTCCAGCGTAGATACAGTAGTGTGCAGCATTGATCATACATTAAAAAAATGTGATATATCAAACACCAAGTACTATTGAAGTATTTGTTTCATGTTATATCGGATCATACAGATGAAAATAAGTAAAGAGATAACAATATATAGTAAAAACAAATATGTCTTTTAAGAGAAAAAGTAAATTAGGGTAACCATCCTTTGCCATTATTACAGTATTTAATCTTTCAGGCATAATGTTCGCATATTTCCTCACTCGCTTAACTATTCAATATGGTTCGAAGTTGATTCCAAAAAGATTCTCTCGATGTTTCAACCAATTTGTTCATCTTGGTAACAAGCAAATCAGCCAGATTAATGTCTGGACTTTGAGCAGGCCAAGTCATAACTTTTATGTCACCAGATGATTTTTTCCAACCAATATATACGGAGTCAAAAAGAAACTTCACACTCATAAATTTGTAAATATTTTCTTGAAACTTTTAATAAGAGTTTTTATTATCACTAGGGGTAAATGCGTTGTCAAAGACATCATGACAGACATCAACTCCGACGTGCACAGGTACGTAGCACAGTGCGAGCGTACTTTAAGCGAAAACCATGTTTTCTCGTGTTCCTAGTCACGTGACCATATGAGAGATGTGCAACTGAGCTCACGTTAGCACATTTTTTCGGAAAAACAAGTTTTTACAGTTAATTATTCGTTGATTTTCAATGCCATGGCTGTCAAACATTCAGCGTGAACGTGCCATTGGCATGCTGAATACGGAAACGTCCGTCACTGACGTTGCAATGGTTATGGGATGAAAATAAAATCCCAAACATATCTGTCTCTTTCCAGATGGCAATGACAAGGATGTTGTGATACTTCTTTTGATCCATGATTCCATCCATTTTTATGAGATCATCTGCTCCTTTCAAGCAGACTGAACTCCAAAATATAATATTACCACCTCCATATTTCACTGAAGGGGTTTAACAGTCATTTTGAATCATTCCTTATCTCTACAGCACACAAAAGTTCGGCATTTGGATGAGAAAATTTCTAATTTTGATTCATCGGTCCAACGAACTTGTTCCCAGACCGCTGGTGTCTAATCCTTGAATTTCTTTTTTGATGTTGCCAGCTCTAAGAAGTGTTTTTTTTGGCAGCAACAAGACCAATCAGACCATTTTCACACAGGTATCTGGAAAAAGTGGATCTTGATACTTTCATCTCTTCACTTCTGGTGACACTAATATCATCATGGAGTTGTCGTGCTGTCAACCGCAAATTTTAAATTACTTCTCATACACAGATAATGAACATCAGAGGCACTTAACTTCCCTGTTGCACAATTATTGCCACTAGTTTTCAGTGAACAAGTCACTTTGAAACACTTGGTGTTTCGTTCAGTGCCATGGCAGCATTTAACGTCTTCAGACAATTCAGACAAGTGACCAACCAGCATCATGTAAGGCCACAATAAGGCAAAAAACAATCTCAGAGAGCTCCTTCCAATTTTCCATCATGTTTAACACTGTAAAACTGTTTAAAGTTAATGTCCCCTTATACTGTAACAACGGACCATCAGAGGTAATTTTGCTGAATAATGTTGCCTCAAACCAATTTTAACAATTATTTAGCATTAATAATCATAGAAAGACATGCATTCATGCTAATACTTATTATGTCCCATATCTTAACCTCAATATACTAGTCGGAATAATTTTTTTTTAGTTCTCATTACCTAAAATAGTATTTTTCAAAACATTTCAGCAAAAAATTATAGAGAAGTAATATATTAGGACCCCTAATAGACAAAAGGGGTGAATATTCATCACTTCAAACTACCTCAATTCCCATAACTGTAACCTTAAAATGAATTTTTAAAAACCATAGAAAGTCTGTGGTCAACAAAGCTTAGTTTCTCGTTTTTAAATCCTTAAGAATCTGTAAGTGAAAATGTATATACATCGTTTAAACTCCACTGCTGTCTGCAAATGAGCATTAAAAAAATTTTGTTTTATCCTCTCTTTTAATTAGGTGATTCATTCACTCGTTAAATTACTGCATAAAATGACGGTACATGTACAATCTTCGTATTCATTCTCTCCACAGTTATGAATCAGGGATGGAAAAAGCACATTCATACGTAGGATTGTTACTCATTCCACAAAGCAAGCTAGTTGACTGTAACATAACAACATTAAAATCACAGTCCAGCAAAACACACAAAAAAAGAAATGGCATGGACAGGAATTGGTAAAATTATAGCCAGGGCATTGTGATTCCAGTTTTCATCCACGTATTGGATTTGTACTTATTTTACTTTTAATATGTCAGAAAATTATCCTCTCTTTCTTTGAAAAAAACTATTTCTTTACTATCAAAAGCTTCAGCAGTTTTACAGTAGGCTACTTCTGACAAGACTAGGTGCAACCTAGTATATGGCTGGGCCACTAAGTGCTGTATGAGAATGTGCGCCCAAGAAAAGGGTGCTAAATGAGGCAAAGCTCACGCAAGTTTAGTAATGAGCTGGAGCTGATAAATAATTTACAAAGTGGGTGGGGAGAGTGTGAGTGAGGAAGTGAGTGAGAGTGTGTGCGGTAGTGGGAGTGGGAGGTGGGGGGGGGTCTTGAGTCAGGAAAACATATCAAAAGCAAGTTATACATTTGAATAGACAAAGAGCTAGAGTAAGGGTAGCAGTTTCTGATTTTGTGAATATGAATTTGAGAGAGACAGCAGCAACAGATGTAGATAGCAGACAAAGTATGTATGTATGCACCTGAATCGTAATTAAACAATCAAGTTATTGTTACGGTTGTGCTAACCGGGAACATGACGTCACTTTTGCGAACACATGGCAGTTCCTATATAGTGAGGGTGTAAGAACGAACTTGAAAGATTCTTTGGGCATGAATATGGACAAAGAATCCACAGCTTTGAGTAAAATAAACTCAATAATAAACAAACTTAATGCTTAATAAACATGTTCGAGTGAAGGAGCTGCTATGTGTTTACATAAAGCATTATTTGATATTGGTGATGATTTTATATGGTTAACTATGCGACAAAAAATTGAGATGCAATTAATTTTAATGAATTTATGACCTACTGAAAGCTCTCAGAAAGGCCTTGTAGTTAACAGCAAGATCATGACAATTGGCTGAGAAATAAAAAAGTTCATTCAATAATTTCATTTCATTTTGTTTGATTTGGTTGAGAAATTGATTTGATTTCCACTTCATCAGAGGACTCACGGTCAGCAATTTTCCACCAGAATTGATCTCTGGCCTTATTAGCAGCAACAGTGTTACTTTTTGCTGTTTTTTATATATATATTTTGATTCTTCATAACTGTCCATAATACGACCCACTTCTCCAATATTTTCTTTTTTTTTTTTTTTAAAGATTTTATTAATCACCCAGCAACCACTTACATTACATCCACGGATCAAGTGCATACATCAACCAACATGAATGCCCGAACACAAATCTCAATTATAATTTCCCAAGTGTCCACCTGAGTATGCGCATGCATAATCATGCAGTCTTTCAAGTGTCCAACCAAAGAGTGTAAAACTTCATTTGGGTCTCTTATTAAGCCATTGGCGGCGACCCCAGGTGACGCGGGGAGAGATAACCCGCAGTGTTACTGATTCTGGATCAGGGATACTGTACTCAGGGATCGGTCATTTTGTAAATGGAAATAGAATCAATTGACGCATGAAACGCTTTTTTGTTAAGAGCGCATACAGTGTTGAAAGTACAGAAAGGAGATTAAGAAAGAAAGATTACAACCACCGTTGTGGTATCAATTATCTCTGATTGCGAGTTCAGGGTTTGTTGAGCCAGCTCACTCAAATATAGCCTATGTTTAACTTGCTTTGTAGTATACCCCCCAGGAGATACGAGTGACAAACGCCCCGCCAGCCAGCTAGCTAACTGTCAGCCAACCAATTGTTGAAGTATTGCCCGCCGGCCGACCAATCGCTGAAGTCAGTTGTCGGCCAACCAATCGTTGAACTTCTTCCCCGGCGGCCAACCAATCGTTGAACTCACTCACTTAGAGAAATTCGCGTTTTCAGCCCAAAAATGGCAGAGTGGCCACATATAAAACTCAACATACACTTGAACTGTAGGCCAGGATTTGAAGACCCATCATGGCATTTTGGGAAATGCACATTCAGCGGAAAACAAGGTCTCTAAAGCTTTCCTTGTGTGTGCCAACAGCTGTGGAATTCCTCCCTTCCTCAGAATCATTGCTTTCTCATCTTCCTGTCTCTCTAACCCACTCTGAGTCACTCCACCTAAATGTTATTTCACCAGAATATATGAAAACCCAACATCTTCTCATTTTTAAAACAGCAGTAGGACAGAATCATAAGACCCAGTTAAGAGATAATTGCTGAAATTTCTTATCAAATCATTCTCAAATTGCACAAAAGAGCAGCTAATATATGGGAGTAACCGGATATCCAAGGAGTAAAAACCACTAACTTGTGTGTCTGCCAAGAGTTCCTAGCAGATCAAGGAAATGCAAAAGTAATCACAAGATTTTTTTTTATACTCCCTTTGTTTTTTTTTGTTTTTTTTAAATAATATTACAGAGGAGCGTGAAATGTCTCGCCGACCATCAAACTCTTGAATAACAAATGCAAAACGCTAACTTCAATAATTCCAATTCAGGATACATTTATCATCCTTCATTTAGTATAGCCTTAAGTTCAATATAGAACAGTGTTTCTCAAACCTCTCCTGGAGGACCACCTGCCCCGCCTGTTTTAGATCTTTCCCTGCCCCAGCACAGGTGATTCAAATAATCAGGATGTTTTCAATGAGCTTTAGAGGGTCAATAAAGAGCAGATCATTTGAATCACCTGTGCTAAAACAGGGAAAGATCTAAAACATGCAGGACAGGTGGTCCTTCAGGAGAGGTTTGAGAAGCACTGACATAGAGCCATTCAAGCACAAATGGACCAGGGGGTGACACCAACCAGTCACAGATTTAGTTGATTTTTGCTCCAAAAGTTGCTATTTGTACGGACAAAAATCCCAAAATTTTGGCTGCCAACTCCATCTCGTTACAAAATGGCAGCCATTTTAAAAACTGCCTTTTACGCGTCGCGACGTGCCCTCCCACTTTTTTCAAACCCATTTTTCGCAATAAATCAAAAACTACAGCCCCTATTGACACCAAAATTGGCACTAATTTTTTATGCCGATTCTGAAAATACAGTCAAATAAGTGATAGCCCCTATGGTTTGGAAACTATTGGATGAAAATCCTTCTTGGGGTTACCAAAATCTGGGCCCCCTTATCTCAATGCTGCCACCTGATATCAAAATGGAACTTATTTTATGCTCATCGGCATCACTTCAACTCTACAATATCAAAAAATAGAGAGGTGTTCTGCTGTGTTTTGATGTAATCCTCCAAAACACAAAATAGATATTTTGTGAAAACAATATCGCCATGTATACAAACGTGTACAGAGGATATATTAGTATCTATAGGGATATTGCAAAACTATTGCAAAAATATGGCAAAAGGTTAGCAGTTTGTACTCTAGAAATCTAGCATGGCTTTGATCAGCACAACCTGTACCCAGGTACCTCGCTGACTCTGTAAGAGCTCACACAAAGAGCATTTGTTTACTGCCTTGAAACAAAAACACAGCATTCATTTAAGTGGGCTCTCTCATTCATTAAGCCAGTGGTCTTCAACGTCGTTCCTGGGGACCCACTGTGTATGCTGGTTTTTGTTCCAGCAATGGTCCACCTTTTTGCCCATTTTTGGATTAGCCAGGAGGTAGGTGGAGTGAGGTAAGTGCCAAATTGGCGACAAAATGAGCTTCACAACGGATACTCAGAAACCTATAACTAACGTCACGGAGGCTACGTTCATCTTCTGTATGGTCAGTGCTCGCGGGGGGGGGGGTGCACAGAACATTCAAAATCTGACTAACTAGAAGCACCTGCAGGAAAGACAACTGAAAAGTGCTCTGAATGGTCCAGTACCATATTCAACCCCCATCCTGCTTTCCAAAATCACATCCTCCGCATTACAGGTTATGCCCATTGACAGGAGACAAGACTTTACAGTGCCCACATGCTACTGAGTTTCCCAGAAGTAAAAATCTCATTACAACACAGTATTTGATCATGTACAGAAAAGGGGAAAGCAGAGACACTGTTGCTTAAATAATATTTGGACAGAAAGATGCCTTAATAGCATAATGAAGCACTAGAATAGGCACATATCCAACCAAATGAGTGCCTATTTAGAAGATTAATGAGAGAAAAAGTTAATCACCAAAATCACCATTCTAGATTTCCAACCATGGCACATCAAATTTTATCACGGAATCCATACTGTTTCCTGGAATTAGTATCTGAGTCAAAAAGCTGAAGCTATTTGATCGTGTCATCCAAGGTGGATTAAGTCAGTCAGTCAAAGTTTTAGAAAGAATTGTGAAATTGGAGAAGTGCATTACACAGTAAATGATTGTGACTTGACATTAGAACCTTTCTTTGTTCATATTTGCCCTCATTTTGCAAGCCATCAAGAAAGCCTTTCAATACTTTGAATGCATTAACTCAGTGTACACTGGAAAAGGGTCAGCTTAGCCAATCACAGTCATTGTATGTATCCTGTGAGTGAGGTGGGTTCAAAAACACTGCAGATAAAAACATGTCTTTTCAACACATAATGCACTTTTCAATGAATCATTCAAAACGCCACATTTCGAAAATGTGGAATGTTAAAGAAGGTTTCAGTTTAAGGTTCTGGGTTCTAATTTCAGTCAATTGTAATAATAGCAATGGCAAACGAATTCATTTAGGGAACTAACGGAGTCCAAGTAAGTAGCAAATCAGCATTTTAAATGCATTTGGATAGGTAGAAAGCACATGCAGCTCTGTGCAGCAAATCAATTCAAGAATTTTGGGAAATGGGTTGGCCAAAGGAAGGCCACAACATTTTCAGTCATGGAGAGTAAAAGGATTAAATAATCTGGCCATTCACTCTCAACCACAGCAAATCACACACAAGGGTACCACAATTGACTGCAACTTCTGATCAATTTCGTGAAGAGCAATGAGAACGAGCAAAACACTCATCTGAAGCAGGCCCAATTATACCACTTATTATTTAATCATTTATATACCTATTTATTTATATATAAACTCAAAAATCATTGTAGGCTAGCCCTCATTTAAAATGAGTTCAAGTCATTAAAAAAACAGGTCAAACAGTTATGGCGCTTTTCTACTACTCGGTATCTACTCTACTCTTTTGGTTTTCCATTAGGGAAAAAGTACCTGGTACCAGGTACTAGTAGGTTCTTTTTCTGGTACCTGCTCTCCTTGGGTAACAAAAAAATGGCCGACCACATACTAGTAGTTACTAAAATATGACGTGCAACATTGGTGCAAACTGATTAGTCAAAGAGAATCGCCACAGTGAAAGACAACTCCATTGTCGACCTCGGGACATCTCATTCGAGTTAGATTGACGAGTCTCAAGATTAGCGTAGTTATTATTATCATAGACTTACATTGTTTTAGGCTACTTGTTCAATATGCTGTGCGTCGCCTTACCTTTCAAACACGGTTTCGCATGTTCACCAAAGCCGCTACATTCATGAAATGCGCTTCTCTTTGCCTGTGACTCCGTTCGTGGAGAAATTAAGTGACGGTATTGTGTCTAGTTATGGTCCCCTTAATAATTCCCTTTGAGGAAGTTCTGTGATGTTTTAAGAAAATCACACAGAAAAATAGCTTTGCGAGTGTTGACGAATCACTTTTGTCATAACGTTATATCAGCTGAGATTGATGCATCGTAAAGCGATCATTTCTAATAGGCTACTCTGCTGTCTCTTGCGATTTGCTACGTGTTTTGCCTTCAATTTTAAAGTGAAATGCTTCATAGAGCCTGAATATGAATACTCCATGGCTTATACGTATATCTTTTTTTGCGTTTTTAGCTGGTACGTCATTTAATGTGCAACCAAATCTGACACAACACCAGCTGCTATCCTATGCATCACGAGAATGTCAAACAGAAATTACAATTTAACACTCGCGGACTTTAGTGCCATAACGTGGTGACGGTAGTGCGCGTCCACTGATTTAAACACATCGGCCTACATATTTAACAAAATCGACGGAATAAAAGTAAAGTTGATATAACTGAGGGTGTCGTCGCGGCAGTAACATGCTGCGTCGTAACAATGAGCAGGTAACACAGAGGCGGTACCATCGTCTAATGGAAAAGCAACCCCAAAAATGTACCTGATGCCGAGTAGAGGCGGTATCACGTAGTGGAAAAGCGCCATTATTGGCATGCGCATTTCAAACAAAAAAAATGCATGGACCGATTAACGAGTAATTTGTGAACATTTTAGCCTATCTTTACAAAAACAACAACTGCATCTGATCAGGTCTTCAGCAGGGATTGGCGCAGCTTTTTTCAATAACTATAAATTCCTTGGAAAAAAGAGCTTAGGGCACAGAGATGAACAGTGGGGCGAGACACTGGCTGAAAGAAAGGTCTAAAGCACTTGGTCTTAATTAAAAGTTGAAAATGCCTTTTTGTTATTTCAGGAACGTCACAGTGAGAGCACTCAAATTGAATTTATTGCCATGGAGGCCGGAAGCCCCATAGACACTCTGTGCACTGCTTGGACAGCAAGCAGCACCAGCCAGGACGCAGAAGGTGAGGAGGGGGCACAGGAGGTGGTCCGGAGGGAGGAGGGTTGGGGCAAAGCAGAAGAAAGTGGTCAGGATGTTTCTCAAATTCAATCAAAAGCCACTTCTTGAACCACAACAAAAAGACTGCACTGCTGACCTCAACAGTAACCCGAGAAAGCCCAGCGCACCATTGCCCAAATGCGTTTCAACAGTCCCAAAAAAAAAAAAAAAGGAAAAAAAAAAACACAAGACCACAGCAGTGAAGACTGCCAAGCACCAGGCAGCATTTGTTCACATTGCATTACACAAGGCTTTAGTAATTTGAGAGAAACAAAAACATTTTGACATTTTAATGTCTGACAGTACCAAAGCACCACAACCAAAATGGCTGCAGGACATACTAAAGGGTCACTCAAGCAGCAGTCGTAAAACTTAAAACAGGCCTTTCCCTCCAGCAGAAACAAACTACTACCCCCTCGAAAAAACAAATGAAACTGAGGACATGACGTAACAAATGTTTTATGAAAGTTCAACTATCAGCCACAGGCTTGTGATTAATACTTAAATTAAACTGAGAACGAATCATTGTAAACTGAAAATCTACGCGAGATGTTTTAAAGATATTGGACAATGGAATATACGATAAATTCAGGGATGTTATTAGAACGGATCAGAGCATGTTGGAACCCACACTTGGGGAGAGGTACTAGGAAAAACCATCAGCCAAGCTGCCATTTATCCCAAATTAAAAACCATACAGAAAACATTACATGAATGCAGATATGAGATATAGATATCTGTACTCACAAATCTGGTCTACACCACGTGTACGCCATTGAATGAACCTACAATGAGCATGCAACTTCAAGAACATAACCTTGGAAGAGGGTTGCGTGGTCTGATGAATACCATTTTTTCACATCATGTACATTGACCAAGTATGTGTGCGCTTTATACCTGGGGAAGAAATGACACCTGGATGCACTGTGGGGAAAAAGGCAGGTAGGTGAAAAGAGTGTGATTCTGTGAAGAATGTTCTGCTGGGAAACCCTGTGTACAGGTATTCATATGGACGTCTATTTGACTGACACCTTTTGGCAGCACACAGAGGGCCAACAGCATATTAGGCAGATAATGTTTAGATTCATGGGTGTACATATAGTTGCCCTCCAAAATGATTGGCACCCCTGATGGGAAATTTTCCAGTTTTGGAGACCATGTAACAACTGTAGCCTCATTTTTAGCAGAAAGGCGTGTAACCCAGCATGGTCAGCAGTTCACTTTTACTAAGAGACGGTTTTCCTAAACATCACTTCTGTAAGAAGCCGTTACGTGACCATTTGTAGCCCTGCTGTGGGCTTCCTATGCCCCATTGCCCATTCTCCTTTGACCTCTCTCATTAACAAGGCATTTTACCCCCAAACTCAATAGCTATTTTTCATTTATTGCGCCATTCTCTGTGAGCTTAAGACTGAAATGCCAAAAATCCCAAGAGGGCAGCCATTTCTGAGAGGGCAGAACCAACACACCTGGCACCTACAAGCATACACTAGCCAAAGCTGCTTAAATCATGCCTCTTGTACAGTCTACTGATGGTAAAACAACCTCTTCTCTGTGTCAGCATTGTTTAGTTAAAGCCACGGGATTCACTGTTCAAGTGACTACAGAAGCAGGCCACTTGGATTAACAAGCTTATATCAAATACAGCGGCTCAAGTGAAAGAGAACTCAAATAAGAGCAGTTGTGTACATCCAAATATTAAGGACATTTTTTTTTTTTTTTAAAACAAATGACAGCCAAATTCACATACAGTACTTAACAAATTTATTCGACCACCACCCAATGGTTTATGCCACGGCTGCCCTAAGTTAATAGTGTTGGTAATTACCAAAATAATTTTTATGTTTCTGTAATGGTTAAACCACCAGTATACATAAGCTCTTTAACTGAAATGATATTTTCAATGCTAAAATACAATTATTGTTGTTATCCATTAATTTTCGAATTTTACCATTTTACAAAAAAGCAGAAAAATAGGCAAGCACATTATTATTTTTTTGATTAAGATGCCAAATAACAGTTATTTCCTTGCATTACTGGACATAAAAATTAGTTTTAGTGGTCGAATGCAAGAATACAAGCCGTTATCAAGGCCAAAGGAGGCTGTACAAAATTTTGTTTGTTTTTTTTTGTTTGTTTTTATGCATGAATAAGGACTATTTAGTGGTTTCAGTTCATTATTTTCCAAAGAAATGACAAAATGATTTTTAGTTTTGAACAAGTTTTTAAAACATTTCTTAAATATTCGCATTTTCTGGTTTTTTTTCCACAGGTGGTCTAATAAATTCAAGAACTGTACATTCCAAACAGAAGAATCTTTCAGTTAGCAAATGAAATGCACTATGGGGTCTATTCTCCAATGCAGCTAAGTTGAAAAGAGTGCGTAGCTATGCGCTTTTTGCCTACGCGTATTCTCCCCTCGACTTAAGTCTGTGCATTACGCAGCCCGAAGGCAGTTACGCACTTGGGGGCTGTATTAAGGTCAAGCGCCAACATAAGGCAAAATGGAATATTGCGTTTGATGTCGGTTATAGGCTGAATTTTAACATTAATTTTCTTTTATTTAACATGGTAAAGGTTGAGACATTCAATATTCGATTGTTCATCCTTATTTCTAAACTACATTTCTCATAACCATAATAAATTATCAAACAGAATCATCATATGATATTAAGCAACAGCCAGTTCTCCAATTAGTTCAATTACAAACACATTACAAACATACCGGTAGTCATCAAGGTCACAACTGCGCAGTCAGTTCCTGACATCTGGGTCGTTCCAGAGAGTGGCTGGTGATGTCATGCACATGTCACAGGGGTCTGTGTCAAGGTGTCTGACACATTTGGTTGACGCTATGCTGCACCACATCAGCCACTTAATAAAGTTAAGGAGGATGGGAGTGGACAAAGAAAACTTGGATTATACTGGACTATGTGTTCGACGATGGTTTGAAAATTTGTCAACAGACGTTTTGTGGACTTTTTACCGTTGCTACTGGGTGGCCCCATTTACTTCCAGCAAAAAAAGAATTTGGATAATTTTTCAAAATTATCCAGTGTCAAAAAAGTTGCGCCAAGTGCAAAACAACTTTGTCCGTTCAAGACATCTGATGCTGAGAAATTGATATACAAATTATAGTATAGTTTTTGGATGTACTATCCCTTTAAGGAACATTCAGGACAGTGGTTTAGAATGGTTCATCTTCTTTACAGATCACCTTCAAATTTTTGTGAGACTTTCAGAAATCGTCCATTCAATTTGAGCAAAAAAACTGACTAAAGCTGTCAGCTGATGAAAAGTAATGAAAACTGATCCGATTTTTAGAAAGCTGCCGGAGGTGCTGCTTTACCACAACTCCTCATGCTGGACTGAAACCATAGCCGTGACGCTATTGAAAGGGCACGCGTGGAGGGGAATAACAATGGCAGAAGATTATAACTAATCCAGCCATGTGTTTTTATAAGACAGCCTTAAGAAGGTTGCAATACAAGAACCAAGGCTTAAAGATTAATCCTGCCACTACAATATACCAAGGCAAATCACTGTGAGATTAAAAAAAATAAGGATAATTAAACAAAAGTATTCAATGAGGTTGCAGTCAGGAAGCAATCACTAGATGATAAAAATAAGAAACCACACAGAATAGAAAAATGTATACAATCAATGAGGAGCCAGATAGAGTAGTCTGCAATGACGACGGTGCACCACCAGTTTCACCTAAAAGGGGTCTTAATATATTACTTCTGCATAAATTTTTGGTCAAACTGTACTGATGAATACTATTGTAGGCAATGAGAACAAAAAAAATCATTCCAACGAGCCCATTGAGGTGAAAATATGGGTAATAAACAAAAACACTGAAAACATCAATTTTTATAACAGTTGAAAGGTGTTGCAAAGTTTATTTATTGACTCCTGCAAAGCCTGAATGCATGTTAGAAGGCTCATTCCATGATTATTGATGCTTAAAAAAACTTGTTTAAACTAGTTTGAGGCAACATTTTTCAGCAAAATTACCTGTGATGGGCAGTTTATCCAGCGTATAAGCTGACATGAACCTTGAGCAGTCTTAAACACGATGACAAAACAGAAGGAGCTGTCTGAGATATTTTGTAGCCACATTGCGGCCTTACATGACGCAAAAGACATTAATGCTGACGTGGCAGAGTAAGAAACACCTTCAAGGGTTTCAAAGAGACCAGTTCGCTGAAAACTAGTGGCAACAGAGGTGACAAGTCAAGCGCCGCTGATGTTCATATATGACAGGTAATAATATACAAATAAATACAATTGTGAAAAAAAAACATTTTGGCAGGTTGAAAGCACAACTCCATGATACTATTAAAAGTGCCACAAGTATCAAGATGTAGTATTTCCAGACGCCAGAGTGCAAATAGTCTGTTTGGTCGTGTTGCTGCCAAGAGTTGGATACCAATGAACTGGGAAAAAGTCCTTTGGCCCAATGAATCAAATTCGACATTTTTCACCCAGACACAGAACTTCTTAGTGCTGTAGAGTTGAAGCACGTTTAAAAAATAATAATAATGATGATAATAATAATGCATCAATCTTATATAGCGCTTTTCTGCTTTCTGGGCACTCAAAGACGCTTCACAATGGATACATTATTCGTTCACTCACACATTCATGCTCTGATGGTGGTAAACTAGATATGTGATGTATCTTGCTTCGCAGTAACTACATAGCAAATTTGAGCTGAATATGTGCAAAAATAGCTTTCAGATGGCCAATTATGTGATTTCCAATATGGCCACCATGGCAGCCATGTTTGCAATCGGATTGGAACGCCTTGAACAAACTTTGGTGTCCTCATGGGCAGGAAGGTACCTGTCAAGTTTCAGCTTCATAAGCCCAGTGGTTTCGGAGGAGAAGATATTTACGGACGACGAACGACGATGACGACGAACGACGGGCTAACAGGCCATGACATAAGCTCATCTGACTGCGTCAGGTGAGCTAAAAATGAAGAGTACTCGCTATCCGATTTATCTTCATTTTGTTAAGTGGGTCGTTCCATGCCAAGTGGAAACACACCTGGGCCATTATGGTCTTGGATTTTACTTAAACTTTGTCTATTTGTTCATTTTGCCCCAAATAATGGATATCTCGGATTTTTTCGCAAACTGCCCTCAGGTATTGGTTCTATGGACCTCTGAAAAAATGGCCTGTAGGGGGTGCTTCTCAAAACATGCAGCAGAAAAACCCTTATATCTCTGGCCCTACTACTGATGCAGGTCTGAGGTTTGGATGGATTTGTAATATCCATTATGGATGTATTTGGATTTGTAATATCCATTATGGATAAAAGGAAATCCAAGAATTCCTTTTAACATAGACTTGTTAAATTCATAAAGGGAAAGATTGTAAATTAAAAGATTCCAGATTAAAGAAAAGTCTGGATAAAGTGGTTAACTAATAATGTCACTACAATCGCAAAGAATATCAATATCAGGTTTTCAGCTCAAATAAAGTAACCCACATGATGATTCAAGAGGATTTCTTTATTGGCAGCACACAGTAGTACATTGCCATGTACATTTCAATCAAAAGGAAAATGATTTTTACAACTTTTTAGGCCAGCTTTTTGGTGGGAAATAGATCTACACACTGGATTTTTGGGCCAGAACAGTGTAATTCAGGTCATTTTACACTGCTCAGGTGCAAAGTGGTGTCAGTGCAACATTCACCCGGGGGCGTGCCAGGCCCTTTAACTAGGGCTCTTTTCATCTGTGACCAACTTTGAAAGGGTTAATCTGAACAAATACTTTTCTTTTGATTTTTTGATAGAATGGCAAGTTTATTCCTGAAATAAAAGGTTCCTGGCATCAATTGGTCAATCCCTCCAACTATTCCCGAGTAATTGGGATTGAAAAAGTGGAAAATATTTTTGTGAACCCCAACTTTGACCTTAATTTCTATGGCATTCACCACTGATACAAGCAACCTTTGTTCAGCCTAGAGCAAGGTTCATGTCAAGGATCAAGCCACCTTCCAGATCTGTATTTGTCATACAACCAAAGATATAAGACTTTTTCTACAGCATGTTTTGAAAAGCGCCCCCTACAGGACCATAAAATCCATATCTGTGGGCCGTTTGTGAAAAAATTGAAGATACCCATCATTTGGGTCCAAATGAACAAATTTACAAAATCAGAGAAATATCTGAGACCATGATGGCCTAAAAGGTACCTTAAGCATTTCCACTTGGCATGGAATGACCCAAGTGTATAATTATCACTCCACATTGGGTCATCATGGTGATACCCAACTTGGCCATATTGTAAACTGGACTATGCTTGAGAGAGGGGGCACCTCTATCATACCACAGTGACAACCAGCATCAGTTAAAATGTCTTTCACGGGCACCTGTGGTGATCCACAACTTTTTAAATATAAGTCTGAATGCATACTATACAAATGACTGCACTTAGGAATGAAGGAATGATGATTCCACTGAGTGGAGAAAAGTATAATAAACTTAACCAATTAAGGCAACTGTTACACAAAAGGGCTACAACTTGTCAGCCATAATATGACGTCACATCGACTATTTACTGCATGCGTTATCGAAGGAAAGCACCCATTTCCGGTTTGGTGCGCCAAAAATATGAGTGAGGCACGAACGGTCACAGAAACTGAAGCAGATATGTATTCGCCTGAAAACCCAGTGACACCAGAGAGCATCTCTGATCAAAAACACCCTTTCAGAGTCTTGAAAAATAAAGAACAGGAGGATGCATGGAGAGGCAGTAACCTGCTGTCACAGGCAAGTTGAGGAGGTAGAACCCTCACCTATTAACACAAGAGCAGCTATCCTATCACTCACAGCACAAAACTTTTTTTCTTTTTACACCAACCAAAAGATGTGTCAGCAATTTGACATCATATGAAGGGAAACCAGTTGATAAGAATAAGTAAAACGGCACAGTCCATTCTGCCTACCACTGGTAACTTCAACGTCTTTTTGTGGACAAATAAATGTGCACTTCAAAGTTAATGATGCAAAGTGCTTTTAATAGGGAGTTTTATCAAAATACAAAAGATGCTTTACCACCATAGGTACTTTCTGATCTAAGTAAAGGAAAATGCAATGCATCCATTCAAAAAATAACAAAACTAAGAAACAAGAAGCAGAGAGAGGCGATGGAGAGAGGCGGGTAAATTCAGTAAGCAGTAAGTATGCTATATCCCCCGAGTAAAAGGTACGTTTCTGCTAGTCCACTGCTGAATGATGTCCAGGGAATAATAGAAAAAAATTCAGCTCTTAAAACCAAACCAATGGGCCTGATTAAGCACAGCGGGCTGTGAAATTATGAAGCTTTCAGCAGAGTTACACCAGAACCTATCATTCACACCCTTCAAACCACCAACACGGGAAAACTTGGGAGGGGCGGGGCCCCGAAAGTGCCTGATGATTCTTCATCTTCCGAGACAAGCATGAATTCAGCCCGCCTGGGTGCCTTCCTCCCCTCAAAACGCCAGGGCTTTTCCGACTCCGCTATCCCCACCGCATCCCAGACAGGCATGGGTTCACACAGTAGCCCTGCCAGACAGCCTGAGGCCCGGTGAAGGGTTCATCAAAAGCAATAAAGCATGGAGCGTCAGGCTTAAACAGTACTGCAGTTATCAGGAGAAACTAAATGCTGCCGGCATACCCTCTTATTACCACTGGACACAAATTCATGATTAAAAATACAAATTCATTTCAGCTTTTCTGGAGAAATGTAATACTTCACAAACTCATGGACAGATTTGAACCCCACGTAAAGGATTCATTTAAACTGTAAGAGCAATTGACACCTAAAATATTACCCTTAACCATAAACAATTAATTATTTCTCAACCAGTAACTGACACCCAGACCTAGAGCAACACATTTATGGAGTGCAATATCTTGGCAGTATCTTCTGGAATAATTTGCTTTTTGGCTGATTATACCTGTATATCAGACTTGAAAACGATGAATAAAGTGCTGGTATTTCCATCAATAGCACGTGATCCATATAGGAACTGCAGCCCCTGTTACAGGCTGCATTCCATACTATGAGATGCGCTGTAGATTCACCCTTAAGTATTTGATCAGCTCAACTCTTAACTCCGTTCAAACTTCGTCCACATCGTCTTCTGATGCTTTTCTCCTGAATGCCTATAGAACATTATACAGGTCAACTTCAATGCTCCTGCAACAGTGAGGCAGAGCAACAGTGCTCTAGGTCTGTTGGAGAGGAAAGAGAAAAAGCCTTTGATCCCTTTAGTCCACATTTTTCCTTGGTTTTGGGGTTTTTTTTCATGTTTGGTTCAGCTAAAATGCAAACAACAGAAATATTTTAGCTTGCTTAAATCGCCTCAGTGGCTTAGCTCTCCCGAGTGAAAGCACTTTTGTTCCGTCTTAACAAAACAACTCACAAATAGAGGGTCAGCATGTTCCAGTGCATAATGAATGTGATTACAATACTGTTTTCAAATGCTTTATGTTATTAATGCTGTCATTTACTGTTTTCTATACATTTACACAAGGCAGTCAAACATTCCATAAGCTATATTAACTGCACAAGTTACTGAATAATACTTTTTGTAAATATAGCTTCGTAAAATATTTACAAATTTATAACTGAGTACACATTAGGTTTTAAGAGGTGATGGGGCACAGATCTACTGCTTAATAAATGCATCTTTTAAGAACCACCAAAAACAATGTAAAAAAAGCCAAGCACTTGCGGGGGGTGAGACGAATGACCAGGACTCCGATTTGAATGACAGTGGAGGGATGTGGCCATTGTGTCACTGAGTGAGGTACTTAATCACAATCACTCCTGTGGGAAACATTAATGGGACCCCATGAGAACCTTTCCCTCCCCTAATAAGTAGACTAAAGACCACAAGCCTGAAAGTAACATGTTAAAAACTATGCTAACTGCTGTAGCCACACATTAAGAATGCTGACCTTAAAGCGAAACCCATGTCAAACCTCAAGTAGAGTTGCCAGAAAGGCACACTTTCTGCTTTCATTTCAGATTGAATGATTAACTTTAATTTATATATATAAAGTCCACCCTGATTTCCCAAAAGTGTTGAGGAAGTAGAACCCATATAGCACAAGTAGAAGCATTGTTTGCTCCATATTGGAGCAGACATGTTTCTCCTTAGAACACCGACCCCCCGCTCAGTTGTGACGTTTTGGTGGACAACTTGTTCTGGAGGTCCCAAGACCCATATGCTATCCCCTACATACTGCACACATGAAATGGTGTTTTGCCAGGTTTGTGGCTGCTTGAGCCGGATACACAGTGCCAAGGGAACACATTCCATCCCCTATACTGAACCTGGAAAACAGTCCAGAACTCTTTCAGAAATGTACAGAACCTGGGAAGTGGAGTGACAAAAAAAAATATTTGAAGTGGCCATAAGATATATAGCTCCCACGATTTTAGTTATCCCTTGGCCACGAGATGCAACTCTTTCCCTCAATTTGAGTAAATGAAATCATGGGAACAAGTTCATTACATTGAGGGAACAAGTTATATCTCCTGGCCAGGAGTTACTAAATTGTGGGAACACCTTATATCTCTTGGCCATAAGTTAACTAAATCGTGGGAATTACTTGTATCTCGTGGCCACGAAAATATATTTTTTATGGCATTGAGCCAATCTCCATAGAACAGGGTAGCGAGTATCAAGGTTCCAACCGAAAAATTACAATCAACCAAAGAACATACAGTCCACAAAAGCATCACCAAACCCTAGTGACTTGATGGCAGTAGCAGCTCCACAACCAACCATGGTTGCATTTTTTTTCAGTTTTCCACTAACACGGACATCACTTTGAAGAAATTTATCTGGCCAACCTGTACATTAGTCTCCACTATATTGAACAGTCCAAAGAAGGTGGACATTGATATTTCAGCGTTTAACCACCCAGCTCCACTTCACATTCGAAACACATAGTTGAAACACATGAAATTCCTTCCATTTTCTACATCAAAATAGTTAAGATCTGCAAAGTTCATGCCAACCGGCTCATTCTGAGAGCTCTCCTCACTCCCAAGGCCTTTTTTGATCTCCCCACATCTCTCCAAAAGGATGAAATTACTTTTTACAGCTTGGGACTGTTCACCAGCCAATCACAGCAGAGCTCATTTTCATAGAGGGTAGCTCATTCAAACCAGCATGTTCTTCAGAAAAGAGAGACTGACAGACAGCAAATGGCTGTGACATTATCATTTGAAAACAAGACGTGTTTGTGAAACACTGATGCCCCCAGATATAAGCATAGTTTGGATTTACAATAGGGAAAAGGACCAGATGGAATCACTTGGACTTGCAAAGGGTTAAATAAATGAATAAAATGTTTTAAACTTTTCCAGGAAACTATTGTGAAATCAAAATGACATCAGGGTGAAGGTCACAAGGTCAAAAAAGATGACCTCATCAGAAAGGTCTCGTGTCAAGGGATACACGTCAAGTATCAAAGGGCTATCTCTGCCCAATCAAAAGTTATGTTTGCTGCAGAAAAACAGACAGACAGAAGGGCCGGTGCAAAACATTAACCATATTACATGGGACCTTTAAAACTCTCCAATCACAATGTAATCAAACCCCCTGCTGCTATACTAGTAGTCATACTTCCAAGACAGGCCCAACAGACTTTAGGTATTGACGTGTACTGATTTGAAACTTTATAAAAAAAATTGTGGTATTTGGCATCATCCAAAAGGGCATGTTACTCTCCCCATCAACATGTTCCACCCAGAGATGATGGTGAAACAGAGTAATCATGGGTGTAAAATGGGCTTTTAGCAACCCCAATATCACTCTTGATCAGCAGCGTGAATCGGGCCAAGAGCTGTGACGTCACGCGTGGGATCAATTGCTACACATAGGCTATCGTATGTATATTTTACATTGTAAGCAAGATATCAAAATCCACTAAAAATCTCAGAATTTTCGCTCGACTTGGACATTGAAGTTGAAGGGTGATTCCAGTGCAAGTTCAACAACTAGTGACAGTGATGATGATGATGACAATGGAGAGGTAGGAGAGATGGAAAATGCGGAAGAAATTGGTGACGATACAAATGCAGCTGAACGCCAACATCTGCCGCAAGCACACAAGCACAAACTGGCACCTTGAGCAGGGGTGAGTGAGCGAGAGGCAAGCTGTTGGGTGCGTTTCTCGAAAGTATAGTAGCTGACTTTGGGCGCTTTTTCACTACGCGGTACTGACTCTGCTCTGCTCTGCTCTGCTCTACTCTGCTCTACTCTTTTTCGCTTTTCCATTAGGAAAAAGTATCTGGTACCTGCTTGCAGGTGCCAGATTTTCCTGGTATCTGCTCTCTTGTGGTTCCAAAAAAAGTACTGCTCGGCTAACAGGTACTAAAGTGGGATGTGACAACACAGCAGCCCACTGAATGGTCAGAGAGGATAGTCTCTGTGAAAGACAATTCGCTTCCGCATTATCGCTAGGAAACTGGTTTCACTTGGTATCATTGAAACAGGTCTTTAGATTGTGTTTTTGAAAGATGTGTTGTTATAGGCAGGTTGATGAATATACTGTGCTTTGCCTTACCTTTCAAACAAGGTTGTGTTTGTTCACCAAAGCTGCTGCATTTATGAAATGCGTTTCTTTGTCCGTGATCCTGTTCGTAGCGAAATTAGAAGCAACGGTGTTGTGTCCAATTCTATTCCCCTAAATTCCCCTTGAGAAAGTTATGCCGCCCCTATTTCATGAAAATTGCACAGAAAATAACTTTACGGGCGCTGATGAAGTATTTTGTTGTCAGGAAAGGCATCACAGATGAGATGACGCATCGTAAAGCTATAAATTCTAATACTCTGCAGTCTCCTGCCATTTGTGTTTTTCCTTCAATTTCAAAGTGAAATGTTTCATGAAGCCTGAATGTCAAGTTAATAAACAATAATTGTTTTGTCAGGTGTTATTCGCTTCTTTGTAAAGAAGGAAAAAAGGTAAATTAACATCCTCGGTGTGTGGTGATTATATATTTTTTGCCAGGGGTTGTAGTTACATTAAGGAATACTGATGATACGCAAATGCCTTGAGAATATATAGCCTTTTTCTATGAATACTCTATGCCTTTTACGGATATCATTGTTTTTCCCACATAGCGTTTTTAGGTGGTACGTTATTTAATGTGCAACAGAATTGGACACAAGACTAGCAGCTATCCAATCCATCAGGACAATGTCAAAAAGAAATTACAATTTAACACTCGCAGACTTTAGTGCCATAATGTGGTGACGGTAGTGCGCATCCCCTGATTTAAACACATCAATATTTAACAAACTCTATGGAATAAAAGTTAACTTGATAAAAGTGAGGATGCCGTCACGGCAGTAACATGCTGTGTTGCAACGAGGTGGTACTATCCTCTAATGGAAAAGCAACCCCAAAAAAGTACCCGGTACCAAGGCGATTAGAGTAGAGCCAGTACCACGCAGAAAAGAGCCATTACTTAGTTGATACCATTGGCTGTATATGGTCGACCTAGCTAAGTAAGTTGCTAACATACTTCGCATCTATGCTTTTGGAAAACCTATCCAGAAACGAGGCCAGAGGAAACCCAAACATCGACAAGCTTCGAATTTTACTGACGAGCGCCCAGCTGGCTGAAGGCCCCTAAGCAATGAACCATGCTGTAATCCCACCATCCCAAACCAGCAATCCCTCCCAATTTATTCCCCTGCAGTGCAAAGCCAATTGAGTGCTGCTCTGAATAGACTACTAGGCACCAGTATAACCCCGACTCCAACCAGGCCATGGTGCTCACTGCTAATCCGAAAAGCGGTGCCTTAACCAGATGAGCTAACCCGGCAGCCAAACAATAATATACTTTTTGACGATCATGAATCTGATCCACTAACTATAAAACAAAACGAGACCAAGAAATAAACAAATGACAACAGGCAGACGATAATTGATGCACTTCACCTCCTTACCATGTTCCCCGGATTTCCACAAACTACGTCATAAGAAAGGGGCTATTTTCACTCGTTTTTGTTTTGGGGTGGATGTGCGCAAGTTGAAAGGGTGTTCAAAATGCCTCTTTTACTCTCTTCCTGTTTGAGTGAGTGTCCAGAGAGTGTTAAATTCATCAACCCCATGACTTTAGCTTTCCATAGAGGCATAATTTGCCCATTTTTTGATTTCTCAATACATGTCTTCTTTAAGCCTGATTCACACAGACCTTCAGCACATGATGCACATGCAGATTTTTTTTTTTTTTGGCAAAGCAAGTCATGTGACCACTCATGATTTTTGTTTGCCACCAGTCATCAGTTGTATTATTCATTCGGCACGTGCCAAAGGTCTTGGTGAATCACACCCCTTGACAAGAATCACAATAACAGGATTCTTTATTGCCATCCAGCTGGTGAGAAGAGAATGGAAACTGGCAAAGTACTCATGGACATAGACTTACTCCTCTATCTTCCAGCAGGACTTAATGCTCAGTGTTCATTTGAACGCAATAAAAGTTGTAGACTGATTAAACCAAAGTAATGTAAACAGTCTCTGTGAATAAAACCCCTGTGAAATGCAAATAATCAGGCTTTATTTATACCAGCAAGTATTACACGTGCTACAGAGACAGATAATTCCCATTAGCTAAAATTGAGAGGTCCCATTTACCGTAAGCGTCGTCACAGCCATTCAGTGCCTGTCGAAATGTATATCTCTCACAATTGATTTCACATCAGAGTTTGGCTTTTTTTTTTTTTTGGGGGGGTGGCGGGACTAATTTAATTCATTATTTGGAGGGGGGGCTAATTTAATTCATTACTTGGAATGTCCAATTGCAAAATTCAATTGACAGCTGCATTTGCAAAGCAATTCAGCACAGTCAGTTCACTTGAGCATACACACAATTCCCCTCTAGAACAGCGAGTTGTTGCCAGCCTACTTTTTTCCACATCGCAGCCAACAGACCAAGATTAGATAAAATTGAGTCAGAGATTAATACTTCAAGAGCAGCATTAGCATGCATGCAGATCGACAGCATCAAACTGACCTATGTGGGTCACAAAAGAGCGATTTAACACAGACCACCTGACCAACTGGATCCTGTAATCCCAGGGCAACACTATCGGCAACTGTGCATGGACCCAACAGGGTTTAAGGTCTAGTTACTGGCACAGCCCAGTCTCAACCCATATCCGCAAGGAATGTTAATCGCACTACAATAGCACCTTCAAAAAATTAATACCCAGTGGCAGAATAGTTTCCGGGCATGAAAAACACAACTTTATTTTGCTAGAGTCGCTGGGACCTCTCACGATTCAGTACGCTTTCCTTCTTACACACTACGGGCAAACCAGGCACATTTCCTCCCTTCTCCTGTCAGGATATTAATAGGACCATCGTAGACCTCACACTGAAAGCACATGCAAATGCGGCCTATGACCAGTGCATCATATGCAGTTATCGCGAGCACAACGACTCCAAGCAGCCAGTCATTTGCAGTTTGCCGGCACCGGCAGCGTATTTAAAGCACCCCTCTGCAGCAATGGCTGCGTGGCTCAGCTGGTTGTCTTCACATCAGTAAAGAGCTGGCTGGCAATGACAGCACACAATGGACTCACACCGATCTGCACTCACTCATAAAGACTGGATGCTCCAACGGTGCAAATGCCAAATGAATGGGCCTTTGATTGAGTGATCTACATTGTAACAGCAGTTTCTAATTACTTCACTTTTCCAAAATCAAAATCTCGTACATCTCGGCATATCTAAGCTCAGTAAGAAGTTCTACATAAACTGGCATCAGTTATGGTCATAAGACAAAAGAATAAGTATTTATATTGACAGATGGGGACATGCAGCTTCTGAAACTGCATTTTCCACATCTGGGTGCAATCACAATGGACTGAGATATTTCATCTTGGCTTTTCCCTCAAGTTACATACCTCAGCAGAAACTATGCCACAAAAATGAAATGCAATGCTGTCCAAAAAACGCTATGCCAAGTGACAGTACGTTCGACGCACATTAGTTTAAAAGAAAATAAATGCATAATGAACGACTTCTTGGGCCAAGAATCTCAAATCTTGAATATCACCACACATCCAAGATGTTGAAACCAAATTTTTGGCTGGGGACAGCGATTTCAACACACCACCAGCACTAAATTAGGTGTCTGTGGAAAGGAGGGGGAAAATGGCATTCTTGGAATCTTACAAGACAAAGACTTGCTCTTCTCCAAAGACAACTCTGGCAGAGAGAATACTTCTGCAAACTGGAATATCCCAGAAAGAACACAGTGGGGCGATTGGCGATGACAACTCTAGTACAGGCAGAAAGCTACAGACGGTTCACATGTTTTAAGACAAAGAGAAGCCCAGTACTGTTTTATAGCCAAATTTCCATCTACGGCCCCTAGCATTACATGAGGCCTGCATCTTTTGATGACAGTTGAGAAGTTCAGGCTTCCGGTATCAGTCTCCAAAGCCCTCTTTTTTTTTCCTCTATGGCACATTACACGGTGAGCCGAAGTGACGGGGATCCGCAGCAGTTAAGACAGGCTGTGCTGCAATGTTGGAGAAGCATAAGGGACACCAAACGCAACCACCCCACTTCAGCTGAACACGCTACCCCTGAGAATAAGACCAGACAGTGAAATGGCTGCCCTTTTCTCACTGTGATGAAATGCACTCCTTCTCACCGCACGGCAGTCAGAGCTGAGGTCTCATTTTCACCCAGCTCATACGTCAGCCATGAAAGTCCAGGCCTCTCATGACACAGCAAACTAAACAGTGCTGATAACAGTACCCAGCAGAGAGACAACAGGGGGAGGGGGGGGGGGGGAATAATTATGTAAGCTGGTTACACAGACAAATTAAAAATATACAAAGCACGAGGGCAACATCATCACTCTATACATGAACACATCTCATTTGCACTAAAGGATGACTGTTGCAGTTGTCATAGATCCACCCCAAATCATTTATAATTGGCCAAAAAGATTGAAAGATGCAATGTGGGAATGAAAGAATGCTACTCATTGCTTGCATAAATTGCACAAGAGCGCTGTAGATGCAAGCCAAAGCATTTTATTACCATCTCGGGGGTCTTTTTCTTTTAATACAGCGAAGGCAAATTTTTTGACCCATTGAACTAACGCGGGAAATAAACCAACAGCCACATTAGACAACTTAAGGGGTGAGTGCATCAAAGCTTCCACATTACAAAACCATAAAAGCGCCAGATAAGATACTGATACACACTAAGTAAGGAATGTGAAGCCACAGCCTCAGAGTAAATGGCAACTAAGTATCTTCACACTGAGGTTAAGGTGACCTCACAACATCGCTTTCTGCGAATATGCTGCCCTGAACATGCAACTCTTGAGTTTGCACTACTGCACTACTGCCCCTTTAGTTCCCTGCATTTGTCCACCCTCAACAACGAATACCCACCAGGAGCCCCCCACATTGCGTGCGTTCGCCTTCACCAAACGCGACTGGCAGGCTTTATGCGGAATCGAGCAAGGCCACCTCACTGTCCCCGTCCTTGCAAAGCAGCTAGGGGTTGTTCTGCCTTCCCTTGCATGACGAACGGAGCGTTCCAAGACTCTGCCCAAACATAATTACCCCCAGCCGAGGCCAGTAAAAGTCTGAAAATTCCATCTGGGACTGCTGAGAAGTTTCCTCCCCCTTCAGTCACACATACTTCCTGGATTAATGACCTTCCTCCATCCAGATGTTGCTTTGCAGGGTGTGAGGACTGGAAGGGGGATGGTGTGAGAGAGAGCGCCTGAGAGTGAGAGATGGAGAGAGGGAGTAAGGAAGTTGTGTGCGTATGTGCGTGTGTGTGTCTCCTTAACCCAGAATCTGCTGGCCTGTTCAACATCTGTTCCTTCCAGCACTTATTTCCAGTAAAAAAAAGGACTCACAGGAGATTACCACAGCTTTTACGTCTTCGGATATGACGCAGACCGTGCCGCCAAAAGAACACTCTCCCGAGATTAGCGCGCGTCTCTGTCGTCCTCCCCTCGCCCAGCTTTGCTAATTCCCCAGCAGACGCCATTTTGTTTAGCTAGAGATTTCTAAACTGCACCAAAGGTGGACCCCACTTCTCCCCAGCCCGCGGACCTCCCATCGCATCAAGAAAGGCCATGTGTAGACAATATCCGGTGCGGATTATATCCAGCTCAAACCAGCACGCAATCCAATATCAACCCTGCCAGTTGCAGGTCTTGGGGCCACCTCCAAGCAAGGTTCTTCTCATGGGCCTTGACCGTGCAGCCCGCATTAACTTAAAATGAGCTGCTTTTATGACTGGCTTCCAATGAAACTCAGTACAGCTGTACTCTCTGGGTTGGGTCAGATCCACCATTTTGCCAACTTGGTGGAGACAGTGGAAAGAACTACACACCCTTCGTTCCAGGAGGCACTGGTGGTCAATGCAAATAGTTAAGAATGAGGACTTAGGAACCTCAAGAGAAAGAAACAGATAGCAGAATCCAGCTTTTCATAACTTCCCATCATTTTGCTCACAACTCAGGGAGCATGAAATGGCAGAAAATGCGCAATAGAAGGTATAAAGAGAACAGCAAACAAGAAAAAATGAATGAAATCCAAAGCACAGAATGTGTCGCATGAGTCCCATATTGCAAATGAAAGTATTTCATATAAATAACCAGACATTTTTTTGTCCACTAGATTTCTTTATTCATAAATACTGCATGATACAATTTTGTTCGTAAATATTTGATGGGAGACACAATTTTCATTGCTTTAGTTTTGTATGCCACCATGACAACTTTGAAAAGAAAAATTCCAGATGAACTTAAAGCACAGACTTCCACCATCAATGCATGAGTTTTTTCAAAAATATTGTCTGGTCTATGCATGAATTACACATTTTATGCACAGGCCCCTCAGTTTTACCAACTCAAAAGTAAATGGACAAACTGACCTAATTAATAATTAAATTGTCATTTTTAATACTCAGCAGCAAACCCTCTGCTGTCAGCGACTGCCGGAAGCCTGAAACCCGTAGACATCACCAGACACTTGGGCTGCGTCCGAATAGTCTTTTTGGCCGAGGAAAGTTCCTAACTCGTAGAAAATGATCCGGAAATAATTGCGTGGCAACCATGATAAGTGCAGTCAAATTCTTCAAATGTAAAGGAATGGTGTCTCAGTGCTTCCTAATTTACCATCTCCAGCACAGGTACACAGAACCATCCTTTTCCAAAGGAAAGGAGATGACGCCATCCCTCAATTCTGCGCAGCAGCAATATTTAATGCGTCGACCATTCATCCAGCCAATCGCATAAAGTAACATATATGATGGGCAGGGGACACTTGATCATGTTGCCAAGTGTAAGTGCATTCAAATTCTCTAATTAGCGTGGCTGTGTTCCTAAGCCCTAAGGGATTCCCCTTTACACCTGTCCTTTACCTTATGACGTTTTCCGCACAGGTTAAAGAAAAGCGGTTAGGAATTAGTGGATAGTTTAGTTTAGATTAGTTCCTTCCCTAATGAAGCTCTGCCCTCCTCCCTGGTGATGCTTTGCCCAGCCTTCACAACTGCTGTCTTCAGGTCCTGCCCTGCGGTCGGGGTATTTTGCCTTCAGCAATTGAAATGCTTGCTCAGCTGCTATCAGGTCATATGGTTGACTTGTATATGGTAGAGGTTTCCAAATCTTTGCACTAAGAAGTCTTGGGTTGTTTTTGCAGTATGCTCCCAAGTCACCGTCCATCTGCTCTTTGAAGTACTTCCCAATTAGTTTGGATGCACTTTCTTGGCAGAGTCTAAGCATATAATGTAGCCCTATACAATTCAGAATTCATTCTCCAGTTTTTGTCTACAGTCTCATTACCTGTAGATACAAGGGAACCAGCTACATTAACAGCCATATATGCCCATAAATAGCCACTCTTTACCGCTGAAGTGGTGCATCTCAGATTATTAGCAGTTCCCTCTCTTCTCCATACCCTTCTTTGCCTATATTTCAGTTTTCAGTTGATCTTTGTCTTGTCTGTCTAAAGGATGTGATTCCAAAAAATGACAAACATTTCAGATTTTTTGCCAAGTTTCTCATTTTTAAGCCTTACCAATAATTTACATGTTAAAACCAACCCTCTGTTTTTACTTTGGTGAAGTCTTCTCTTGATGGCTGACTTTGGCACCAATACCCCCAGGAGAATTGTCTTGATCTGTCCAACTGCTGTGAGGGGGTTTGTCTGAACCAGGGAAGAATAATTCCATCATACACCACATTTGTCATCAGTGGTCTTTCTGGCCTTTTTGCATTCATGAACTCATCAGAGCTTTCTTTATTTTTAAATACAAACCAAAACGTTCAGTTGGCCACATCAAAGGTTTCTCTTTTTCTCTGGTGGGTTTGTTTCTTGGTTTTTGAGCTAATTATGGCTCGCTGTACTGGCACCGATGGTTATTTGGATTTCATACTGAGAATTAACGGCAACATATTGCAAATGAAACTGTAATTCTTGAAATCAACTACAAACCTATTTCCACTTTTAAATAAAATTATTACGGAATAAAACACACCTGGCTATGGAACAGCTGAGCATCCAATTGCCCGTATACTCCTGGTCCATAGAGAAGAGTGGATCTCTTAAAAAAAGTCTTTATACCAACACTGTCCACCCAATTTCTGATGTGTTAACCCTCAAACTGAAGTAGAATATCCTCACTTTGAATTCATATTTATTATTTAATTTACACTCCAAAATTCCAATGTCAAAAGATAAAATAATTATGATTTTGTCAATGTCCAACTATTTCTGGCTATAAATACTGCATACTACATCATGAAAGGATATTTTATTTTCTGGTACAACGATGAATTGTGTCCTAGAGAATTAAACTGGCCCAATAAATATGAACTGTCTGCTATAAGCCATAGGCGAGCCTTTACCTTTTGATCCTGGAACTTAAAAGTTCTCTACTCCGGAGATGTCAGCTTTCACTTACCTATGATGTTTACCTCCGAAAATTAACAAACCTCACCAAACCTGAACATCTGGTTACCTTAAAAGAACAGAGGAAGACCGCTTAATGATTGTGCACGTTGCTCACCACCATATGGACTAACTGACAAATCACCTCTCCAAAGACCCTGAATGATTCACAGTGATTACATTTAGATACAACACAAGAGGGACATATTTTTTCCCAGCAATCCAAGTGACCGGACAGTCCATATCCTGCAGCCTAAAAAAGAGAACATTGAGGAAAAACAACTTACAGACAGCAATATTTCTTACTGAGTAAACAAGTCTGCCTCTGCTTGAACTCCTCTGATTTTGTAGCAAGCGTACTGCCCTGCCTAAGGTTTGCAAACACAGAGTTGCCCGGGTCAATTTTAGTGTTGAAAACACCTCTGACTCAATTCAGGTGCAGCAGTCCAAAGGCTAAACTGTGTCGGCGGAAGTGTGTTACAAACTTCTGAGACCATAAAACTATTACGTCTACAACTCATCATTGCAGAGAAAGTACCGGGAATGTTTAGGATAAAAAAAACCAATGTAATGTCGGCACATCTGACTGCTTTGTGGCTCCTGCAACATCCCTAATAGAAACATGGGACACGGACGGTAAGGGTGGAAGTTAAAAAATACCTTGAACTTCTAACTTGAAAGTCTAGTCAGTACAACAAACATTTACCAAACCAACTAAAAACACTATTAATAAGATACATATACTCAAATAAAAGGATATGAATGACAAATCACAGAGTCTGACCAACACACTAACAATGTAGGCAAAAAAAGGCTCAGGGCAGCAGGAGGAATTTGGGATATTTTGAGAGGCTTTCACAGAAGAACCCACTCAGGGGTAAATATTTGTAACAGACATCCAAATGAAGGCCGACTCCACTGCAGCAAGAAAAAAAATGAAACGGCTTCTTTTTCTTTCCGGGAACCACATAGTGAAAGTTAGATCAACCCACAGGGCCCTCATCGGAGGTCCACACAGAATAGAATAAAAAACCCCTTCTAAGTATTGTTCAGAGGGTATCGTAATTTACCGCTCCGTAATGGGGACGGTATGCTGAAAGGCAGGGAGAATCAAAATGTTCCAAGTTCAGCAAAGACGAAAGACCAGGGAGATTTGCCATGTTCCTCAAGACTTACAGCTGGTATGTGCATCAGGGTTCTCCAGAGAAAAAGAGTATGTGGGGGGAGCATGAAGACAGCGAGGGAAAACAGGAAAGTAAAGCAGTTTGGATGACCTCGTTTTCTTCGGCAGACATTTATTCAGGCCGTGAGGAGTGAGAGGCGATCCGGTCGAGCAGAGGCGAAGCAGTTATTCGGAGATGCATGCAGACTGGCATCTTGAGAAAAAATAAAAAAGCTACCTTTCATCACTGGGAACACAACAGTGAAATAACACCTTCCACGCCTGAGTAAAGGTACTCAAAAATGAAAGTAAAAAGCCAAGAATTTTCCAGACATTCTCCATGCATGCTAAAACTGCGATCGATCAAAGGCACGGAGGGATTCCCCAGAGCTGTGCTTTGCTAACGGACCAAACAGACAGCACTTGCACCCAAATAATAGAGTCCACCTCTGCTCAAGCTTCAGTTCAATCTCACTCCAAAATTATGATCATTTATTTAGCCAGAACAATCAACCTTGTCAACCCCTGTAAAATAGCGTTTTTCTTTGCTCTGCGTTCAACAGAATAGCAGTCTTATTTCATACACTCGCCAGTCAAGAAGCAGACAAGCTGCCTCAAAATGCTGATTTTTTCTCTGCTGCTCCCTGTATTTCACACACCGGTCAGACTGCAGATACGGATCTTCGTTTTAAAGTTGCCTGCTACCCAGTTAACAACAGCTAGGCTCTGAAATCAACCATGCTTACGCAAACCTTGCAGTTGGGACTCCTCAAATTATCATTCAAGCTGGGGATAATTATTTTAATTTCATTTTTTAATACTTTCACTTATCGATGGAACATATTATTTCATTGTCGTGTCACTTTTTCATTTTTCAAGATACTCTGCATGCACCTTTAACCAGGGCCTTAAATAGAAGACGTGCAGCAGACCACTGATCCCTGAATTTGGTCCAAGCTGAGACCAATGCCAGTAAGCCAAACAAACAAGTTCCAAATGGCTCCCACCAACATTGGGCTGCTTGCTGTGATCAGCGATTGCGAAACACTCCTCCTCGCTTCATCTGACTGTCACTGAGAAGGCAGAGCACAGATATAAGTATTCGAGAAAGCAGAGGTCGAAAGTGAGGCTCTCATTTCCATAGCCCTTCCATCACATGCATACAGACACATCAGACAAGGTGCCTTTTTCTTTAGACTCTCACCACACATCCTGTGCCCCCGCTGTCGCCCCTCGGGGACGCACCCCTAATTGGACAACCACTGGTGCACACACAGGGGTTTCTGCCTCATCCTTCAACAAAAGGGAAAAGGCTGGACGAAAACAAAGGTAAACATAGCAAGAGAAATACAATAATACCACAACAAAATTTTAACTACTCTGGGCAGCAGCTCACCAGCAACCCCCAGGCGACACGCCACACAATGACATTTAATGAGGTCCTCTACAGTGAGACAAAGGATATCTGTTCGGGTTGGAGCACAGAAACACAGTCCTGCGTGGATGTGGGGTTTTTAAGACCAAGAGACAGCTTATTCATCAGTTTTATCAGGTTTTTTTTTTTGGACATGGCGATGTCAACACTGTAAATAAAACTCAGGCAAAGGGATGCGCACTGGGAAAGGCCCACAGAGAAGATGCCTCCATGGTCTGAGATAAAAGATGCCTCTGTGCCGGAGGGCAACAGCGGACAGACAGCACATCACATCCAGACCTGAAGGCATGGAGGGACAGTATCAAGAAAATAATTAAGACGTGCTGTGCTGTGAATTACATGTGCTGCTGCTGTCCATGGTCAGTTTGAATACGTAAAAGTAAAATCAATCAGAGCAGCCATCTCAGGGTACTGCTTAGTGCAAAAACAAACCCACAACAAAGGTTTGCGTTTTTCAACACACCAAATTATCCACCCGACATACAAAACAAACTGTGTCATGGGACATTTTTGATCAACTATTTGTGACTGCTACTGAACTCCGATGCAAAAGGGGATTACAACACAAATACACCAAAACAGACCGAGTGAATGCTTAACTTCAACCAGGCTGCTAATGAACTACAACTCAAAGCACTTTAAAAGAGAAATTAATAGGCGATTCCTCCTAGGATTGAGGACCGTGCAAATCAAATTCAAGTAACAATATTTAACTTGCTCAAGGCATTTGTTGATTCTGTAGTTGTTACTCATCTTGGAGAAGTTAAAAATAAGTTCCCTCACTAAAACTATCCAGCTGGAGGCAGACATTGCTATTGTTGATTATACAGTATGTCCAAAATTGCCATTTTCATGCCATCTTTAGTGATTTGCCCAACATGAAGAATGTAGAACAGAACTATTCACCATGTGCTCTGTAATAACTGAAGTTATTATTTTCTGTTCAGAGCCAAAATTAAGACTGGTAGTTTACACAGAAGAAAACAAAGGATAGTGTATCTAAAATTAGAGCCTTAGTGAACAGGATGCAGACACCACTGTATTTGCTACCAAACTTAAAATCATCATTGCTAAGAAAAACAGTCAACTGCCGCCTCAACATGTAAATATAAATTACTGATTTCAAATAGCAGCAGGGCAGTTCCGAGGTATTGTCAACCAAATGTCCCCTCTGTGACAGACACTAAAAGGATCCCCAAGTGGAAATGGAGGGAAAAATTAAGATTTTTCCTCCCGAATACAGTAATGCACAACTATAGCCATAAATTATAAAAAATCATTTTTAATGCATCAGCAGAATTTTGTTTGGGGGGACGGTTTCGTGTCTTGTCACAGACGGGACATTTTGTCAAAATACTTCGGAATCACCCAGCAGCCTGTTGGAACTCCTCTGCAATACGCTGTTGTGACTCCAATGCATTGAATGTTTATCCATGAGCCAAAACATCTTGACCACTCACTATTGATGGAAATAACATGAATTATTTCATAACAAAGGTGTACATCAAGGTCAGGAATATATTGGATGGTAAAAAAAAAACAGTCAGTTCTCAGAGTCAACATATTACATACGAGAAAAATGAGCCTCTGCAAGCCTGACTAGGGCCAAATTGTTATGAGCACAAGACTGAGTTGGCCAATCCCAAAAGGCTTGTGAGGTGCTCCTAGTCACTAGTGGTGAGTATCTAGCGATTTTGTTCCAAGGAGGAACCAACCAGGAATCAGCAGCAGGGTGTTGGGTGACCAAGGCTCATCAGTGTGCGAGGGCAACAAAGGCTACCCCTTCTGGTTCAAACAGACAAAAGGGCCACCACAGCACAAGTCATGGAAAATGTCAATAATGGTTCTGAGAGGAATCTGTCATAACTCATACAGTGCATTTCACCCTGCTGAATATGGGGTTCCGTAGCCGGAAAGTGGTCAGAGAGCCCATTCTAACCTCTGTTCATCGTAAAAAACACAAACAATTGGCACACACGCACTGGAATTGTACCATGTAACAATGGAAGAAGGTTGCTGGGTCAAATTGAGTCCGGAAAGCCAGGTATGTACGCGCCATTTATGGCACCAGGGTGCTCAGTGGGAAGAAGCTGGTAGCAGAAATGCGATGGTCTGAGCATTGCTCCGCTGGGAAACCTTCAGTACACGTATTCAGGTGAATGTCAGTTTGACTCATGCCACTAAACTGAATACAACTGCAGATCAGGTACACCATTCATGGCAACAGTATTCACCAATGGCAGAGGCCTTTTTCAGCAAAACAATATGCCCAACAGCACAACGCAAATGGCTACAGAATGGTTTGAGGAACATAACAAAGAGCTCAAGTTGTTGCCCAGGCCTACAAATTCCCTAGATTTCAATCCAATCAAGCAGTTTTGGGATGAGGTGGACCAATAAGTCTGATCTGCAGTAGCTACATCTAGCAGCTTACAAGACTTATGGGATCTGCTGCCAATGTCTTTGAGCCATATACCTCAGGGCACCTTCAGAAGGCCTGTAGAGGCCATGCATCAGTGGGTTCAGAGCCGTTTTGGCAGCACACAGAGGACCAAGTGCGTACCAGGAAGATGATTACAATGCTTTGAGTCATCAGCGCCGAGCGTCCTCATTTTGCATTAAGTTATGAATCTTGCTTCCAGCAGCAAGTAACGCAAAGCACAGTCTAGTCTTCATGCTTCAATAAACAAAACTACACAATGAGTGTGAAGTCTGTTAAGATCGCAGTCAATCTAAGGAGGAGGTTGCAAAGCATATCCCCCTTGCCTTTAAAAATAAATTTAAACTACATCACACTCCCCTAAACATTTAGTGAGGTAGGCCACTGCATAAGCAAAGTGCAATGCGGCTGGATTAAAACTTAACCAACATCAACAGCAATTTGAACATGAAAAACCAAGTAATTCAATTATGAAGTAAAATTCCATGAGAAATTCCAAAATTCCATGAGAATGGAGGACCGTTGACAAAATCTTATATTTCCATGCATACGCCCTTTTCCTTTACTACACCAAATACCATGGGAGGCGCGTGCATAATTGTTTCCAGAGGTTGAAATTTACAGCGACATCTTGAAGGGAATGCAGGCTCTCTTACCCTTCCGCACTGGACGCGAAACGAATTTTTCGCACGACAGATTACACTCAAAGTCGATGCAAAGACGCGAATTCACATCTTTGCATTGACTCTGAATGTAATCTGTCGTGCGAAAAATTCGTTTCGCGTCCGGTGTGAAAGCAGCGTTAGGTGGCCAGTCCGCGCAGTTGGCAGGCTGTTACGTGTGCGCCCTAACAAGGGTCCCTTCTGTGTCACGAGCAAGGACACTTGTTGCATGTAAATAACGGGTAATTGACAAAGCGAATGATACATGAATACAAAGTGCGGCGGTGAAAAGTGTAGCTAGCCGACACCGATTTTGGAGTGATTTGCATTATAATGGTGTTGCAAGATTTTTGTTTTCACCGCTCGCCCGTATAAAACGAATGGAGGCCATTTCATCCAGGGGAGTTGAGGCTCATGCAGTGCATACAGTCCCGTGTATCTCGACCGCACACCGATTTTCAAGGAAACCAACAATTTCTAATCCCATCGGTGTGAGAACAGCCAACAGATCGCCAGAGAAACTCACTGATCGCGTATCTGGCGAGAAATACAAATCTGGTCGCAGTAACCTCTCAATTGCGCACATTTTCGAGCAAACCCAAGTGATGCTGCTAAATGGCACAGCAGCCCATGAACAGGCAGTCATTCGCGCATAGGCTGCGTAGATTGTGGATATTAATGGGTAAAAGGCTTTTATAAGGGGTCGCACTTCGACTAGATAGGTGTAGGTTGATGTTAATTACCGGCGTAATGGCCATGCTAACGCACAAGATTGCATAATACCGGAGAAAAGATTTTGGTTTATGGAAGTGGAAAGCACAGTCAGCGGCAAGTCCTCTCTAATATGCGCAGACAATAATTCTTCGCAGTTTAGGGGCGAGCAGTGAACGGCCACACAGGCATGTCAAAGAATGAGCCATTGATCGCAAGGCAACGCAGACCAGCGAGGAACCTATAAGAGACCAGACCATTCTGACTATCCATTTCTGCGGAGACCGACAGTCTGGGATATGTACTGTGCATTAACAAATAGCCTGTATGACACGGCAAATGCGATAACATGAAAGCGAAGCAGCGAGCATCTGAACAATGAACGGTCACTTCATAGCCTGTATAAATCAGCTATTCTACAGATCCAATAAAACGCGAACGAAATACGGCGAGACGAACCCCTCCCCCTCCATCAAACGGTTAACGTTATTTAACAAGTAATTAACGACTCATTGTTTACATTCGTCGTATTCAGATCTGGTCATACACGTCGCTCTCTAAATTATTCGAAAGGCACCACATTATAAAAATTCACAAAACCGTGCCTTTGTTACACGGGTAACACAAACGCCATTGCCATTACACGAGATGACGTACCGTGGAGACAAAATAGCCGATAAGAGCGAAAAATGATGAGCCGATTGCGAGATAAACGTTATAGTGGCACATTTTCTTTCTCAAATGATTGCGTTTGTTGCGCTTGCCAGTTAGCTTAGCTGGTGTTAATTTCATGAACAAGTGGTATTGCATTATGATGCAGCCGGATCGGCGAGCTGTGATGCAAACTGCGCCGCTTTGGAACTCGGTTTATCACCACAAATAATATGCAACGAAATGCGATGAACGTACAAGCAAATTAGCCGGTCAATCGGGGCTATAATTTAATAAATCAGTGTTACTTACCACCAATCGCTGTGCCAGGAACGACAACCCGCATACAGTGCAAAAATCCTAGGAAAAGCAATCCTGCGGCGAACATGTTCGTTACCGAAGATAACATTGTTCATACGAATTTTTTTAAAATAATGGAAGAAAAATAAAACAACAACAAATAATACTCCACACAACTGTATCGCTTCTATGGTCCTGTCCAGCCGCAGCTAGCTGGGCACCGTACCCCCGGTGTTCTGGTGTGTGTGCGCCCTCCGACCGGCGCAGAAAGGCACGCAACGCGCACTGAGTCCTGGATGTTCTCAATGGTTACAATGAGTCTTTCCAAAAGAAATACAAATCTCAAAGCCGAAAGAAGGCTACGGCTCTCTCTCATGTGCAGCTACCATGTAGCCGGAGTACTGACCATCAGCTAGCTAGCTTGCCTGCTAGCCAGCTACATTTAACGTTACCGATAAAATGAGAAATAACTAATGTGGAGAGATACGGGGCCAAACAATGCCTTTGGAAGATGGAATGTGTCTCTTCCGTTTGTATTCGCGATCTCAGTGACAGCTGGTAAAATTGCTCAGTGCAAAAAAATAAAAAAAAAATTAAAATGCGTCTCCCTTCACAGCCCCACCGCTTCTGTTGCTGGTGGTTACAGATTGAGCTGAAGACGACAGGGTCCAGCTTCGGTACAGCGGGGTGGCTGAATGACGTCACTCTCTCCAATGATAAAACGTGATACATTCGACAAAAAGTCAACGGCTCTGTTTGCTATTGGCCCATATGATCCATGTGATTGGTTACCCCAAATAGGAGGCGAATGCGTTGGGTTCACGTTGAAAAATCAAAATCAGCCCATCTTCCAAAAAGTTGGGAACTGGGGCTACGCGGCATTTTCCATGTGCGCAAGCGCCTGGTCTGCTGAGCCTGTGTGCAATGTTTATCACCCTAACTTCAAATATAAATTGCGCACTTGGTGAAAAACCCAGCTACAAGTTACTCTGATTGACGCATATTATAACAAGTATAATACAAAATGACTGTCTGAAATGTTACAGGTAGCCTCTGTGGCGCAAGTCAGTAAATCAAATAGGAGTTACCCGTTATATTGCCTTTGCACCACCAAAATGTGCTGCTAACATTTACAGTACACTGAATCGAGTTACCAATGTGAATTGAATGTTTCCCTTGAATTATTAGATGTAAGCCCAAATTAAACATTCAGTGTGTTCATATCCACACAAAGTATTGCTCTGTTTTTATTTCATACTTCAAACGGCAAAAAAAAAAGATTACCTTATCAGCACTAGTTCCTGTTGCATTTTAACCTAGTACTTCGTCTCAACAGGCTTACGAAATCATCCCTTCAGCTGAATAAAGTGATAATACATTTGAAAAGGTCGTCATGATAAGGTTATATTCATTTGTCGCGACCTTCATTGTTGCACACTGACATCACTGTATTTTATCTGACAAGATCACCGAGCCAGCCAAAATTTCATAAAAATCTGAATTTCTGGCGAACACAATGTCATTGTTTACATGCCCCACAATATTTTGATTTACAAAGCTGTCTCATGCAGGCCCATAAAGGATCATCTTCTTATGTAAAAAAAAAAAAGGCAATGTCTGTCCCAAGCCCATCAGTCTGGTGCTAAACTCCAGTTTCTGTAGCATGCAACAACTAGGAGTATTGCTACTCCCCTGAACAAATGCTAGTCCATCACAGGTTACCACACAGCTCTTAATCAGGTTCCCCTGGCAAGTTGCTGGTACCCAATCATACACCAAGGTGGAGTGAGGTGTTTTTGCCAAAGAACTCAACACAAATGCAGTGGCGAGACCTTGATCACAAAACCTTTCAATCCTGAATCAAGTACACTTAACCACTGCACCACTGCATCCTTCATTAATGCAAACATGGCACACTAACAAAATAATTGGTAACTTTTATTAAAATAAAGTCACTAAATACAACAGTTGTACCTAGTTGTCTATGTCATCTGCACAATTACACAATGTTGATGGCTTCTTTATGCGTATGTCATGATTTTTTGGATTTATGTCTGTACCATCCGTATCTCTTCATTTAGCCATACTGGTCCATGGAGAATACTTTCTGTGCACTTTAATTCAATTCAGCTCAATTGAATTAAAATGGTGACATTGCCATTATGGCTGTAGGAGATAATACATGGTGCTTGTTGCTGATACCTTGGTCGCCTTTGTGCATTTCTCTAAACGCTAATTAGCGTGAGCAAATCACTTTCTCTTCTATTCCAGTCTTTTCTTCTGTGATTAAACCAGAGGTTTTGAAATGGTCTTTTCATCCATTCTACTTTTGTTTTCTCTTTCCCTGTGTGTCTTGCCTCTCATTCCAAGTTTAGTTGCCAGTAAACCCCACAGAAATGGTTGAAAGGCTTTGAAAACATCGCCACAAACAACATCTTGATCCCAGATGTTTTTGCAGGCTGATGAGTGACAGAGATATTCCACAAGCTCCTTGTTTAAAAATATGGGCAATGTAATTACAGTTATGAAATATGCACAGAAATTGCTTGTAGTACCAAAGATTTTATGTAACACATTCTGTCAGAAAATGGCAAAATAAACATCTTTAAGGCTGCAAATTACTTTGTGCCTTCCACAGGATACGCAGATGTATGCTGCTGAACTGTGGTCAAAGCAAGATTTGTTGGAAGGCAAAAATATCAACCAGCAAGTGTTTCAAACTCCTGACAAGTACAGAGCTATTTTTGGCTAAGAAAATAGTTGATCCTTGGTATAGATTAATTTTGATTTTCTCAAATTTGTTGACTGAGACACTAGTAAATTGAAGGAAGCCTGCCTGTTAATTGTGATGGACATGTGAGGTGCCAGTGAATGACCCTGAAATCCAATAGTCTCATCTGGGCAGAAGTCCAAATATCTGAGGTTTGAAAAGAAGGCTCCCATGAAAATAAAATGTAGACTATCTCACCTCGTATGTCCTGAAAACAATTTTTTTTTCATTCAAGACTCATTTCCTGGCCCAGAACAAATGAATCAACATACACATCACACAATCCAGATGTGTTCAATATCGTTCCAGAGGACATTTTGCAATAGACTGTCCACTTGGTGGGGCCACTGAGAATAAGGTTTGAGAGCAATTAATCTATTTATTTCATGGGAGAGCAACAAGTGTCCCATGTGATATGAGTCATGCTCCATCACTTGTGCTGAGATTCTTATACACATTGTACCTCCATACTTCTCCAAATCAAGATAAATGTAATTAAAAAAAAGAACTCAAGTTTCTTTGTAAAGAAAATGCAGCAAAACTGTGCAGACATCAGTGAAGATTTTGTGCCAATAGTTTGGATTAAACAAATATATGAGATTAAGCTAGAATTGAAATAAAGCAGTTAGGAGACTATTTCACTGCCAGTTCGCTGCCGATGTTGGAAATGCAATCCAAATCAAAATTTATGATTGTGCTCAGGCACTATCTGCCACTGCTTGAGGAAGCCATTTTTGACCACAAATGAGCTCACATTTCTGTGAGAAATTACTTTGATGATACATTATATTGGATAGTCAAGAATGACACTATTTAAAGTTACTTCTGAATATGATACAGAATCCTGAAATCAAATGCAAACTAAAAATAATGAGGAGTAGTGAGCTTTTTTAAAAAGTCTGGATAAAATGAATGAGAATTTCATTTCAATCCTCTGTGTGGCGTATTCTCCTCTGTTCCCCATTTACCCTGAAATAAGATTTCAGTCAAACTGCGGTGTCCTCATGGCCTCATGTGTGCATTCTCTGGGTAAGCCTGAAATTTATCGTAGATTCCAGCTGTCCTGTCAATGTCTTCATCAATGAAATATTTTTCATTGTTTTTATTTAAGTGCAATTCTGTTCCAGGCAGGGCACTATATCAATATTATTTTTCTGGCCACAAAAAAAACTGTCTTCCAATAAGGTTTCAGAAAAAGGGAATTGAGGTTATGACACATAAATCATGCTCATCTCATACATAACCCCTGGAACACCACTAGGAGAATCCTGGGATCCTGCGAAAACTCAGCCGTAACTATGGCAACGGTTCGTGCCAAACGCCTCCAGACTTAATTTGTGAAAAAACACAACAGAGGTGCAAAATAGTCATCAAAATGAAAATTCTTGAATGCTGCACAGCTGAAGTAGATGTTCATAGTTCAGAGAACTGACCAAGGACAGTGCAGCAGCAGGACTGTCACACTGCTGACATGGCCTAGCACTGGTAGTTTAAGAAAAAACAAGTGAAAAGGGAAATTGAAAACTCCTTTTTAAAAGTAGGCCTTTGTCCAGCTTAAGCCCTTTCCCTTATCACAGATCATGGTCCAGGAGAATCATTTGGCACAGCGCTGACAGTAGATGGGAAGGCCCTGTTTGGTAATGCATGATTGGCTGTTCAGTAACTCAGGCCGGGTGTTTGTTTACTGGTTGTGTTGCCTTTGCCTGATTGCATAAATGAATCTTCTTTCAGCTTTTGGTCCCAGTCGTTTGCCTGTTCCAACCACAAATAAAGCTTGGTCCTCTGCTGCAATGTCTGCATAATTCATCTAGTATGCTGGTCGGTGTAAGGTGCCGTAGCTGGAAGCAGATGCTTCAAAGCAGAGACTCCCAATCCTCGACTTGGATGCTCAGCAAAATCCTTCCATTTAATCTGAGGGTTTGATGAAAGACATCAGGTGTGCTGCAGGTGGGACACACTAAATGCAGCTCCATTTCCAAAAAAGTTGGAACACCTTATAATATGTAAATGAAATATGGAATGCAACAATTTGCAAATCATTTGATCTTTATGTTTAATTGAAAGTACTACACAGACAGCACAGCAGATGTTAACTCAGACTTTTTATTTATTTATTTTTTGATATATGCCAATTTTGAATTTGATGCCAGCAACACATTTCAAAAAAGTTAGGACAGGGTCATGTTCGCTACTGAGCTGCATTACCTCTTCTTCAGACAACATACTGCATGCATTTGGGAGCTGAAGAGACCAATTGATGCAATCTTGATGGCAAAATGTTTTTCTATACTTGCATGATTTAGGATTTCAGCAGCTCAATGCTGCAGCCTCCTTTGTCAGATTTTTTTTTCGTATGATGCAGCTAATATTTTCAGAGATTGACAGGTCTGGACTGCAGGCAGGCCAGTTTAGCACCCAGATTCTTTTACTATGGACCCATGTCGTTACACTGTAACATGGGCAGAGTATAGCGTTTGGCATTTTGTTGCCGAAAAAAAGCAAGGCTTTCTCTGAAAAAAAGACTTCTGAATAGCATTGTTCAGCATTAATGGTGTCTTCACAGATTGTGCAAGTAACCCATGCCATGTGCTCTAATGCACCCCATACTATCATTGATGCTAGCATTTGAACTTTGTACTGATAACAAGTCAAACGGTCCCTCTCCCCTGTAGCCTTGCGGATACGGCATTCATGATTTCCAGAATTTAGCATTATGATTGGTCAGGCCCACAGGGCAGTTTCCACATTACCTCAGTGTTAAATGGGCCAAGGCCCAGAGGGAGCACCAGTGTTTCAAGATCTTGTTTAAATAAGAATTTATCTTTTCAAGGCAGAGTTTCAACTTGAATTTGTGGATGCAGTGATAAATTGTGTTCACAGACAAGGGTTTACAGGGATGTTTCTGTGCCCATCCACTAAACTACTGAATCATACCTGTTTTTAACACAGTGCTGCCTCAGGACCTGAAGATCTTGGCCATTCAATATTGTATTTTGGCCTTGTCACTTGAATACAAAGATTTCTCAAAATTCTCCAAATCTTTCAATAATATCATGTATTATGGATGATGAAATCCCCAAATTCTTTGCAATTTTACATAGAGAAATGTTATTTTTAAATTGTTGAACATTTGCCCAGCGCCATCTTTAGTTTTACAACACTTTCATTCGGCTCATGTTTCTGACTTGTGCCAATTAATTTCATTAGCCAAGAGATGCTCTTCCAGGTGTATTTTTTGGCATCATAGAACTTCTCCAGTTTTTTGTTGCCCTTGTCCCAACTGTCATGAAATGTGTTGCTGTCATCAAATTCAAAACGAGCAGACATCTTTCAAAAATCAATTAGATTTCTTGGTTTCAAATTTTGATATGTTGTATTTGTACTAGTTTCAATTAAATGTGGGGTTTAAGTGGTTTGCTAATCTTTGCATTCTGTCTTTCTTCACATTTTATGAAGCATCCCAACTTTCTTGGATATGGAGTTGTTCTTGCATTTGGTTTGACGAAGCAAGGAAACATTTTTCAGGCATGTGCATACTAATCTGCATTCTCCTAAATTGAACACACTTAAAAAGTTCATTATCACAAAACAAAAGTGTAGTTTTACCACAGTGTTGTAGAATTGGCAGAATATCAAGACAGTGGAGCTATTTCACATTTACAATGGGAACATACTTTGACCTGAATATCTTTGAATAACAATGTAAAACAAGCCAGTCAGGGACCACAAAAGTTCCCCACCGAAGATAGAATGCACAAATGCATGTACGGTCCAACAGACAGATGAGCACAAAACATTCAAAAGGCACAAGAGGTTAAGACCGAACTACACAAGCCGTCTGATATCTTTTGCAGAGATAACTTGGACAGAAGCACGCTCGCACGAATGGTTGGATGCACGCATGGACGCAGCCAAAATCAATGCTCTACCGACCTCCTCTTTGGGTGTCGGGGGACTAAGACATGATGGGGGGGGGGGGTTCTATTGACATTGGGAGATTAAACTTGATGAAGTGAAGTGGAGCTACAAACCTGTCAAGTTCAGTCAGAGACATTGCCGACAAAAACCTCACGAAAAGATTTCTGAGCAACTTTGTTTTGCTTGGTATGTCAAACACTGAAATTTTTAGTAACTTCATCCTGACAGAAGTCAGTTCTTTCCCATGCGGTATAGGAAATATCTGCAAATATTTTCAGGAGTCAATTGGGTTTTTGCATAGATATATTTGACTGCATATATGGCCATATTTATTATGTTTCCTATGATAGGTAAAGACATTTTAGGACCATGGCACGTGTTTTAACCAAGAGTGACAAAGCTTTGTTTGCGTAGATGTTACGCTTCACATTCAGCTGAGCAATCATATCATAGTTTCCTATCATTTCTATGTCACCCAGGGTTTTTTTTTTAAAAACAAAATACAGGTCAGCAAACTGGCTTGCGTGTGTTCCCTTTCTCTAGCCCCTTGCATGCTGGGACAGATTCCAGTGCTCCTCAACCCCGACCAGAAAGCAGTTTGGTTCATAATGGATGGATGGATGAGCGATCTATCCAGAAAGATGGATTACTGGAGCTGGTTCAACACGTTGCTCGATAAAACAGTAGATTGCATTAGCCTATCAGAGCACCAGACTTACCCCCTCTGAGATGCAAGCCTATTTCCCTGTGCGCTGAACTGTACTACAATCATGTGAACTTGAGGAACTGGCTGACTTGAGCCCATTCATCACAGCAAGATGTGACCTGTTGTCTCCAGACTCCTGTTCGAAGTTGGATAATGACATCAACCACCCTTAATTTGGTAATGTCTGGGCTAAGGCGCTTACCTTGTTCTTTTCACTAGAAATGAATTCCAAGAACAACAGAACATAATTTGAATAAAATGTAATATGACAATTTTCCCTCTGATTCTCATATGGTCTAGATTATTCATTGCTGTTGAGTTAAAAGTCTACATGAAATCTGTGTTGGTTTTGTCATTCGTTTTTTGCTGCTAAACATCTTACATCATTCAGAACTTTCAGACTCCAGGATTATGCTTAGAGTAGGATAATGCAGCATCCAGGATTATGATCATGAGGTAAAAGCCTAGCATAGATCAGCATACGTCACAGGCGTGCTCCTCTTCAATGTCATCATAGGATGGATTGAATGATAATTTTTTTTTTTAGTCAGCTCAAAGCCAATTCTTGAAAAGTAAACATTTTTAACATTTAAGAACACCGAAATAAATGCAGGCCATACAAACTGGTTGAGAATGGGAGGAACTCGTTTCCTTTGTAGAATTATATTTAGGCCCCGTAAAAAGAGTAACATGTCTTGTTTTCGTGGTGTGAAACCTGGACACAGTCTTTCTTTAAATATATAGGATATCAGACATTCTGCTCTCCTTCTATTTTTCTAACTAGAAAGTGGAGGAACAAGCGAACACTGGAGAAGGGCTCAGTGCACAAAAAGTTTGATCGAAGAATTCAAAGCCCCCACCCCAGCTGTGGGGCCACACATTTAGCTTAAGCTTGAACAAAGCTCCACTGAAGCACTTTTGTTGCCTTCCAAAGAAAGTAATTTTGTTGCCTCCCGGAGTGTTTCTTTTGTTCGCCTAGCACACGACCAGAGCAGATTCTGTTTCAGTGATGGGGCGTGAGCTCCGATGCTTCTTGTGGAGAGCAGATAGGATTTAGGATTAGTCTGAATGGTTTCGGGGTGAAAGCTTGCCTGGCTGTAAAATCAGCATAAGACTGTTTGAACATACTCAAGTTTAAGCAGTGCCAGATTACAGCGAACATTGGGTGCAGCTGCAACATTAAGAAACCACATACTGTACAGCATTCTTTATAAGCACATGAAACTAGTAAATCCTAGTGGAAATTATACAAATATTGTCCAGTTCTAAAAGTAGTGCAAACAACCGAGAATGCTGAACATGGCTAAATTTTGAGGCTGTATTTTCCATTTACTGATATTTTAAACTCATTGTTGACATTAAATGCAAAATGAATCAGTTAATCCTTGCTGATACTAGTAGTCCTTCAGTTGTAATGAAGTTAATGGACTTGGCCTTGGGTATAAAATCTAGGGTTTTATGCTGCTAAGCACCGAGCTAAGCACACATAGAATTTGGATCCTGAGGTAAATCTTCAGATTTAAAGAAATCATTAAAACAATCTTAGCTGATAGTGCACTACAAAGAGGCTACAATCAATTAAAACTGAATAGCAATTGCATCAAAGTGGGGGAATATAGCTGGAAGACATGAGTCTCCAGGCTTTTCTCAAATGTGGTCAGAATCTTTGCTGTTGTGAACTCATTGGGAAGACAATTCCACTGCATGGGGGCCAGAACAGAAAGGTGACACAATGAAAGGAATGAGGCACCATGTGAACAGAGCAGGTAAAATGGACAGGGCTGCGGAGGGTTTAATGATCTTCTGATTATAAGCTGGGTACAACCAATTAGTTGCCTGCTACGCAAGCTCTAGTTTTTCTAATTTGGTGCAAGCCATAGCAGTGAGCCAGCAGTGGTCAGTATGAAGGGCGAAGGGGAACTCAGCATTTCTGGGGATGTTTTTGGAAGTGGTAAAAAGAGAGGTTTTCATAAAAAGAAAAGTAAATTAATTTAGTTGGGACAGCACCAACACTTGGACCAAGAGTTGGGCTGAGCAGATGCCCAGTAGGAGGCTTATTCCACAGCTATTATACAGGAACAATCTACAGGGTTGGCTAATCATTGCGATGTTCTTGGAGAGGGACCACCTGTTATCTATCATCACTCTTAGGCTCTTTAAACTGTATGATGAGGATGCCGAGACGTCTACAATGGCAAATGTGAAGAAGAGGAGGGGACAGGCACAAATTTGCACCTCAGTCTTTCTCGGGTTAAGCATAAGATGATCATTGTAAATCCACCACTGAACATCCCTCAGGCAAGTGACGATGCAAGTGGAGTCGTATGCTTTTGATGGAAAGAGAAAGAGCAAGAGCTGAGTATTATCAGCATTGCAGTGATAGGAAAACCGCGGGCAGGGATTACAGGGCCAAGAGCAGATGAATTGAGGGAGATGAGAAGCGTACCAAAGACTGAGCCCTGGGGGACTCCTGTGACAAGGGGACAAGGTGTTGACACTGCACCAACCCAGGCAACCTAGAAGGAGCAATTGGAGAAGTAGAACTTGATCCAGCCGAGGGCTATAACGGAGATCCCTATTTTTCCCGAAGAGCACTAGAGGCTGGGGTGGTCAAGCTCATCAAAGGCTGCCAACAGGTAAAGGAGGCTGAGGAAAAAGAATACAGTGGCTGATCATGCAGCATGTAATGATTCACTGACCGGCAGAAACGTGGTCTTTATCAAATGTCCAGGCATGACACGAGACTAATGCGGATCCAGTAGGCTATTTTGTGACAAGAAACAAGTCAGTAAAACAGGAAGAAGTATGAGAGTGAATGTTTTCCGTGATTTATTTTTTCAAATGAGCGGACACAGCACTGGGGCTAGTTTAAAATGATCTCTGTTTTTAACTGAATGTTATCAAGTATTTGTTTTCTAGCGTGACTGTCTCTTGAGTGGAATTCTTTCAAGCCTTCATATGTTAAACTTCATTGCTCTACTAAGGCCTTGCGACCCAGGGATGACCCTGTTCTGGCAGTACATTCAAAATGAATGGGCTGGAGAAGGTGTGAAACAGTGGTGGGATGTGTGCAAATCTGTGTCTCACATTCCCCCCCAATAAGGAAAAGTCTGTTCAACACTCAAAGCCACTGCTGTGAACAACGATCCAAATGTCGTCTTGTGTTAGCACAGGCATGGGTCTCAGCTCAGTTTCCCATGCAAACATGGACAGGCACAGAGTCAGTCTTTTAAAGCTACAAAAGTAAACAAAATAAACTTCCATGTTTGTTCTCCAACAAAAGGCGCAGGTTCATGTTTCGGGAAGAGGTTGATAAAAAGACAAAGGAAGACATGTACCTCTTGTTTCACCGTACCACAAGCTGGGAAATTAAACAAATGCACCTGAGACCTTCTGTGGCACTTTTAACAGAAACTGACCTGGAGACATTTTTACTATATATTCATCAACATCAACATCAAGTGGAACATGACTTTTATTTCTGTGAAAAAAAAAAAAAAATTACCCATAAGGAAGGAACACTAAGAGAAAAGAAAGACAAACGCTATCCCATTCAAAATCAATTTAGCATTTTTTAACCTACTGCTAATTTTCCAGCCAAAGATTTGTTAAAAGCTTCATATTATGCATCTTTGGCTTTGATCCATTTTCTTTGCCCAGGAATGTACACCAATGAGTGAAAACATTATAACCACTCACAGATGAAGCAAATTATGTTGATTATGTTTGCAATTGCACATGTGAAGGTTTGTAGACTGCGCTTAGATGGTCAGCAAGCAGCATGTTTTTGTGGTCAATATGTCAGCTGTAGGAAAAATGGCCCTTGATTGACTTTGACAATGGCCAAATTGATTTTGCCAGACATCTAGTTCAGAGCATATCCGAAGGGGCAAGTCTTCTTGTGTGCTCCTAATCAGCAGATGTTATTACATGCCGACTGTGGACCAAGGATAGACCAGCCATGAACTGACGGCAGGGTTTTGGGTGCCTAAATATCAGTGATGCACAACTGCACCAAAGACTATCTCTTTTACTCTGAAATGTTGAAGGGTATACTGTGGTACACGTCACAGAGAATGTTAGCGATTCCTACATAAGGAATGAGTCACAATACTCAGTGCATCACCCCCTGCTGCATATAGCACTTTAAACTAGTAGGAGTGCCCATTCTTACCACGATCCACTGCCAAAAGAGTGTACAATGGTCATATGAGCTTTTTTTTATTTGACCTTTGTTTAACCAGGGAAGACCCGTTGAGATTGAAATCTCTTTTTCAAGGGAGCCCTGGGGGTTGAGGTGGAAATGGAGAGGACAAGTTGCACAGCCAATTGGATCTGGGGTTGATCAGGAGGCAGGTTTGGAATGTAGCCATGACAGGGTGTCATAAGATCTTTAATGACCACAGTGAGTCAGGACCTCAGTGCAATGCCTCATCCAAAAGACAGTGTCTCCATCACTGCACTGGGACAATGGGGATTATTCCACCAGAGGGCAGATCACAACCTACTGGCCCACCGACACCTCTTCCAGCAGCAACTTGGTTTTCCAAGGTTGTCCCCCATCCACCTGCTCAGCTTCAGCCACGCAGCTGGAGCAGATTGAGTAGTGGCGTGGCTGCTGGCTAGCATCAGAGCTGGACCTTGCCGAAGACTGCCAGGTCCAGAAAGTCTCATTCTCTTTTACATCACTTGAGTCAGTGGGTTTGAGTGCACCATTTACCAGGAGAAGACATGGCACCAGGATACACTGAGGGAGGAAGACAGGCTGGTGGATGGAGAGTGATGCGCTTGGATACTTCCTACCGGGAAACCCCAGATCTGGGAATTCAAGTGGACATCAGTCTGATGAAACTGTTTTTGTGGCACATGAGGGATTCATGCAATTAAGCAGGTGGCTTTAATCTTGTGGCTGATTGGTGTATATTCAGCCAAAGCTACCAGTGGAGAAGACTTGCGGCAGTCTTTAAAAAACTGAAAATATAATTTAACCATTACATATAATGCAACCTGAAATGTCTGTATTTTATTAACATAATTATGTGAGAAATACACAACCGCTCAAAATTTCGGGATCACTTGCAAATTTCTTTGATTTCCAAAGAAAAATACATTTTCATGCATTTCACAAACAATTAAATTAATCAGATGATTTTCAAAGAATTATCTACATTTTTGCATAGAGGGCTATTATCAGCAACTGTCAGTCCTCGGCATCAGTCTCCTGGTATGGCTGCTAATCCAAGTTAAGCATTTTATAAGGCTAATTGATTATTAGAAAACTCTTCTGCAAATGTGTTGCACAGCTGAAAACTGTTGAACTAATAAGGGAGTGCAAAAGGGAGCATGGCATTCTGGAGGTTAGTTTAGTACCTGAAGCATCAGCAGTTGTTTGTTGGTTTACAGGCTCAAAATGGCCTGAAAGAAATAACTTTCTTTCGAGACCCGTCAGTCTATTGTTGTGCTTAGAAAAGAAGGCTATTCAACACGAGAAATTGAAAATTTAAAATCTCTTACCATGCTGTCAACTACTCCCTTCAGAGAGCCGCACAAACTGGCACTAACAAGGACAGAAAAAAGGACTGGGAGGCCCCGATGCACAACTGTGCAAGAAGACAAATATCTGAGAGTGTGTAGTTTAAGACAAAGACGCCTCACAGGTTGTCAACTAGCAGCTGCGCTAAATAGTTCCCGTCAAACTCCAGTTTCAGTATCAATAGTGAAGGTGGGTTTTTTTTTTTGATGAAGGCAAAGTTTGAAGTACATATTCATCATTTTCCATTAAAATCATTATTTCTAACTCAGACAATGTCAGCATGTTGTGCAATGTCAGCATTTGCTATATTTTCGATTCAGACTAATTTCATGTGTGTTTCCATGGAAAACAAGAAAATTTCCAAGTGATCTCAAACTTTTGAGCGGTAGTGTCGGTTGGGCGTGAGAGTTATTATTATTATTAAGGTAAACCCTCAACAGGATTGTGGGAAAACAATTAGGACACAATCAGGACATAAGACTGTTGGGCTGTAATGTTGGCAAAAACAAAAAAAAAAAGAGTTCTTCTTGAGTCAGCGTATCTCATCAGTCAGGTGTGATTCTACTGTTCTAGGGAGGTCTGCTGCAGGAACTGTGTATGAAGTGTTGGCCAAGCATAACACAACAGCATATCTGGTGGACTACTGTATAAAGAAAAGTAACAGATGACAGCATGTGAGATTCAAATACGAGTAAGTCCATGTTATCTGCACTTGCACTAAAACTAGTTTTAATTTAGTTCATCAAGGACTCTGTGACCATATGGACTGTAAACAGTATTTTCACACCTTTGCTGATACAATGACTGACAGAGGCAAACGGACAGAACATTTCCATTATAAGGATGAGTGACAAATTAAAGACAGGCAGTGGCTCGATTTACGGCACCGTAAATGGTGATTCGGGGGCTATATTTACAGCAAGGCGGAGCGGGCATGCGCGGAGGCGTCTCCGGGCAAATCGAAGATGACGGACTCGCGTTTGACAGTTGTAGGAAGCAATTTTGATGATTTAGCCGCTGAAATTCATTCAAGAAAATTTAGAGTTTAATTTCTTGTGCTGCTATAAGTGGTAATTCATGTTACTGAGTGATGACTAAAATTCTTTCTACAAGAGTTAACAACTCTTTTCTGAATATTTCCCCATTTAAAACTACCTAGGTGCATACTGCAATGCGCTATATTGGAATTTTGGCATATGTGTACTCAGGTATGGTATAATATCACTAGTGACAAAGCTGACCTGTAGGGAGAGAAGACAATCGCACTGTGGCACGGTACCGACATAGGCGGCAGGTGAGCCTGACGTTTGGGAAGGCTATCTGACCAGCTTTTAAACACATCGCAAGGATGAAACTGCTGATCTTGAAAGATACACTGCTCAAGAAAATAAAGGGAACACTTAAACAACACAATGCAACTCCAAGTCAATCACACTTCTGTGAAATCAAACTGTCCACTTAGGAAGCAACACTGATTGACAATCAATTTCACATGCTGTTGTGCAAATGGAATAGACGACAGATGGAAATTATAGGCAATTAGCAGGACACCCCCAATAAAGGAGTGGTTCTGCAGGTGGTGACCACAGACCACCTCTAAGTTCCTATGCTTTCTGGCTGATGTTTTGGTCACTTTTGAATGCTGGCGGTGCTTTCACTCTAATGGTAGCATGAGACGGACTCCACAACCAACACAAGTGGCTCAGGTAGTGCAGCTCATCCAGGATGGCAAATCAATGCAAGCTGTGGCACGAAGGTTTGCTGTATCTGTTAGTGTAGTGTCCAGAGCATGGAGGTGCTACCAGGAAACAGGCCAGAACATCAGGAGACGTGGAGGAGGCCGTAGGAGGGCAACAACCCAGCAGCAGGACCGCTACCTCCGCCTTTTTGCAAGGAGGAACAGGAGGAGCACTGCCAGAGCCCTGCAAAATGACCTCCAGCTGGCCATAAATGTGCATGTTTCTGCTCAAACGGTCAAAAACTGACTCCATTAGGATTGTATGAGGGCCGACGTCCACAGGTGGGGGCTGTGCTTACAGCACAACACCGTGCAGGACGTTTGGCATTTGCCAGAGAACACCAAGATTGGCAAATTCGCCACTGGTGCCTGGTGCTCTTCACAGATGAAAGCAGGTTCACACTGAGCATGTGACAGACGTGACAGAGTCTGGAGACGCCGTGGAGAATGTTCTGCTGCCTGCAACATCCTCCAGCATGACCAGTGGGTCAGTAATGGTGTGGGGTGGCATTACTTTGGGGGGCCGCACAGCCCTCCATGTGCTCACCAGAGGTAGCCTGACTGCCATTAGCTACCAAGATGAGATCCTCAGACGCCTTGTGAGACCATATGCTGGTGTGATTGGCCCTGGGTTCCTCCCAATGCAAGACAATGCTTGACCTCATGTGGCTGGAGTGTGTCAGCAGTTCTTGCAAGACGAAGGCATTGATGCTATGGACTGGCCCGCCCTTTCCCCAGACCTGAATCCAATTGAGCACATCTAGGACATCATGTCTCGCTCCATCCACCAACGCCACGTTGCACCACACACTGTCCAGGAGTTGGCGGATGCTTTAGTCCAGGTCTGGGAGGAGATCCCTCAGGAGACCATCCGCCACCTCATCAGGAGCATGCCCAGGCTTTGTAGGGAGGTCATACAGGCACGTGGAGGCCACACACACACTACTGAGCCTCATTTTGACTTGTTTTAAGGACATTATATCAAAGTTGGATCAGCCTGTAGTGTGTTTTTCCACTTTAATTTTGAGTGTGACTCCAAATCCAGACCCCCATGGGTTATTAAATTTGATTTCCATTGATAATTTTTGTGTGATTTTGTTGTCAGCACATTCAACTATGTAATGAACAAAGTATTTAAAAAGAACATTTTCATTCATTCAGATCTAGGATGTGTTATTTTAGTGTTTCCTTTATTATTGTTTTTTTTTAGCAGTGTATAATTAACGATATACAATAGTCTCAGGAAGAATAAATAATATAATAACAACCACAACAAGGCTTTTGTTTCAAAAACACTTTGCTTTTATTTAATCAATCGGCTGGAATCGTTTCTCTGTCTCTTTCTTCCCTCCTCTTTGGACTTTGTTGCTGTGGGGGGAGAGAATTAATTAGGTTGACCTTCATTGCAGCAAACTCGGCTTGCTCGTGCCATCTAGTTGAAATATATTGGAACGGGGTGCACAAATTTGCAGCTCCATGTCCACTGGAACAAACATCTGCTCAAACCGCTTAAGATAGCCTGCAAAGCATCGCTTCAATGATGAATTACATTCATATTTTAATTTGGAACGAGTAGGCCTACTGAAGTGGCCAGTGTCGAAGTAACAAAGTACAAGAAAGCCGTTGCTGCGGCGAACCCCCCGTCGCATCTGTCAACTGTGACGATCATTATGGTCACCCTTCGCACACCCTAGTGTATTATGGTACCAAGTTTGGTTGGAATCAGCCCAGAAGCTTTGGAGATATAGTGCAAAATGTTTGGACGGACGTATGTCTCCACTAGACCCCCTTTCAGCGCCTATCCGCCGGCGATTGGCGATTGGGGTAAAGGTCATCTTCAAGATCTTTTGGCATCCAGATGATGTCCAAGGAGAAGGACTAGCTGCTGCAAAGATTTCAGCCACCTAACTTCATCACTCAGCTAACAATGGCCATAAATATGATTTTTGCACTTATTAATCCCATGACCTAATTATTATGCAAATTAGGTAAAGGTCACCATGGTCACTCTTCCCCCACCCCAAAGTATTATGGTATCAAGTTTGGTTGGATTCGGCCCAGGAGCTTCCGAGATATAGTGCAAAATGTTTGGACGGACGGACGTACATACGTGCGCAGATCTCCACTACACCCCTCTTTCGGGGCCTGTCGGCCCAAGAAGGAGGGTAAAAAGTATACTCTTTATCTTTTAAATGTAGTAGAATAAAAGTAAAAGTCCCGGTTTATATATAAAAAAACTATGTTTCTTGGGAAAGTCTTTGTTTACGCCAAGTGAGGTTTGTTCTGATGTCTCCTATTGGTTCACGTTTGAAACTACGTAATCATCTCGACATAAATAATCAAATAGGGGCAATTCCCCGCTTTGCAATGATACCAACAATGTTGACGAATTCCCAACTGGCGCCGCGCTGGAAGCGATTTTTGTCGGCGCAATTTTTCTTGTTTTTGGGATAATTACACAAAGATTTTCACCACCCACTCAAGTTTGGAGGCACCTGTGGTAGGAATTTTGTGAAATACTCTCTTGGAATGGTATGTCAAGTTATTTCTCAAAATAAAAATCAATAATTTTAATGAAATTCATTGGCTGTAGCGCAAAATGGGCTCATTCGACTTATGACTGGTTTTGTGATCCGGGGTCACATACATGATTTTCCAGCAGAAAATTTGGGAAGGCTAAGCCTTCCTATATCCTTCATTACGCGCCGCCCATGGGTACCGAACAATCGTACCTTGTGCGAAAGCGGTCTGAGAGTTTGTATTTAAAACAAACACCCCGCTGTAGACCGTAGTTCAATGCGCTGAGCTTGGAAGCCGCCGACTTAAGTGAAGAAACGTCAGTGCGCACGCGCATCGTAAATATAGCCCCGAATCACCATGTGCGGCGCCGTAAATGGAGCCACTTCCTTAAAGAAAAAAAAAAAACCCTGGATTAAATGTGTGAACAATAATAAAAAATGAAAATGCTTCAGCTCATTTTCCTATCATGATTTATGTCCACTTATCTAAATAAAGGCAGAGGGGTCACTGCAAATCAATGCAGAGTTATTCTGAGTGACCATGGTTATAACCTGTAATGAAGCATTCCTGCCATGATGGGAGTGGTTTCTTTCAGGACGATGATGGTCGAGGCCCAGCTGGGCAAAAGGGGTCACTGAATGGTTTGGTGAGCATGAAAACAATTTGAAGCCTCCTTCAGTCACCAGGTCTCAGACCAACTGGTCATGTGGGTGATTTTGGAAGTACATGTTTGACAGCAGTCACCATTACCATTATCAAAGTATGAAATGATGGAGGATCTCTTTGAGCAAAGGTAAAATTTTACACTTCTAGACTCCGTGCCAAGGTGCGGTGTGTGAGGATTTACAAAATGAACCACTTGCAGGAACCAGTAAAATGTAAAATGGTGGCTTTATTTCTGAAGGGGAAAACCCGCCCCCCAACAGAGCAGGCAACAGTACAGAGTCCACAATCCAAAATCAGAATCCAATGGGCTAAATCCAGAATCGTAAACAGAGCACCAATCACAGTCAGACGAAAAAGGCTCAAAACAGGAGAAGGCGGCAAAGTACAGGGAGAATGCAACACTCGGTAGTCAAGGACAGTCCAGTCAGAGAGGTAATCACAATGGGTACAAGGCGAAATGACCATGGCACAGGTAAGCATGAGAGAGTGATCTGACAAAGCAGTGCTGTGAGGAGACATCTAATATACACTTCAGGGAGGTCACATGATAACAGAACACAGGTGGAAGCAGTGAGTGAGACTGATTACAAGGGAGCCACACATTGGGAGGAACCTAAACACATGAAATTGGCAGAAGCCAAAACGCGGACAGGGATCACGGGACAAACCTATAGACAAAGATACAGCTCCAGTCAAGGAGTTCCACCGTGCACAGATACTGAGAGAAAGGAAAGCAAAAGAAGGTGTGGGGATTCCACTGAAATGCAGCAGCGAAGATTAGGGAGAGAAAAGAGGCAGAGATTGGAACAGGGCGAGTGCTGAGAGCTTGTTAATCAATTAGTAAGTGCAGCTATACAATCCCGAGAGCTTGTTAGTAAGTTAGTCTTATATACAATGTTAGTCTTGATTAGTAAATTAGCAAAAACAACAAACTGTTAGTATGTGTTAGTAATATAGAAAAAGCAAGGGGAAGGAAGTAAACGAGATGGGGAAGGAAGATTGGAACAAGAAACCATTAAATCACCCAAAGGAGTGGCACACAATACTGGGGCTGTGAGCAAAGACAAGAGCAAAGACCAAAAAAGTGGAAAGTATGGAAAAATCAAAACATGGACTGGAATAGAACTGTGGCTATAAGTAAAACCTGGAAAAATCAAAACTAAGACGATGCATGAAAAGAAAAGCAACCAAATACACAATACACAATTCTCAGGAATAATCAGACAATGCAAGGAATCAAAATACACAAAAGGCAGTCAGACATGGCAAAGCAAGGGAAGGCAGAACCAGAATCACAACATGGTGAAGGTGATGCAGCAGCTTGTGGAGGCTCAACAGCTCACTATGATTATATTGGTTGATATTTACCTCCGCCAAGGAGGCTACATATGTGTTCTCTGTTTGTGGGGACGTTTGTCTGCAATTTCACGAAAAAAGTTATGGACAGATTTTTACAAAATTTTTACCAGGGGTCTTTCTTGGTTAATCCCAGATATAATTTCATTTTGGGAGTGATCCAGATCAAATTCTGGATAGAGGAATTTTTTGAAGGATTCTTCTCAATTGCGGGAATGGAAGATGGGAATAATAAAATGCATACATCCTAAAATTTACCAGATGGTGGCAAAATTCCAAATGCCTTAACAGAGGAATAAGCGCTTTGAGCGCTCCTGTGCCATTAGTTTGTCAGCTGTCTGTAAATGCCGTTATACACGCAGTTCCCCTGCTTGTTAATCTATGCCAATATCTCTATGAATGAAGAGAACGGAGATTTAGAAACTTTAAAGCTACTGGTGAACAGATGTATTTCTGACCAAATTTAGAGGCTATTTCATCTTTTTTCTGGAGGTTAAAATGGAGGGCAGATAATGTGCCGTTTTCTTTATTTCTCACTCCATTGCTCCCGCTAGTTCAGTGAGATCACAGCACATCCATTATTTCCAGGCTCTTTTGTTGGAAATGGGAAACAGGTGTGAGAGGATTTAGTTTTCCAAATATGTATGCAGACGTGCAGCGTTAAGTAAGTGCAGGTGGGTTTTTTATGAAATTACAAGGACTGAGAGCTGAGCTGATCGTCATATGGATGTCTGCAAATGATTGTCCCGTGCCGGGAATTCGAGATAGCAGAGAAGGCCTGTTGCAAGCATTTCCGTTGCTGTGATATCAGGGGCAATGCTGCAGATGGAGTTAATTGTGCACGGAGCATGTATAGAGATTAAACAACATTCAGTTGAACATACAGTAGCCAATTGTTGACTCCTTTTTATCAAAAAGCATTATCTGTAGCGTAGAGTTTAATTTTTAGCATTTCCTCTCATATGGATACTGTCTCACTTTTCAGCACCTTGAAAAAATTTTCTTCATGGTGAATATTCAAAAGTACATGTGGTCGATTTAATAGTCCTTGGCTCAAATTTTAACCATCTTGACATTTCAGAGCAGTAAAAAGACCCTAGACTGCATTCTTTTAGTCTGAATCATGATTTTTTTTTTTTACACATGACCAAAAAATTAATAATAATGGAAACATTTCTCTATTTTTCATATTTGTACGGCCGCTACTCACTTTGTCCTTTAAGAAGCTGATCTGGCTGGAACTCAATCCATGGTCATCGAAATAACTTTTGGTCCACTGGAAGGAATCCAAACAAGATAAAGAGTGGTTATGGGTCTGCCTGAAACAGTGAAACTGTCCATTGGTGTGTCTGTATTCAATGCATAAATCTCACTGGAGAAGTGGGGACCTTGGCACTGACTGAGAGCCGCCCTCACTGCTACCATATTTCAATTTTTGCTTTTGGTTGCATGGAGTCATAGGGTATGGGCAAAACTGTGCTCAGGCATAAAATGTGATTGTGAGGGTTACGGAACATGAAGTCTAGCCCACTGTGTGATTCCACCAGCCTTACACTGGGCCAGGGGCTTGAAGCTTAACTTTAATCTGTGCATCCATGTCCTGTTTTACGAGACAAGTCGCTGAAAATCTTGATGCACTTCAAGTCACACTGCAAGATTTCAAACTCTCTGTATGTTTAACTGTCCAAATTCATCTATTTGGCTTATTATAATTATGAATGCAGAAAAACATGCCACCTCTGTCATCACTCTGTGCGTCACCGACTGCTCTACCTTCCAGCTGTAGTGTGAACATTTTACAAAACAAGACTTTGGCATAATAGTGATCATTCACATTTTTTCACAGTATATATGAAGTCACTTTTCTGTTGAGTTTATGTGTGGCACTGAGTTTTCCTCATGCCATGCCGTGTTCCAGCTGGTTACGTTGTGGATGTGTGTGGTTGCAGAAGCCATGTTGTGTGAGGTCAGATTGATACGATGCTGCGCGCGCCAGCAGTTTTCACTTTAAAAGAACCACGTGACTTGGAACCAACCATCCATCAATCTGACCTCACCTGATTGCACCCCCAAATTTCTGACATTGGCAAAAGTTTGACTGAAAGCCTGTTATTGGTCACAGTTGACCCGAATCGACTGTCGCTAAAAAATGAACACAGTGTGTTCTAAGCCCACTAATTTCAACCAGCAACCAAAGGATTGGTGATGTTTTTTCAAGATTCGTCTACGACAACAAATTACATGAAACACAAAGCATGAAGTCTGTTTGTGGTAGGGGGACGATGGTATTCCAAGATACTTCCACTATTGGTACTATTTACCCCCAAAAACACAAATTACATTTCTACAAAATGGAATGGTCCATGCCCCGCCCACCACCACCACCACAACTACCGTAAGCTACATCACTCCACAGAGCAGCTCACTGCTGCAAAATCACGCCCAAATCCATTCAAATTATCCAGGTTGTACAATGGCAAACCGTTGGAGGTAAGATCCACTGTCTTATGTTTGTGACAGTGACTGTTTTTTTCTTTTTCTTTTCAGGTGGTGTCATGCGTACCCACACATCAATATCTTAGTTGATGTGCACTGATCCCTGAAGGTTTGTTAGATTTGGAGAGAGAGAAAGAGAGAGAATGGGAGAGGGGGCAGAAAGAAAGAGTGGGGAGAGAGAGAGAGAACATCCAATCTGCTTCACGCAGTGTAGTGTTCATTCAGCATGGCATATGTCTGGCAGTATGTCAGCCTAATAGGTTAATTAAAAGGATGCTCTTGGTAGTCTTTTTTTCTTTATAGCCTGGGTCTGCCTGCAGATAAATGACAGACGGGGGTCTCGAAGGAATGAGACGAGCTGAGCTGTTGTGAAAGAGGCAAAGGGCTCAGAATGACAATGTTATCTATTACTGTTACGTCTCCCTTTGTTTGAGAGAACAGCTCGCAGGCGCAAAACCAGCCATTGTGTTCTGGCTCCAGACTGTGCAGATTTCATTGCCAAACCTGGAGCAAAATATTGGCTCAAGACAAAATTATGTCCTTGTCTGAAACTGTTTCTGGGTCATTTTAATGCTGAGGTGATTTCAGAGGTAGATATTGGCTAATTTACTTGCTTTAAGACTTTTGACAACATCCCAGATGGTAAGAGTTAAAAAGATTTTGAATCATTTTGTGCTCATAATACACAATTTGGATGTTGCATAGGCCTACACAGAGTCACAGGAACATTAAAATGGCAGTTGTTATTTTCACCAATTTTGGAAAATTTACCATCAGGAAACTGGGGAAAAATCAGTGAATTAATTTCCTTATTTCTTGAATGAACGTTTGTTTTTCCTGTGCAGGTGTAAATCCCACGGCGAGAAACAATGAAACTGTTAACACGGTGCCTTAGCTGAGCCGGTGTCCATTCGTCTTGTACAATAATAGTGTGCCACCAAGTGGATATTCAATGTTAATACACGTGCTGTTGCTTCAAAGACAATTCAAGGCCAAGGCCATATTTACACGAATTAGGAAACGTGAAAACATGCTCCACATTTGAATTTACAGGGATTATCAGGGCCTAAATATACATATATTTTATATTTTTAAAAAATGTGTAAAATGAGGAATTACTTTTTCTTGTCAATTTGTCACTTTGATACATGTACATGTGTCTTGGTAAAGGAGATTGACATAAAAAGTGACCATTTCACCCTTGCTTTTGGTGGAAAAAAAAGAAACATGGATGAACTGAATGATTTATTTTATGCTTTATCCAGGGAATACAGAGGTGGTGAAGAGACAGAAATAGGAAGCATAGGAATTCATATGAGGCCCTAGGGCTCCTCGCGCCGCCTTGAAATTTTATTTTCCTTTCTTTACAAACTATTTCCTTCTCCAATTTCCCATTCATTTCTTTCAGCGCTGTTTCTCCTGAATGCCCTTATCAGCCAGTGTCAGAGCAACGACCCTCTACGATCAGGTCAGGGGGTTGTAAACAAACTCAAATGTAAGTGAGGCATGACAAGGCTCTCTCTCAAATGTGCTCTGATGACCTTGTTCCCTCCGTAGTGCACTAGGCAGCACATTTGTTCCACCAGAGGACCATATTAAACACACAGCTTGTGCAAGACGTCTGCAGGGCTGTGAGGGGACAAGTATTAACCAGAAAGAAATGACAATTCCTCCAATTAAATCCCATCCTCCCTGGTTGACACTGAAGAGTACTTGAACCAGACTGCGGACCCTATCTGCCCACTGAATATTATGTAAAATACTGTCTAGTGAAGAAGAGCGAACCAAGTCACCCTCTCAGGGGCCTGGAAAGCTACAATGTCAAATACACCATCGCCTCAAAACATGGCATGTGAAATGACCTTTTGTACTTGTAGCGGAGTTTTAACAGTCCATATTTGTTTGAAATCCATCTGGTATGTCCCCAATGTCTGACTAATTTGTATATAGTGCCATTGAAAAGTATTTGACCCACTCCTGGTTTCCTATATTTATGCATATTGGTCAAGCCGAATTATTCAGAATTTGATATGGGAGGGGGGGTCGGGAAGAGCATGCTATGCAAAAAAGAAACTTCACACTCACAAATTTGTAAATATTTTCTTGAAACTTTTAATAAAAGAGTTTTTATTATCACAAGGGGTAAATGCGTTGTCAAAGACATCATGACACACATCAACTCCGACGTGCACAGTGGGAGCGTACTTTAAGCTAAAACCATGTTTTCTCATGTTCCTAGTCACGTGACCATATGAGAGATGTGCAACTGAGCTCATGTTAGCACGTTAGAGTGACATCTTGGGAAAAACAAGTTTTTACAGTTAATTATTCATTGATTTGCAATGCCATGGCTGTCAAACATTCAGCGTGAACGTGCCATTGGCATGCTGAATATGGAAACGTCCATCACTGATGTTGCAAGGGTTATGCGATGCAGTCAACGGACTATCCATGATCTTTGGACACGTCTCCAACAAACTGGCACCACAGCTGACCGACCTCGTTCTGGAAGCCCACATGTGACGTCAAAAGCAGAAGACGTCATTATTATGTCATTTGCATAATCGATTTGTCACTGCAACGTCCACTGGGAATGAATTGTTTAGAGGTCGTGTGACTGCCCAAACCATAGGTAATCGCCTGCGCACTGCTCTTATTCAAGTTGTAACTTACCATTTGTACTCTTGGACATTTCCGTAGCATTTCCGGTGGAACTGGTTACATTGTGGACGTTATTTTAATGACATACCATCTTTAATGAGTACAGAATTAAATAAAATTAAAATAAAAATTTAAAACCTCATTTCTTGTATTTTCAACTTATCGACCTCCAAACGAGTATGAAGTCTTTATTTTGGCTGAGTATACATTCTTCAAAAAAAAATTGATTCAAATTCATTGCCATTGTGCAGAACACAAGGAAAAAGCTGATGACATGCAGTTAAAATTTTAACAGAGGTGCAAATAGTAATAAATAAATGTTTTCAGTTACAATGTGTTATAATGATTGTGGTTGAAAAAAACAAAGATGATATAATATAGGCACACAGTTTGATGTGGGCAGGCATTGCCAGATGTGTGATATGTGCAAAGGAGCAATGAAAGGTGCAAAACAGAGCAATCATTGCCAGGATGAAATGAGGGAGACAGAGTTGCAAGTATAATAATAAAGCTATGAAATACAGTACTAATGACAATACTCGGTATGAAGTGAGAGACATCATTACTATTTGTTTAAGGAGCAGTCTGTTAAATACAAGAGCAATCAGTTCCAAGACAAAAAAGTGTGAGTGAGTGTGTCTGTGCGTATGTGGAGGGTGTGTGGTGGATCAAACGCCCAAGTGTAAAGCGTGGCAGAGTGTCAGTCGAGGAGAAGAAGCTGTTCCTGAGCCGGCTGGTTTAAGAACAGAGGCTCCAGTCGTGATTCCAGATGGGAGGTTAGTGATCATCGTTAGGGTGAAAGAGGTCAGTCAGTATGTCTACATGCGCAGTTAAGTCGACCTACGGTAATAGCTCGATTATCCTGTGCAATCGGACTACTGTCTTGTCCTTGTCCTAGTATACATGTTCAGAACGAAATTCGATTTATTAACCCACGCATGCCCGTCTCCACTACGATAGGTGGCGATATATGCCTTTAAGCTTGTTCGTGTTGCATTTTTTTCTGCTTGACCGAAGCGTTACAGACCAAACATTCGACAAACAAATTAGCTGGCAGCTAACCAGTAACATGTCAAATGCATTGACTGTATAAGATTGAGTGGGGAGAACATGGATAACTTTACAGCTCTGTACGTTTACCAATGTGGGTTGTCCGCTATTCTTTTCGTACAATTGAGATGCATGCTATCCCCGGTGGTTATAGAGTTAGCCGAAACTTGACTGAAATGCCAATGTGCTCTGCTGTGTGCCCTTTCTACTACCCCAGACTGCGTTTCCCAGCAGCGTAGTGGCAAGCAACTAACGTGGTCCGTCCATTCACAGTCTGTGGTTCTAATTGCAAGAACAATCTTATTGTAATTGTTTTGAAAATTTTTTTGACAATTTTTTTGATAAAATCAATGTAACACAATCAATAAATCCAATCATTTATGTACTTTCATGCAAATATTTGGGAACAGCAATCTTGTCCAAAATATCACTGTCCTGTTACCAAATAGAGAAGATGAAAAAACATAATGCTCCCTTGAGTATCCCAGAAGACACTGTTGTCATTAGGTCACTTCCTGTCAAGGCCCATCATAGCACCATGAGCTCACACACATGCTGATTGAAGAAAGTGTTCAAACTGACTGGTATGTTGTTTCATTTCATGTGTACAAGTTTGAAGTGTCTGTGATGTTACTACACATTTATCAAAAAAGAATCTATAAAACAACATGCATATTAGTGAGAATGTGTGAATAGTAGACTGGAAGATTGCCACATGGTTTCAAAGTGCCTTAGGGAGACATCATTGCTAATAAATGGAATTATATCATTATGTCCATGCTGTTACCTTACAAAAAGTAACAGCACAGACACATATAGTAACAGTATAGACAAAAGCCAATTCAAGTAATTTTTGAAAGGGAAATTGAAGCTTGTTTTAAACACATAAGTTGTATTTAAATAAAGACTTTTAATTTTCATTATTCAATGAAGTTTAGTAGTTTTCTTAGAGATCATTTGAGATTATTTGGGGGAATTGGACTCAACAGTGACATGACAGAAAAAGTTTGGTGACAGCAGAGACACTGTCCTCTGTTACTAACTTATTGTAAATAATGAAGGATTCAGCCCAACGGGGCTGAATCCTAATTGAGATTGGCGTGATTTTTTTATTTTTATTCCACAAATTTTGGGACCTCTCTACAAATTCAACTAAGCTTTGCATGCTGATAGCCCTTTATGAGATCTTTGCACAGAAAACATTTGGACTCATTTGGTAAACACGGGAAAATTTTTCAAAATGCACCTAGAGACTTGCAATTTTTTTTATATATGCGCAATGTCATTCTGAACAAAAAACTAAATCACTGAAACTTTGTAGGAAACGTGGTTTGGCCGCCATTTTGATTTTAGTGAGTTTTTCAACTTTTTGGACCCCAGGCATCTTTGAAAACTATCTTCTCCTTCAATTCTTGCACGAGAGAGCTGAAAATTGCACTGAATATTTATGAAACATAGCTTAAGAGAGCCTTTGTCGCCGATTTTGCAATTTTGCTTTACTTTTTTTTACAATGAGCCCTTAAACTTGCATCAAATTGAAGATGATCTCATGTTCAAGGGCAGATAACTCAAAAACGTGGACATAAAAATTCTTCATTTTTTTTACTACAGTAAGTCTACATTAGTGTCTACAAGATGATAAAATCAAATGGGTTGCGAACAGTCATTTCTTCTTTTTAAAATTAATCAAATTTTATATTTTTCAAAATTCTTGTGAAAAAGATTCAGTCAAAACCACTTGACCAAATTCATTCATATTTTGTGTTTATATACTTATATGCAAAACTTGGAATTTCTAATTGAAATATTACTGCAGTTACTTAGAACTTTTTCACAAGAGCACTATGAAACGATATCAGGGTTCGGCCCAAGCATGCCCTATTAACCGCATTATCTGGGTGTGTTAGTCGGACTATGAGAAATTTGATTTAGCGCGATTCCAGACGGACTAACATGTTTACATGCGTTTTAAAAGTGGCCTAACACCATAATTCCATTTTCTCTAATGCTTGGAAGTTGTTCTAAATGGCCCACTAGTTTCAACCATAAAAACAGTTTAAAATTTCCAAAGCGAATTTTTAAGAAATCTGCATTTTTAGAAAATCATGAATTCTGAGATATATTCTTTTATTTTTGGAATGTAACTAACAATTTTCCCCAAGCATTGCCTATTTATCAATTCAAAACCCCCGTTCATTTTGTTTGTATGATCAAATAATTATGTAAGAACCCCAGCTGACACCTATAACAGTTCATTGTAGGACAGTTACCTGTTTGGGATAAATGGTTTCAAGGAAACTTCTTACTGTATTCTTCAAATTCCATCCACACTTATTTCATCTGAAAAGGCCCATTTTGAATTGCATAATAAGCATTAGGTAATGGTAAGGACATGGAATCAAGAGATTGCACTTGGATGCAATGATATTACATAATAAAGGTGTACAAAATTTATTGTCAACCACTTCAAGTGCCCAGTTACTTGAAAGATGTTGCGCGTTGAATGACGAGGGAAAGTTTGCCTGGTTTGTTTCCAAAAAGGAAATTTCAAGATCACCGACAATTTGCTTGATAAAATTCAGGAACATATTCTGACTGATTACGATAGTGATGATATTTGTTTGCCTTGCGGATTATGTTCAACATGCAAAAAGACTTTCTGAGCTCAGACAGAAAAGGTTTGTCAGTAAGATTACGCAGTGCAATGCTATCGTTTGGCTGGCTATGCTACCATTAATGGGACTGGGCTAAGGTGCGTACAAGAGCTAAGACGAGCACCCGCTCGCACTCTGGGGGGATACTGATACTCAGTGAGCCAACTGCCGCATCTTCCCAGCAGTGTAAAGCATTCATCGCACTACTGCCTCACGGATACAAACAACGTTTGTCCTGCAACCGCTTCACAAATATAAACAGCGTTCGACCCGCCACCGCAAGCTACTTAGCAGGATCCATTGCTTTACTGGGACCGACTTGACCCCGCATCTCGGCCTTAACGAATCAGGTAGCATCGAGCTGATATTGGTTTTTAGGTCGAGTATGGTAGCCAAAGCTAGCTCGGTAGCTGCGCCCTTAGAGGGTGTGTTTCAGCAAACGAGGTCCATTCGGCCCGCCCACTGGGCTTGTGTCAGCTCCAGCAACGGCCAGCCTTTTTGGCCATTTTTAGATTATCCGGGAGGTAGGCGGAATCAAGTAATCAAGTAAGTGACCAAATTTGCTTCCAAATGAATATTTAGAAACCTATGGGTGATGTCATGGAGGCTACATCTATGTTTTATACAGTCCATGTTGCCATACCACGCTAAGATGCAATTCGTCTGGATACTCTTTCTGGTACAGCAGTTGAAATAACTAGAATCTGATGTGATAGATTGGCTTTCCTAATTCTCCTGTCGAAGACTTCTTTGCCACAATCAAGGTTTTCAAGGCCTAGGTGAGGTCCTTGGTGATGTGGACATCCAGGAACTTGAAGCTGCATACGCACTCTACCTTTGCCTAAGTGACAATGAGAGGAGTGTGTATGAGTGTTTTCTCTTAATCTGCTGGAAGTCCATAATGAGCTCTTTGGTCTTTTGGGTGTTGAGGGCCAGACTGTTGACTTCACACAACTCAATCAGGGGCTGGACCTCCTCCTGGCAGACAGTATCACCATTATTTTTGATCAGGCTAAACATTGCGGAGTCATCTGCAAACTTGATCATGGTGTTCGAGCCATGCATAGGTGCACAAATCAGAGGTGGAAAGAAAGTAGGGGAGCTAAGCTAAGATGAGGGGTAAACATGCAGTCCTGTGCTGCGTCAGTGTTCAATATGAGAGTGGAGGAGGTATGTTTGTCCAGCCTGACCTACTGCGGTTTGTTAAGCAGGAAGTCCAGGGTCCAATCGCGGAGGGAGATGCTGATGCTAAGGTTGGGTAGCTTGGAGATGTGCTTGGATAGGATGGCGGTGTAAAAGAGTGTACGGAAAGCAATGAAGGTGGGTCGGGGCAGAGATGAGAGCCATGGAGATTGCTATTGATCTGTTGATCTGTTGAAACAGTAGGTCAACAAATTGGGGTAAAAAAAAAAAGATTTTAGCACTAAAGCACTAATTGAATAGAGGGCAATAATTGAAGAGAGGGCAACAGGGTGAAAGCCATCAAGCAGAGTGTTTCATTACCAGCATAATGGTGGTTGGCTTGAAGCTAGTAGGGTCAACTGCTTGAGCCTGGGACGGGATGGGGCAGGGCCTATGTACCTGGCCTGGGATGGCATCTGGGCCCACAGCCTTGCACACTGCCTGCTCAGGCCAGAGCATCCATCACTGTTGAAGAGCAAAAATAGCAGTATGTCAGTTAGGAGTGCAGATCTGATGGCAGTCAGTGTTTCCCAATTGAAGCAAACATTTAAAGAAGTGAGCTCTTCTGAGAGGAAGGCATCATTGCATGTCAGGAATGTGGTGGTTAGTATGTAGTCAGTAAGAATTTGGTGACCCTGTCACATGTATTGGGGGCCACCCTGATTAAAAATTGTCTCCAATGCACAGTTTTTATTCATATTTGGCTATCCTGATTACTATCCTGAGGCTGATCTTAGACGAGCAGTAAGCTTCCCTGTCACCTTACCTGAAAGCAGTATCAAACACCTTCAGGACCTCATTATTCATGCATAGCATATGGCTGGGGAATTTATGTTTTCAGTATTTGTTAAATCAAGCTTCACTGTCACCATCTTCACTGATGGTTTCACTTGTGTGATGATGGGGTGATCTGGCAAAGAAAAACTAAGATAAGAGATATGATTGCCTGAAGTATGGGATCAGGATGGTTTTGCCTGCTTCAGTAACTCCGGCATGATCATGATCCAAGATATTGTGTTCATTTGTGGGCCAGGACACATTTTCGTGTAAACTAGGGAGCACAGTCCTCATGTGTGATTGGAATCACCAGCCACAATAACCAGCCATCTGGACAAGCGGTTTGTAATTTTGGAATATAGGAGCACCAAGTTCTTTGATTGCAGACCTAGCTTTCGGATCTTGGGGGACCAAGGGAGCAACAGATATGGTATGTGAGAACTCTGAAGGTACATTGAAAGTTGACACTTAATGCAGAGCTCACAATCAGCAGAATAATGGATCTTGGTGACAACTGTATTCATGCACCTAGGTTTGTTTACAAAGGTGCAAAACATCCCTACATTTGCTGTTACTGGAATCCACAGCTGTAGATGTTGAATCCTGCTAGCTCTATTGCCCTGCACAAACTTCACTTGTTGTGCCCAATTTCCATGCAAATTATTAGGTTGCAAACTATGAGCATCTTTCTAGTAATTCAAAGCCATTATTCATCTATCATGAATGCCACTGACAGTGTGTAGACGAGGAAGATATTAACCTCTTGCACCCGGGACTTGCCATTAGAGGGATTATAGCCCTCCTCTCACCTCTCCTTCAAGGATATTACTTTTCCAAACCTGTACCCATTTACCTTTCCTAATTAGCAACCAAGTGTTAATTCATTCAATTGCAAGGATCAATCAATAGAATTTCTGTCCATTCTCCCTCAGCCTGCATTACTGTTTGTTGCAATCATTATCAAGCATTTTCCTATCCGCATTAGAAGTGACATAAAACTTCAATGTCTTTTGAAGCTCTGTAGTTCCTGTAGCTTACAAAATGATATTTTTTTTCTGCATCAGTGTCCGACCGGCTTGACATGCCTTAGAAAACATTTTGAGAAATGCTGACCGAGTGTTAAGTTTGCTTATGTAAAAATAAAACTCTGTCTAAAACCAGTGGCATCACCATAATGCGGGTCAACCCTCAACCTGTTTCCGATGGAGAATCGGACCCATAATTGAATTAATTTATGTAGCAAATAGACTCTCCAGAGGCTGCTTTCCAATCAAATAATTTAGACATATAGCTTGGCATCAAATAGGAAGGCTACAATATGAAATTGCATGAACAGCACTTAACTGAAATTTCGTGAAATTCCATCTTGATGTAGAGTGTAATGTAGTAAATGCTGCTGAAGATGCTGTTTAGATTAGGTGTAGATTTCATTCCTAATTAGTTAATCAGATAATAGCCATTTGTACAATCTCATATTGTAGTCTTCCTACACGTTTCCTAGAAGCTGGACTATAAAAACCTTCACTAATGATTTTGCTACCATGAAAGTTTAACACCTGACATGCATTTTAAATGATTTTCAATGCATGCCATGCGTCTAACTTTCATGATCCATTAATAACCAATTTACTAAATTATACAATTACCACTACTTCAATTGCCTGGTTTGCAGGACATGCCAAAAAAGTTAATGCAAAAAAATCCAGAGTGATTTTTTAAAATATAGTGTAACCGATTTTGGCAACTGAATAAAACCTTTTTATTTAATGTATTATTTATACTCTTTAACATTGCATTACAAAGGAAGCTGTGTGTTTAACTGCCAATGAATTATTCAAGTGATTGGAAAACATGTCAGTCAAAGACAATGATTGAAAACAGGTCAATAATCATCTGTTTTAAGGGATGTTTTATGCCTTTCTGTTCAACAACCGTGACTGTATCTGAATTGTCTGTTTTAAGTTGTGGACACATTAAATCCGGTGAAGATGCATCAGGATGCAACAGACCAACTAGTGCTATGTGACATGACTGCAAGTTCGGCAAAGCTTGGTTTGGGCTGAACCGTTTTTAACATGGTGGCTGGGTCACAAACTTTTTATGTATTACAGCTAAACACTTTGTTAAAGTATGTTGATGAAAATATAAGAAACAAGCAATGCAGTGACAAAATCCTGATTCATGTTAAAAAGTATTATCTGAATATCATGAGCTGCTGTGTTCTGCTGGGTTGCACTGGACAGACTTCATTTGCATAAATTTGAGGTTGAGTTGTGATTATGCAAATTCAGATGCGGTAAACGGTCAGTCAATTCACTGTGCTGTACCCATCATGCACAGAGTGGCCAGACCTCCTTTTTTTTTAATCAAAAAATAAACTGGATCCATTGACTTTCCATACAGTTACAGCTGGTAGATTCACACAGTAAGTTCCTTGCACAACACCCTCAATGTAGTTTGATTAGGCCACTCAAATTTTTATTTTCTTTCTTGAGAGCTGTACAGGGATGGATTTTGTGCTTTGGATCATTGTCTTGCTGCATAACCCCACTGTACGAGAGCTTCAGATCTCAGACTGATGACTGGATGTTTTCCTAGATTTTATGCCAGAGAGCAGAATTCATGGTTCAATCAATAATGGCAAGTTACCCGGACACTGAAGCAGTAAAGCATCCCCACACCATCTCACTACCACCACGTTTGGCAGTGAGGATGATATGGAGAGTTGCATTAGCTTCATGCCAAATGTAATGCAACCCACGTCTTTTAAAAAGTTACACTTCTGGTTTTCATTTTTAAACTCCCAGGCTCTGCTGAATTTTCCCAGGCTCTGCTGAATGGTGTAATCAGGAGCCTTATCTGAATCGAGTGATACCTGCAGCTCCTTAAGAGCTTATTTAGGTTTTCGCCGAAATTTTGCCACGGCATCAAGTCTTCACAATGTGGATATAAATGGCTCTTGATGTGGTTTCATGGAGTCTTTGAGCCATGAAAATAGATTTGTATCCCTTTCCTGAATGATATATTTCATTACCGCTTTCTTATCGCTTCAGGAATGTCTTTAGATCACCTACACATGTGCGGCTTACTGGAACATTTTATCTTACTTCTCATTGTTAGAAAGGTCCTTTGCCAGAAATGCTCTGATTGAAGTGGGCTTATAGTAATCAGGCCAGAGTGTCTAAATTCAGCTGAAACTAAAATGGTTGATTAAGTAATTATGCGGCAATTACTTTTTCATACAGGGCCAGTCTGTGTAACCTGCATTACCTAGTGCTGAATGTTTGCTAGCTGATGGTACTCTCACAGGTCGTTTTGCTGTCATGGTGGAGAGGCCATTTTCTAGCATAGGATACACTTTGATGGCTGTAAGTGTGCTTTGACGCGCATGTGACAGCTGTCCTCAACTAATGGATTTAAACCCTCAGTGCCTGCTGCTGCTGCTGCTGCAGCAATTTCTTTGTTGCAGTACACTTTCAACGACCAAGGCTCAGATAGCGCTTATGTGGCCTGTGGGTTTGGTAATGTGACAGTTGAAGGGTCCTGTCACTGGAAATGTCTCCTAATAAGTACGCGCCCTGGCTACCTTGCCAGCAAGCCTGGCCAGAGTGTACAGAGATAGTAAAAACTGGATTTTCTCATGGAATTTATGTAAGTGACCGGAACGTGTTCCTGCGTACAGGTTTTCTGGTGGGGTTCACAAATGATAAGGATCATAAAGCTAGAATAATGCAGGATGTTTTATTTAATCCACAGTTTACAACACCCTCACAAACCTGCACACACAATAGCAAAGACAGTTTAGTGTATAGACACAAATACATTGGTACCCTTGGCCAATATTACTGTAGTTAAAAAGACTGAAAAAATTTTCTTTCTCCTCTCAATTTTTTTTTTTCAAAATATGTTCAAAAATAAAACCCTGAGAATAAAGAGAATGGATGAAGTTAAAACTGTAACTGTTCTGAAGTCAGTGGTACCACTTGAAAAAAAGAAATTTAATTTCAGCTTATTCCCATTCATATTTAGCTTACAAGGTTATTTATTTTAGCTCACATTAAGCTCGTATTTGAGCTAAGCTGAAGGAAAACTTAAATGGTCGTTCATAATTCCCCTGGGTTATAAACATGAGATGATACACAGGCCAACATGCTTTCATCACCATGGATAAGGAATACAACAATGTGTGTGACTGTGGGGTGTTGAGCTCCACAGGGTGGAAACCCCTACAGGACTCTGACTAATTTGACTGAAAGCCATAACTGAGAAGTTTAAGGCAAATGGAGATTTTAAAAATCAGCTTGGAACAGGATTTCCTCTTTTGAATGCATACACTGTGAGGGGGTTCAAGTGGTAAAGGACAATACAGGGATACTAATGGAAGAACTGTAAACATTCACTTTATCAAAGGGTTAGAAAGTTTTCAAGACTGCAGTTAAACATATTCTACACAACGACAAGATTTTTGGGAGGGTTGCCAGAAAAAAACAATGGTACAGGGTTTTATGGTCAGATGAGACCAAAATAGAGTTGAACACCAGAGGTGGGGTTAGTATGAGAACAGAGATAGCCATTTTGTAAAAATCCCCATCCCCTCTGTGAAATATGGTGGAGTATGTTGTGAGGCAGGTTTTCTTCCAAGGATTCACAGTATAATCCAGCACCAGCAGATATTAAGTGAATACCTGTTTGCCTCTTCAGGAGGGCTTAAACTGGGCCATGGTTGGATTTTCTAACAATCCAAATGCATTGAAACCTGACCACAAAAGCAAAGCTTCACTATGATGATTCCCATTTACTGACGAGAACCCCGCAGAAAACTTGTGGGACAAGCTGAGGGGGAGTTCATAAGTGTGTGCCATAGAATTTGAAGGATCTGGTGAGCTGCTTAATGGAGGTTTAGTCTCCAGTTTTCCAACCACATTATACACTGTTGGAATAGATTTAGAGCACAGGCGTAGATTTGGGTAGGAATGGTCGGGATATGTCCCGACAAAAGTTTGAACATAGCAAGAATATCCCAACCAACTTTGGATGAGTGAGGAAAATGAAAGAAGTGTGGTATCATAAATCTAATATTATCGAGTCCGATGCAATGCTCGAGTTGTGACTATGTCCAATTCATAGATGGTCATTGGTCCAATTGGAACCATGTATCTCTGCTACAGTCGAGTTATGTACCTTGTTTCAAGAAAACAGCGCCGCACATATGCTCAATGGACAGAATATCAAACTGGCTATCTAACGTAGCAGGCTACCTATCTACTCAATCGCTTTCAGTGTCCACTCTTCTAGAGCTGAGCAGGTTTCCGGGGTGCGCTGATATGATTTTTGGTAGTTAGTGAAGGTTATGGAAAGTGAAAGAAATTCAGACATTACTAGCTGTGATGCACTTTCTTGATGTCCAGTGGTTGAATCACCAAAGGTATAATTGCAACTGAGTCCGTGACAGTGACCTGGTCACAATTTAACTCATGACTGTGACGAAATGACCACTGTGGCAGTTTATAAAAAAAATTGATCGAGTTAAAAAGCATATCTTTGTAGTATTTGAAAGAAAATGAACTGAATTGCATACTTGAAATGAAAGTTAAAATTTGTTTTTATTATATAAATGACAGCAAAGGCACATAAATCTCAGTCATGGGAAGTAAAATTTTTTTATGCCTTTAATTTATCAATGTTTAATAATCATGTAAATATTTAGGAGTCTACATTAGATAATTGGTGTTTTTATTGAAATTGATAGGGGTGTGGGCTGCATGTTTTCTATTTATATTATAAAAAATCAATTCTCTTTTGTTTCTTTCGTGCAGATTCATGGGAAATATGATGACCAATGAAACTGACTTTCCTGAAAATGCGGCCAAGTGGTCAACAAATAAACAAAAAATTTTAGACCCAAATCATTTGGGGGGGGGAACCTCTGCTGTTCCCCAAATTGAGACATTTAGTCTATGTTTGCAGATGATGGATATTTGCATTTTCTGCCATTGATTTCTAGTAAATACAGTAAGAAGATAACAACCAGTTTTGTTTTTGAAATTGAGGGAGGGTGAGGGATAATGTTCACTTGGCTAGACTGGCTCTCATTTCAACTAACTGAATAGCGCTGTTTGACTACTCAACCATAAATACCAATAGGGGAACTGCAAGTAGCCATATTGGATTTTGCAGTGTGCAATGCAATATGGGAACTGTATGTCAGCGAGTGAGTGACAGACACGCTTCACTACGAAAGAAAGCCTCATCATTACTTGTTGCGTGCTTGGATACTACAACAGTCATGTCAGGGATCGACATTTCAGGTTCTACATTTTTCCCAAAGATCCTAAGCTTAGAATTAAGTGAATAAACAATGTTGATCGAGCAGGAAATAACAGAGAATTCAGCAAGTTCAAGGCCACTTCAACACTCCGAGTCTGCTGCAGCCGTGTCGAGACTGGAGGAAAACGTACATGGTAAACACACTGTTCTGTCCCCAAATTTATTTGTTTAAATGATTGAGGTATGGGTAAAGTATATTTGTTGATGCATTAGGAGAAATCCATGTTGACATGTGTTCACATAAGAGAAAAAGAAAGTTCTCATCAGGGTGAACTTTTATTTTGAAATTTTTACACAGTGCTTCACTGTTTATTCTTATAACCACGGAAACCTCTGGTGAGAGGAATTCGGTCTATCGTTCGACTCTTGAAATTTCTCATGCTCACGAAAGCAATGGCTGTAAGTATATTACTTCCTTCTGTCGTTCGCGAACTTGGTGCGTATTTGCTATGGATTTATATTCTGCGAATATTGTTGGTTTGCCGGTTGGGAAATGAACGTTATCAGCCTCATTGTTGTGCTAGTGTAGCGTGCGTATTCATGTAGCGTACATGCTAATGCCAATGTAATACACGTAATGTGCGGCTAGGCTAACTTAGAGAGTGTACTGCTGAACCTGGCACATTGTTAATTCGCGATATCAACAGCTCAGCTTGTAACATTAATTTGTTTGATAATCTGCTGTACTCGAAGGAGACTGAGGTCTTGTTTTCTCTGTTTGTTTCAGTTTTACTCGTGGTTTTTACTCACCATTGAAAAAATAAAGGAGCAAGGCGCTCGCTACCCTGGCTCAAGTGAAAACCTGAGTTTGGCTTGCTGTTGAACTGTGTTAACGTACTGGATGTACATGACGCTCAGGGAGAACAGTACAGTAAAAAGCCAGTTTATCTGTGTACGGGAGAAAATTCAAAGACTCAATCATGGCCACGAATAGTTTAAGCAATACCGGAGATGAGGGGATAAAGCTTGAAGCCGATTCACCGTGCACGTCTTCACTCAAATCATCCCACGTGACATCACGAGCTAGCACCAAGCGCTCGTCTTCTTCAAGGTCAGTCCTGCAGGCTGCCGCTAAAGCTCGCGCCTCAGCTGAAGCTGCACTCACCAAGGCAGCCTATGCTAAGAGGCAGCTTGAAATTAAAAAGGAAAGAGCTAGGCTAGATTTGGAAAAGGCTGCATTAGAAGCTGATTTAGAAGCACTGGAAATTGAAAAGGAAGCAGAAGCTGCGCTCATAAGGGCTGAAGTTCTAGAAGCAGCTGCAGCCATTGAAAATGAAAATGTACAAAGCATAAGGAGTGCAGTCCCGCCGCATGTAGTCCAGCAACGCACAGTCGAGTATGTTCAGCGTCAGTCACAGCTCAGCATACGGTCCTCCACCTATCTGCCCAATAACGGAGCCTGGCCCAGCGAGAACAATCACACACGGCAGACAGCACCCTCGGACACGGAGCAGAAGCCCCCACAGGACGCTTTCAGAACACCAGCTGATGAACGCACTGAGTGTGTCCAGTGCCACACACAAATCAGCACACGGCCCTCTGCTCCCCAATCCCACAACGGAGTCTGGCACAGTGAGCACTACCCCCCAAAGCAGCCAGCTTCTGCAGCCATGGTTAAGGAGCCTCCGTCGGATGCCTTCAAACCCAGTGTAAACAACCACACGCATGCAGCTGAGCATGCATTTACCTCAAAATCATCAGAAAATGGACAGAGACAATATGATTGGCCCTCCCCTCCTCGCGCCAACACTCCTATGATAGACTTTGCCAAGTTCCTAGCTCGCAGAGAATTAGTGACCACTGGCCTTACAAAGTTTGATGACGCGCCAGAGAACTTTAAAGCTTGGCAGTCGTCATTCTTGAACGCAACACAGGGCTTAGGACTCACGTGTAGTGAGGAGTTGGACCTCCTTATGAAGTGGCTGGGTAAAGAGTCCTCGGAGCATGTGAGGCGAATCCGTTGTGTTCATGTCAATAACCCAAGAGCTGCTCTACATCGGTCATGGGAAAGACTTCAAGAATGCTATGGCACACCAGAAATTGTGGAAAATGCCCTGTTTAAGAGACTTGATGGCTTCCCCCGCCTGTCAGCAAAAGACAACACAGAACTGAGAGAGCTCAGTGATCTTCTCATGGAGCTGCTGGCAGCCAAAAATGATGGATATCTTCCTGGCCTGGCCTACCTGGACACTCCTCGTGGGATAAAGCCCATAGTGGAAAAATTACCACCAGGTCTGCAGGAGAAATGGCTCCACACGGGTTCAAAATATAAGGAACGGCACAGGACAACTTTTCCTCCTTTCTCATTCTTTGTGGACTTTGTCTATGGCCTGGCTAAGGCCCGAAATGACCCAAATTTCATCTTGCCAAGCAGCGGGCAGCCATACAGCAAAGGTGAGAAAATTCCATCGAGGCATGGGGGATTCAAGACTGCTATAGCTGTGCACAAGACAGACGTGTCCGCTACTGTCGGCGCCGGCTCCACCACTGCTACAGACGCTGAGAAAAAAGGTGATGACCCGGCTCGATACTGCCCTGTCCATCGTAAACCCCACCCCTTAGGAAAATGCAGAGCATTCAGAATGAAAACACTGCAAGAACGGAAGACCATCCTGAAAGAACATAAGCGCTGTTTTAGGTGCTGCTTCCCAAACCACCTAGCAAAGGATTGCCCGACAACATTGAGATGCGGTGAGTGTGAGAGTGAAAGACACTGCTCTGCAATGCATCCAGACAGCTCGCAGCTCTCTCCTCCATCGCCCATTTCACAACCAGACACAGCAGCACAAAGCAGTGCCACACTTGAAGTGTCATCATTGTGTACCAGAGTCTGTGGAAAAGGCAACCTCGCTCGGTCCTGCTCAAAGGTGTGCCTGGTACAAGTATTCCCCCGAGGTCAGCCAGAGCGCTCTATCAAGATGTACGTCATGCTTGATGACCAAAGTAACCGCTCCCTGGCCCGCTCTGAATTTTTCCGCCTGTTTGGGGTTGAAAGCAGCTCGTCACCATACCTCATGAAGACCTGTGCAGGCACCACAGAGATGATGGGACGAAAAGCAGTAGGCTTTCAGATTGAAGCAGTGAACGGAGGTGTGTGCCTGGACCTTCCACCTCTCATTGAGTGCAATGAGATAATGACCGACAGATCGGAAATTCCAACTCCAGAGGTCGCTCTCGCACATGCTCACCTGAAACACATCGCCCCCTACATCCCTAAGCTCGACCCAGATGCTGAGATGATGATCCTGTTAGGGAGGGACATGATACGTGTACACAAGGTGAGAGAACAAATCAATGGGCCCCATGACGCGCCCTTTGCCCAGCGTCTAGACTTAGGCTGGGTCACTATAGGTGAAATGTGCCTTGACAATGCTCACAAACCAACTCTGAGTGTCTTCAGAACCCATGTTCTCCAGAATGGACGTCCGTCATTCCTCACTCCTTGTTACAACAGCATCTGCATTAAAGATAAACTATGCTACGGCGGGGAGCACAGGTATGGCCACTTCACAAACACACCGAAGCCAATGCCCATTGACGATCAGCTTGGGCTGACGGTCTTTCAGCGAACAGACATTGACAACAAGTGTGCGATGTCCTTTGAGGATGAACTTTTTCTGAAAATTATGGAAAAAGAAGTCCAACAGGATGAGAATAAGAACTGGGTAGCCCCGTTACCATTCAAGTCACCTCGTCCCCTACTCCCAAACAACAGGGAGCAAGCACTGTCTCGGCTCAGTTCATTAAGACGCACCTTGAGCCGAAATACAGACATGAAGCAGCAGTTCTCCTCCTTTATGGAAAAGCTATTCGAAAACGGGCATGCCGAGAAGGCACCACCCATTGACAACGCGCAAGAATGCTGGTATCTGCCCTTTTTCGGGGTATACCACCCCCAGAAGCCAGGGCAGATACGAGTCGTGTTCGACTCGAGTGCTCAACTGCATAACCTCTCCCTCAACTCAGTGCTACTCACAGGCCCTGACCTCAACAATACACTCCTGGGTGTGCTGTTGAGGTTTAGGAAGGACCTCATCGCAGTCACTGTTGATATCCATCAGATGTTCTACGGATTTCTGGTTAAGCACGAACACAGAGACTACCTTAGATTTTTGTGGCATAAAGACAGCGATCTGTCTAAAGAGATTGAGGAGTCTCGCATGCGAGTGCATGTGTTTGGCAATAGTCCGTCACCAGCGGTCGCTATCTACGGTTTGCGGCGAGCTGCTCAGAAAGGTGAGGCAAAGTATGGGGCTGACACAAGGGAGTTTGTCCAAAGACACTTCTATGTGGATGATGGGCTCATATCTGTTCCCACGGAGTCTGCAGCCATAGACCTACTGAAGCGTACCTGTGCATCACTGAGAGAATCAAACTTGAAATTGCATAAAATTGCATCAAACAGCATCGCTGTGATGAAAGCCTTTGAACCTCAAGAATTAGCCTCTGGCATCAAAGAATTAGACCTAGACAAAGAAATTCTGCCTGCACAGAGGAGCCTCGGCTTATGCTGGGACATCAGTACAGATGTATTCACCTTTAAGGTAGCTGTTGCTGACAAGCCATACACCCGTCGCGGGGTGCTCTCAGTTGTCAATAGCATTTTTGACCCCCTAGGTCTGGCAGCTCCAGTGACCATCAGAGGCAGACTGCTGTTACGGGAGCTGTCCAGTGGAGTTCAGGACTGGGATGCTCCACTGCCTGACGAGAAGGTGAGCACATGGTTAATGTGGAAAACATCGCTCGAGGAGCTGAGCAGCCTCCATGTTCCACGCTGCTATGTTCCAATTTCACTCTCAAGACCCGTGTATACAGAACTGTGTCTTTTTTCTGATGCCTCAAACTGGGCTATAGGGGCAGTTGCTTACTTAAGAGCTGTGTCTGAAGAGGGTCACTGTGAAGTTGGATTTGTGATGGGAAAAGCAAAACTATCACCACAGCCTGAGCCCACCATCCCGCGCCTTGAGCTCTGTGGAGCCGTTCTGGCCGTTGAGATGGCGGAACTGATCTTGGATGAACTAGACCACAAACCAGACGCTGTCAAATTCTACTGCGACAGTAAGGTGGTCCTCGGTTACATTTGTAATGATTCAAAGCGCTTTTTTGTCTATGTCCACAATCGTGTGCACCGCATACGCCAGACAACATCCTCTGAACAGTGGCATTATGTCCCTTCTGAACAGAACCCAGCTGACATAGCCACCAGGTCAGTTTCTGCATCACAGCTCATGGACACAATGTGGTTCAAGGGACCTAACTTCCTCTACAAGCCACCAGAACCAAACGTGCATGAGCACTTTGAACTGGTTGAACCTGACACCGATGTGGAAATCAGACCGCAAGTGACTGCTCTGGCTATCCACATTGAAGCCCACAGACTTACCTCTGAAAGATTTCAGCGTTTTTCCACATGGACCTCCTTACTGAGAGCTGTCTCCTTTTTGATACATCAAGTGCGTTCTCACAAATCGGGCACCAGCACAGGCACTTTACAACACACGTGTAAAGGGTGGCATCAATGCACTAAATCTCGCACTCCTGAAGAACTTGCGGCAGCAAAGAGGCTCACTCTGGAGACTGTTCAGAAAGACGCATATCCAGTTGAATATGCGGCCATCGAAGCAAAGCGGAAAATCCCTAATTCAAGTCCACTCCTGACTCTTGACCCCTTCATCAGTGATGGCCTGCTGAGGGTTGGTGGGCGTCTCAGACACTCCTCCCTTGAATCGGAGGTAAAAAACCCTATCATCCTCTCAAAGAATAGCCATGTAACTAAGCTGCTCGTGAATCACTATCACACAAAAGTGAAGCACCAGGGGCGGCAGTTCACAGAGGGGGCTATCAGAGCAGCTGGGCTGTGGATCGTTGCCGGCAGAAGGCTGGTCAGTTCTATACTTCATCACTGCGTAACATGCCGCAAGCTCAGAGGGAAACAGGAAGTGCAAAAAATGGCGGACCTCCCTCTAGAGCGGCTCGACACCTCTCCACCCTTCACCTACGTGGGGCTGGATGTATTTGGACCGTGGACAGTGGTAACCCGACGCACGAGAGGGGGTGCAGCACAAAGCAAAAGGTGGGCTATTCTGTTCACGTGTATGAGTACCAGAGGGGTCCATATCGAGGTAATTGAATCGATGGACGCAGCTAGTTGTGTCAATGCATTGCGAAGATTTTTTGCAGTCAGAGGCCCAGCAAAACAGCTCAGGTCAGACAGGGGGACAAACTTTATTGCTGCCAGCTCGGAGTTGGGTATGGGGCCCCCTGATGAAAGGCAATATAGCATCCTGAAATATCTCCACAACAACGGCTGCACATGGGAGTTTAATCCCCCGCATGCTTCCCACATGGGCGGCGTGTGGGAGCGAATGATTGGGGTGACGCGTAGAATTTTGGATTCTATGCTTTTGCAGAACAAACACACTCAGCTGACACATGAGGTTCTGTGTACTCTGATGGCAGAGATATCAGCAATAATTAACGCAAGGCCGCTGACCCCCATCACGTCAGATCCCTCCTCTCCAGTCCTGCTGTCTCCTGCCATGCTGTTGACACAAAAGCCAGGTCTACTTGCTCCGCCAGGTGACTTTACGGAAAAGGATCTCCTGAAAGGCCAGTGGAGACGAGTGCAAGTGCTGGCTAATGAATTCTGGGGCCGCTGGAGAACCGAATACCTAAACACGCTCCATCCAAGACGCAAGTGGCACAAAGCACAGCGCAACCTGAAACCTGGGGACGTTGTGCTGTTAAAGCAAAGTCAAGCGCCAAGGAATGAGTGGCCAATGGCTCTGGTCACATCAGCCTTTCCGAGCTGTGATGGAAAAGTCCGCAAGGTCGAAGTGAAGACGTCATCCCAGGGCACGTCAAGGAGTTACCTGCGTCCCATCACCGATGTTGTCCTTCTCCTGAAAAGTGACTGAAAGGGACCGAACTGAAAAAAAAAAAAAAGGAAAAATTTAAGTGGCATTGTCACGCCAGGCGGGGAGTGTTCTGTCCCCAAATTTATTTGTTTAAATGATTGAGGTATGGGTAAAGTATATTTGTTGATGCATTAGGAGAAATCCATGTTGACATGTGTTCACATAAGAGAAAAAGAAAGTTCTCATCAGGGTGAACTTTTATTTTGAAATTTTTACACAGTGCTTCACTGTTTATTCTTATAACCACGGAAACCTCTGGTGAGAGGAATTCGGTCTATCGTTCGACTCTTGAAATTTCTCATGCTCACGAAAGCAATGGCTGTAAGTATATTACTTCCTTCTGTCGTTCGCGAACTTGGTGCGTATTTGCTATGGATTTATATTCTGCGAATATTGTTGGTTTGCCGGTTGGGAAATGAACGTTATCAGCCTCATTGTTGTGCTAGTGTAGCGTGCGTATTCATGTAGCGTACATGCTAATGCCAATGTAATACACGTAATGTGCGGCTAGGCTAACTTAGAGAGTGTACTGCTGAACCTGGCACATTGTTAATTCGCGATATCAACAGCTCAGCTTGTAACATTAATTTGTTTGATAATCTGCTGTACTCGAAGGAGACTGAGGTCTTGTTTTCTCTGTTTGTTTCAGTTTTACTCGTGGTTTTTACTCACCATCGAAAAAATAAAGGAGCAAGGCGCTCGCTACCCTGGCTCAAGTGAAAACCTGAGTTTGGCTTGCTGTTGAACTGTGTTAACGTACTGGATGTACATGACGCTCAGGGAGAACAGTACACACACCGATGGTTTTTCCAGTCAAAGCCAGTTCTTCAAAACTACCAAGGCAAAAAATCCTAAGAGAAGAATGCCCAACGACAGCCTCATATGTCGCCGATTCACACAGTAAAATGTCAAAATGTCAGTGGTGCGATCCATGAGAACATATGGCCACTTGGTCACTGAATAGCAGGGGAATGTCTTAGGCTTTGAGAAAACGACTTTTGGCTTTTCAAATTTTATGAAATTATGTATGTTGCGGTTAAACTACCTATAGAAAGCATTTTTGTGGATATAATAAATGGATCATAAGACAGCTGATTTGAGCTTTACTGCCTGCCGTTATCGCAAGGGCTTTTCAAAACTTCACATCGGATAAGAGAACACTGACTGGGTAAACCATACATCGTTTTACAAATAATGAAATACCCTTTTACGTCCGCCTGAATATTTGTTGTCTGATCGGGAATGTCAATGGTGACAATGACTGGGGAGGGGAGAGGGAAAATACGCTGACGCAAATCGATAAATAACTCAATAGGTCCAAATTCTGTCAAATAATAATATTCTGCATTATATCCCCAAGGATCTGAGCGAAAGAGCTCCGTATCCAAACTCCACGTGTCTCGGCTTTTTATTTCCAATTACAATTTTAGAAGTGTACACTGATGGATATCGCAAATGCATATGCAGAGCATGTCCCAGCAGCCCGGGTGTCATCAATGAAAAGGCTGCCTCCGTTACTGATTACCACGTAGCTACTTTACCTCTGTACCAGGACCTTCTTCCTGCCACTTAAATTTGCATTTTAATCTTACAGTAATCTCTTCAATTCTGTGTCAATGGCTGCCTCGAAGGACGAGCGAAAACTGCGCCAGGTACAGCTTCTGGGTGGAAAATAAGCTGAGAATAATCGGGCTCCGCAATGGTTGTATATACCAAAGCCATGATAGGACATACAACTTTTCCCATTATGCCCTGCGCGTTGTTCAGTTCCGTGTGTGCGCAGTGAGACTTGGAGTTCCCCTATTGCACCTCTTTAATCAAAGCTGTTCTTGCAGCAAAGCAGTGCCTTTAATAACTGCCTTTAAGGCAGAGGGGCATGATACATACTGGAGAGACTCTAAATATCACAAGCTGAAAAAATCATGCCACCCCCTGGCATAAAATGGCAGCCAGCCATCATCAAGTGAGTTCCATATACAGTGGGCTCCTAAATTACTGACAACCCTAACTGACGATGCACAAATAATATGTTACGTCTAGGGAAGATGTAGCCCCAAAAAGTTTGAATTTTTATGTAATATTATAGCGCTCAGTGGTAGTAAGAGACAGGGAATGCGGGAATCGGGTGCAAAAAGTGTATTTACAATGGCCACAGTGGTACACAGTTGAAAATAAGGTGCACAGTGAACAATCTATTTACACAAGTATTGACAAACAAAGTTAGGGGAAAACAACAAGGTCTAAAAGCACTGCTCGATAAACAAAAGGAATGAAACAAAACTGTACAAGAAAAACTAAAGTGCAGTGCTAACTAAATATTCACAAAATAAGATATTTAACAACCCTAACGTGCGCAAAGAGCCAAAATACAGAGGGTGGCAGCTGCCACTAAACTAGTGGACAAGACAACGAAAAATACCTACGTGCGTGTGGAGTGTATAAGGGCCCCCGACTACCCTTGACCAAATTATTTGCCCACACACACACTGCACAAACAGACCACAGAACACCAAACGAGCCGAACATAGCTGGGACACAGGCAGGACTTCATATTTAAACTGTTATCCACGAACGGGGCAGCACCGGACTGGCTGACAGGGGGGAATCAGCTGACGGAGGAGGAATAATTGATGCAAATGATGGACAGCTTGATGGACGAAGAATTGGAGTGGAGGAGACGAATCTGGTGACAAACATTAATCGAAATGCACGCACAATAAATCCAAAAGGGAAAACGATTTACAGAAAAAAAAAAGTTTCCCGTAACACTCCCACCACCAAAACAAACCTAAGGGGTTTGCAGAACTACACGTCAAATTTGTTCTGCTTTACACGCGGGACAAAGCATCCGCCACTCGATTGTGAACACCCTTTTTATGCCTAATGTCCAGACTGTAATTTTGTGGAATGAGGGACCAGCCCATTAAGCGCTGGTTGTGGTTATACATCATACTATAATTTGAGGAACGTTTGTCTGTCTGTCTGTTTGTTCCCCTACTCCTCCGAGGTCCTCTGACGGATCTTCACCAAACTTGGTGGGTCTATGTAGGTTGTCCCTGGAATTGTCCTTAAGGGGTTAGTTTTTTGAAAGGTCAAGGTCACTGGGGTCAAAGGTCAATTTTTCGCATCTCCAATCTCCCTGGACAGATTTTCATGAAAGTTGGTACGTGGACGTAGGTCGTCACAAGAAATGACCGCGGGAGGTCCGTTCCGTCAAAGGTCAAGGTCGCGAGGGTCAAAGGTCACCGTATTCATGAAAGTTGGTATGTGGACGTAGGTTGTCACAAGAAATTATTCTCGCCATGGGTAATTCATTAGTATGATAAATGGACATTAATGGGTTATGATCTGTAAAGACTGTGATTGGAGCTGAGCTGGATCCAAGATACACCTCGAAGTGTTGGAGGGCAAGAAGCAGGGCTAAGGCTTCTTTCTCAATGGTAGAATAGGCAAGCTGGTGTTTGAGAAACTCGTGTGAGATGGGGTGATCAATTCCATCCGCGTCCTCCTGGAGAAGCACGGCACCGGCTCCCAGGGCGCTTGCATCAACCTCCAGCTTAAAAGGGACAGAGTCTCTGGAGCTGCAAGGACAGAGGTACAACACAAAAGGGCTTTGACACTCTCAAATGCATTTTGAGAAGCACTAGGCTATAAAAAAGGATTGGAGGGCTTCAAGAGGTCAGTAAGAGGGGCAGCAACTGTGGAAAAGTTTCTGCAGAAACTCCGGTAATAGCTCACCATCCCGAGAAACCTACAGAGTTCACGCCTAGTGATGGGCACAGAATAGGCAACGATGGCAGCAATTTTAGTTTCTACTGGACGAACTTGACCTTAGCCAACCGTCATTCCCAGATAAGTGAGTGTAGCCTTCCCAAACTCTCACTTCGCCAAATTCAAAGTTAAAGAAGCCTGTGCTAGTCGTTCAAATACAACAGAGGGAATGTCTTTGTGTTCTGGCCGGCTTTTAGAAAAGACCACAACATCATCCAGATAAGCCTTACAGTTCGGAAGACCAGACAGAACGATGTTTATGAACCATTGGAACGTGAAAGGAACATTACAAATGGCGAACTCCATTACAGTATACTGTAGGAAATCATCTGGAGTTACGAAAGAGGATATTTCAGACGCACAGGATGTCAAGTGCACTTTCTACAAAACCCAAAACCAGTGAAGTTGGCACGTTATGTAAATCGTTGATAAAAACAGAATACAATGATTTGCAAATCCTTTTCAACTTATATTCAATTGAATACACTGCAAAGACAAGATGTTTAATGTTCAAACTGAGAAACTTTATTTTTTTTGCAAATAATCATTAACTTAGAATTTAAAGGCAGCAACACATTGCAAAAAAGTTGGCACAGGGGCCTTTTTACCACTGTGTTACATCACCTTTCCTTTTAACGACACTCAGTAAACGTTTGGGAACTGAGGAGACCAATTTTTGAAGCTTTTCAGATGGAACTCTCTCCCATTCTTGCTTGATGTACAGCTTAAGTTGTTCAACAGTCCGAGGTCTCCTTTGTCGTATTTTACGCTTCATAATGCGCCACACATTTTCAATGGGAGACAGGTCTCGACTACAGGCAGGCCAGTCTAGTACCCGTACTCTTTTACTACGGAGCCATGCTGTTGTAACACGTGCAGAATGTGGCTTGGCATCGTCTTTCTGAAATAAGCAGGGGCGTCCATGAAAAAGACGTTGCTTGGATGGCAACATATGTTGCTCCAAAACCTGTATGTACCTTTCAGCATTAATGGTGCCTTCACATATGTGTAAGTTGCCCATGCCTTGGGCACTAATACACCCCCATACCATCACAAATGCTGGCTTTTGAACTTTGCGCCTATAACAGTCCGGATGGTTCTTTTCCTCTTTGGTCCGGGAGACACAACGTCCACAGTTTCCAAAAACAATTTGAAATGTGCACTCGTCAGACCACAGAACACTTTTCCACTTTGCATCAGTCCATCTTAGATGAGCTTGGGCCCAGCGAAGCCGGCGGCGTTTCTGGGTGCTGTTGATAAATGGCTTTCGCTTTGCATTGTAGAGTTTTAACTTCCACTTGCAGATGTAGCGACGAACTGTAGTTACTGACAGTGGTTTTCTGAAGTGTTCCTGAGCCCATGTGGTGATGTCCTTTACACACTGATGTCAGTTTTTGATGCAGTACCGCCTGAGGGATCGAAGGTCACGGGCATTCAATGTTGGTTTTCGGCCTTTTCGCTTACGTGCAGTGATTTCTCCAGATTCTCTGAACCTTCTGACGATATTACGGACCGTTGATGACGAAATCCCTAAATTTCTTGCAATAGCTCGTTGAGGAATGTTGTTTTTAAACTGTTCAACAATCAGCTCACGCATTTGTTCACTAAGTGGTGACCCTCGCCCCATCCTTGTTTGTGAATGACTGAACATTTCAGGGAAGCTGCTTTTATACCCAATACCCACCTGTTCCCAATTAGCCAGTTCACCTGTGGGATGTTCCAAATAAGTGTTTGATGAGCATTCCTCAACTCTCTCAGTCTTTTTTGCCACTTGTGCCAGCTTTTTTGAAACATGTTGCAGGCATCAAATTCCAAATGAGTTAATATTTGCAAAAAATTACAAAGTTTACCTGTTCGAACATTAAGTAACTTGTCTTAGCAGTGTATTCAATTGAATATAGGTTGAAAAGGATTTGCAAATCATTGTATTCTGTTTTTATTTATGATTTACACAACGTGCCAACTTCAATGGTTTTAGGTTTTGTAGTAACCGTTCAACAAACTGAGGAGAACCAAAGCAGTCAATACAATCCTCCATACGAGGAAGCGGGTAAGAGTCGGGAACAGTAACTGCATTTACTTTTCTGAAGTCCATACAGAAACTAAATGTACCATCTGGCTTCGGGACTAACAAGCAAGGAAATCTCCAGGGACTGGCGCTAGGCTTGGCCAACCCATTCCCGCATACTGTACTGTACCACTTTTTTCATGATGTCCCGCTTGAAAGCATTAGCTCTGTAAGGATATTGTCGAATGGGGGTAGCATCCTTCACATTTATGTCATGCTATATAACGTTGGTCTGAGAAGGACTGTCATTAAACAAGGAGGGAAATTTAAGAATCAGCTGAGTGATATCGTCCCTATGGGTGTCTGGCAAATAGAGGAGATGTGTTGGCAAAGCGGCAAAAACCTCAGAATTGATCAGACGGGCACATTGCTGGGGCGCGTTTCTTAATACTAAGCCATCCTCATCTAGACCGGACAGAGACAGCTTTGAAACAGAGACACACAAAGTGACTGGGTCTGACTATGTAGTGGCCTGTGAACTGTACAGTTTTAGCATGTTGACGTGACAAACCCAAGTTTACCGTTTACGGTCGGGTGTGCATATCACATAATCAACTTCACCTAGCTTCTTTTCACTCTCATAGGGACCAGCGAATCGAGCCGACAAGGACGAACCAGGGATGGGCAACAAAACCAACACTTGGTCAGCATGGAGAAACAAGCGGGCCACAGCTTTGGAGTCAAACTGCCGTTTCATTGTGTCTTGTGACAACGAGAGATGTCATTTAGCCAGAGCCCAAGCTTGGTGTAACCGCTCCCTAAACTGTCAAACATAGTCTAGAACAATGGTCTTTGGGGAAGGTGCATTTAGAAACCATTCCTTGAGCATTTTTAGTGGACCCCTCATAGTATGGCAACAAGCTCCGCAGGATTAGACCCAAGGGATTCCTGTCTGGATTCTCTTAATGCGAATAGTGCGATAGGGACAGCCTCATCCCAACTTTTAACTGTCTCCAAACAGTATTTGTGCAGCACTAACTTAAGCGTTTGGTGCCAGCGCTTGAGCGCTCCCTGTAATTCCGAATGATAGGCACTGGACACCTTACGAGTAACAGCAAGGGACTGCAGCACCTGTTTGAACAATCTGGAAAGAAAGTTAGTTCCTTGATCCATTTGGACACTTTTAGGAAAACCAAAAGTAGAGAAAAAATTTTGTTAGGGCCTTTACAACTGTTTTGGTCATTATTTTTCAGAGAGGAATAGCCTCTGGGAAGCGCGTAGCAGTACACATGACGGTCAACAAAAACTGGTAGCCAGATTTAGTTCTCGGAAGGTGATCCATGCAATCAACAATAATATTTTCAAAGGGTTCTCCCATAATCGGGATTGGACGAAGTGGGGCTGGTGGAACAACTTGATTTGGTTTTCCCGCAACCTGGCAAACCTGACATAATTTACAAAACTGAGCCACCAATGACTTTAACCCAGGCCAGAAGAAATGCGGAAGCACTCGGTCTTATTTATGTCTAGATGACGGGACCAGGAACAGACAAACCACTGTCTGTGCCTTGCCACATAATTTGCTCTGCAGAAGGGTGGACCAGATGCCTATAGGCCACTGAACTACTTTAGCAACATGCTCAAAAGCAGTGAAGCATGCTTACACCTCGGTCTCTCTGAAAGGGGGAACCAGGGCTACCTGCCTACTTATGTCAAGAGAGCCAGAACAGGACATAGGTGGATGTGTGTCTGTATTACCCGAGGACGGTAGAGAAGTCACGTTGGTGCTGGAGTTCTCTGACTACAGCTGCCTCCACTTGACTTTATCCGCCTCAAGCTCAAGCTTATGCACTGCCAGTCAGAACTCAATCTCCTGCACCTTTGCCTTTTCATCCGCTTCCATCTTAGGGTGGGCCAAATGGATTTTTAGATGCGCAGCGATTGGGGATGATGTCAGCGAAACAGGCGAGAATGGATCAAACCTGGGCAGCGTTGGGGTTGGCCTTTGCGCATTCTCCGTAGGATCGGGCTCACCTCCAGGTTACGGCAACCCAGCCAAGTCTACAACCGCACTACTTCGCATAACTTCCCTATCCATCAAGTCACCACCAACAGAATCACTGTCAATGTCAATATCAGCTTTATTTATATAGCACTTTAAAACAGCCAGTGGCCTTCCTAAGTACTTCAGAGTAAAATAAGCAGAGACAATAAAGCAATAAAAGCTATTATAAAAAAACCATAACAACATATAACATATAAGAACACAAAACAACAATATGGAGAGCATGAATAAAAGACCCAATAAAAGAGACTATACTCTGCTAAGGTGAACAAGTGCATCTTAAGTAAAGTTTTAAAAGTGGAAAGGCTATTCGCAGTCCGCACAGGCAAAGGCAACGTGTTCCAGAGAGTGGGAGCCACAGCTGCAAAGGTTCGATCTCCTCTAGATTTTAAAAAGGATCAAGGAACTTCTAAGACCACCTGATCAGCTGACCTAAGGGCTCTAGACGGCTGACGTAGCTTAATAAGGTCAGACAGGTTTTTGGGGCCAGCCCATTCAGAGATTTAAAATCAAATAAAAGAATCTTAAAATCAATCCTATACCCAACCGGCAGCCAGTGAAGTGCAGAAAGTACCGGAGTTATGAGCTCGCATTACTTTGTCCCGGTTAGGAGACGAGAATGAGCTGCAGGCGGTTGAGCTCTGACTGGTGAATGCCGACATATAGGGAGTTACAATAGTCCAAATGAGATGTAATAAAAGCATTGGTAACTTTTTCAAGATATGGCTCAGATATGGTTTCGCTTTGGCTAAAAGCCTTAGCTGAAAAAAGCTAGACTTGACCACTGAGAAGACCTGTTTATCCAGTTTAAAGGCACCATCAATAATCACACCAAGATTCCTGGCATGGGATCTGATGTAGGGTGCCAGTGAGCCAAGGGAGCTGGCAAGGACCTGAACCTGGTCTGGGCGACTGAACAGGACAACCTCTGTTTTGTTTTCGTTTAATTTGAAGAAGTTTAGATCCATCCATGTTTTTACATCATTCATGCAGTTCAGCACGGCCTGAAGGGAATCTTTAGTAGGGACCTTTAACGGCAAATACACCTGCACATCATCAGCAAAGTAATGAAAAGGAACACCATGCTTCGACCCCAGGGGTAGCATATAACAGGAGAACAATAGAGGGCCCAGAACTGACCCCTGGGGGACCCCGCATATCAGAGGGGCCACTGTGGATGAAAACTGACCCATGTGCACGGAGAATGATTTTTCAGACAGGTATGATCTGAACCGGCCTAAAGCAGTGCCATGGATGCCTACACAGTGTTCAAGACGTGATAGGAAGAATGTATGATCCACCGTGTCAAATGCCGCTGTCAGGTCCAGAAGAATTAATAAGGAACAGTTACCAGAATCCAGGTTTAGCAAAAGATCATTAAAAACTTTTAAAAGAGCAGTTTCAGTGCTGTGAAGAGACTTAAAACCAGACTGAAACAATTCACAAACCCTGGCTCTTTGTAAAAATTCTTGAGGTTGGTTAAAAACAACTTTCTCTAAAACCTTTAAATAAATAAATATTAAATAAAAGGGAGTTTGTAAATTGGCCTAAAATTAGATAAAACCAAGGGATGCAAATTTTTTTCTTTTTCAAAAACGGGTACACCGTGGCATGTCTGAAGGGGGATGAAACACATCCAGAGCTGATACATTGATTTATAAGTAGAAAAATAAAAGACTGAACTGAGCTAAAAACCTCTTTAAATAAACAAGACGGAATGCTGTGGGATAGATAGTTAGCAGGACGCACTGAGAGCAGGAGAGAAACAGCTCAAACTGCTGAAAAACAGCTGAGCTTCCGGTAGGAACAGAGGGGTCCTGAGCAGACTGAGGGGGCGGGACACAAGAGCAGAAATCTTATTGATAAAAAACTGCTGGAAATCCTCACACAGAGAAGCAGAAGGCTCAATGCAGACAGCATCACAGGGATTCACAAGAGAGTCAAATACATTAAAAAGAACCTGTGGTTTGTGAGCATTTGCAGTGACAAGTGAGGAAAAATATTCAGATTTAGCAGCTTTCACAGCCTGCAGATAAATAAAGAGACAGTCACGTAGGAGATCCCTAGAAATTTGGAGTTTGTCCTTTTTCCATTTTCTTTCCGCCTGTCTACACGCGCATCTGAGAGCACGAGTGGACTCATTCAGCCAATGATCCACGCAGAAAACCTTTAAAGGTGACCTAATATGCTATTTTTCCAAGTTTATATTTTAGTCTTTGACTCCCCTAGAGTACTCCTGATCACGTAAAGTAAAAAAAGGGTACTTATTTCGCTCATACTGCCATCCTCAAAAAACCCTATTTGTAGTCCATAGTTGTCTCTGCCTGAAATGCCTCATTGGGGTAGATTTTCCGCTATGGCCCCCACTCCCCATGTGCCCACTTTCTTCTGACTGGCCAGCTCTGTGAGGGGCGGATCTAGGCAGGACGAGGCAGCAGAACGCAGTTTTCCTGGTCCGGCTCCAAAGTGAAAATGGCGCGCCTCCCGAAGGAATCGACGGGCATATTCTGCAATCTAAGACAGTACGTGTATAGATCTAATGAAATTAACTTGTTCTAATAAATGCAACGGCAAAAGTGGAGGACACAGTGCGAAAGTCTGGCAGCTCAAGCATGAATTTGCTATCAGCTACAGTTTGCTACGGCAACAGTTGGTGAGTACAGCATTTTTTCTCCATAGCTAGGATGCAGGGGAAGTGAGAATCCACCCCATATAGACACATTTGCAGAACGGGTCGACATGCCCAAGTGTAGACCGGAGACAGTAGAAATCCGGTGGGTCTGAGTTTAGAGGGAAACATAGACAGTGAGGAGCAACTAAAAGTGGACCAACAGCTTATGGGCTGCTTCGGTACGTATTTGGACCTGCTGGTTCGTGTGCATAGCTGTGGTGTGTTGTTAGTGTGGAGAAACTAACAGCCTCCATGCTGGTATATGACAGAGGGGCGAAAGCTTCAAGCTAAATGGCCTTTCGGAAATTGCCTGTGGAAATGGTTTACTTATTGCTTCGGAATGACCAGCTTTTCCTCGCGGAAAATGGGCGCATTATGGATAGCGTGCGAGAGCTAGACAGAGCTCCGGATATGTCATGAACATAATACAGGTTTTACAGACCGTAAGTTCCGTCTGCATGAACCATTGCTTATATGGAGCTAGCGAATCGATCACTTTTACAGGAAAGAATTTAATATTCAATCGATGGCAGTGCAGAGAAATCATTTGTTATACCTCAATTAACCTAACCCATTTCCAATTGTGTTAAAATTATTTCCCTTTGCAAAAATGTTTATTTTGGGCCATTATTTGAAAAACAGTAGACAAAACAATTTTGACACATTTGGCCCACCTTTCCAAATTGTAGCAAATCTGGTGCATTGGGTAATAATGCTGATGAAAAAATGAAAGTGACATAGCAATCAAGTTATTCTCAAATGTTTATTTGGCAATAAGAAACAAAACCAACAGGGTGTCCAGGCTGTTAACCCTTTTACTTCATGTAGCAGATATGCTACGCTGGTTAATAGAGGGTTAAACCGGACACGTTATAGCCTGTGCGCTTCCCTATTGCTTTCACCGGTAGTATCAGAGAGCTTGCCCAGACATTGGAGATGTATCAGGCTGACCCCAGCCATGGATAAGTAAAGCGATCATTTCATGAGCGTCCAAAAACGCACCCCAAGCTCTGCAAAATCTTTGTCTGGTCTAACTGTAGCCCAACTCAGCAGACACATACAGCACTTGTCTATTTAGCTTCAACTGTAGTCGCTACAATCAGGCAACGTTATGATGAAACTGTCACATTGATGCTTACCGAAGTAACACAAGCATACCGATCATAATTGCTGCATATAAGTTAACCAGAAGCATTTTTATTTTGCAGAGCACGCAAACTAGCATGCACAGAGACAATCCCTTGCAATACAGGTCTTACAGACAGCAATTTCTGTTACTGTGAGCAGTTGTGAAGAGTTCAGAAGAGTAGTTGTGTGCACATCTCATACCAAGTAGGCCCGGTGCTGGATTCACAAATAAGTCAAGCAAAGAAAGTAAAAAAATCCGCACACTGGATTAAAGCTCTCAAACCTTTATTGAAGCGAAGCAACGTTTCGACCACTCACAGGGACTTCATCAGGCAAATGACTTTTTTTACTGTCAACAGTTGTACTAAGCATCCAAATTACAAACAAAAAGTTAGCTTCAAATGAGGTTCATGTTCACACACCTTCTGTATAATTTCCCCTGATATCACTCTTGCATGTTTAGGACACAAACATTAGCAACAGTAATTTGGCTACGTTAGCCGCTGTGCTACAACCACAATCAACTGGCTATCACGTCAGGTTGGCTTACGCAGTAAAAGCAACTTACAGCTTCTGTGTCTGTGAGTCACGGACAGTCGCGACCGATACAGGCTTTATCTTCAGATATTTTACAAAGCCTGCGTTTGAGGCCAGTTGTTACTGCTAACTATCGCTAACGGTCCTGCTAGCCACCCGTAACACATTAGCTTCACTTACATTATTTGCTGTTATATGGTTTCTTACAGCTTGTGGCTCTGAGCGCTTGATCGATGCAACTGCTTCAGTTTTGAGAAGCAGCTGAGACGCTTATCCTGTGTCAAATTATCCTTAATTGACAAAGCAGTCTTTGGAGAAATGCTGACCACAAACAGCTAACGTTCCCTTTGGCCGTGGCCGTTCGTCGCCAGCAAACAAAAAAAGCTACCCACTGATATCTGTTGGCATCGTTTTTTGGAAGAGAAATATTTGCTTTTCTTCACGTCCAACAGTAAACGGACGAGCAGCTTTGGGAGAGACACTGAAAAAATTGCACCTCAAATGATCTGTGGTTCTTTTTTTGTATAGTCCATATGAAAACGCACCACTCACAAAATCTGAAATAGCTCCAGGGATTGATATGTGAAGTATATACGTATGATGCATTTGAGATAATGAATGATTCAACAAGACATGTAAACATCATTCAATTTCATTCACGATAATGTTAATGCGCGAGAGAGGTTTAACTGGTGTAGGGGTCAAAGAGGAAAGTCAATAACGGGTGTGACCGCCATTTGCATTGACACATGCGGTGCATCGTCGTCGCATGGAGTTGATCAGTCTCTGGATAGTGTTCTGAGGGATAGCATTCCACTCCTGAACAAGGGCAACCTCAAGTTATCGGATGTTGTCCATCTGGCGTCAACGTGAAAGACGTCGTCCAATTTCATCCCATAAGTGCTCGATAGGGGAGAGGTCGGGTGACAGAGCTGGCCACTGAAGCACGGGGATGTTCTGCTGTGCAAGGTACTGCATGGACACCCTTGCAGTGTGTGCCCTAGGGTTGTCCTGTTGGAACGTGTGGACATCGTGGTGTTGGTTGAAGAACGGCACAACATGGTTCTGCAGCACCTGGTCCCGGTAGTAGATGCCGTTCACCCTTCCTCTGCAGATATGGAGAGGGGTTCTGTGACGGTAGCTTATTCCACCCCACACCATAATGCTGCCACCACCCCAACGGTATGTTTGAACGACACAATCAGTGTTATAACGTTCACCACGTCTCCGCCAAACACGTATACGGCCATCTGCGTTCCTTAAGTGAAATCGTGACTTGTCAGAAAAGATGACACCGTGCCATTGTCATAGTCGCCAATTCTGGTGCCTGTTTGCCCACTGTAGACGCTGGTTTCGGTGACGATCCGTCAATATGGGGCCGAAATAAGGACGTCGTGCACGCAGGCCTGCAGCTCGAAGATGGTTCCGTACGGTGTTGGGGTGAATGAATCCATGTCGTCCTTGGCCTTGAGCAGCCGTTCTCGTCGCTGGTAGTGTTCGGTCTCGGACATGATCCCGTACGATCTGACGGTCCTGACGTGCCGTTGTCACACGTTGTTGACCCGGTCAAGGACGTTCTCGAGTGCTCCCCGTTTGCAGAAACCTTTGATGGAGTCTTGCGATCGTTGTGTGCGCGCAGTGTAGTCGTCTGGCAATTTCCCTGGTGCTGGCGCCAATTTGAAGCATGCCTATTGCACGTTCCCGTTCAGGGGCTGTAAGTCGCGGCATAGTGTCGACGTTTCACAAGTGTCAGTGAAGAAGTGAAATTTTATTCGGATTCACATGTTTTTAAAGGCAATGTGTGCGCAAATTCAGAGTGAAATTCATTTTTCCCGTGGTGTGCGTGCAAGATGTTGCGTTTTTGCAAAAAATTCCCTAGCGTTACAGTTAACATGAAATTCTCGCATTTCTTGCACCTGGCATGTCGGGTGATGTCACTGTAGTGTTGTTGTTGTATAAAAATTATATTGAAGTTCATTTGAACTTAAATATTGACTTTTTTCAAGTGGTGCGTTTTCATTTGTTCTCAGTATATTTCCAAAAGTGTAGACACTACTAAGGCATAGTATGATCTGCCGTTGTTAATGACTGCTAGAATAAGTTTTGGTGTGGACAGGTCCAGCACAGTGGTTGGCTCTGGCGAAGTCTGTACTAATGGGACGGCACTACCTGATGTCAGGTTTTGCCCAGATCTCGTGAAGATCTCGGGAGGAGCTTTTCAGAGAAGAAATCACGCTCACGAAATCATGTTCTTGGATTACGGCAAAATCCCTGTATCTTATGTTTAGAAACTTTTCAGAGGTTGAGCATGGACAACCAACATTATATCATTACTAATATGTATTAAAAGATGGAACTGCATGTTAGGTCCCCTTTAACAGATAAACAGCTCCGGTCAAGGAGTTCTAAGTGCACAGACAAAGAGTGCAGGACACCAATTAAGCATGTGCGAGAGATCTCGCGGAAACGCAGAAAGATACAGAGAAAGTAAAGCAAGAAGCGGCGACTAGAACAGGGCAATAGCTGAGATGGCGTTCGTAGTAATTAGTAACGGTGCAGCTTTACAAATTAAGCCAAGTGTTCATTAGTAGTTAGTAGTATATACATGGATTAGTTGGGTTAGTAAATTATGATACAAAATATCAATGTTTTTATTATTATTAGTAATCAAGGAAAGCAGGGCGAAGGAAGTAAACGAGAATTGAAGTAATAATATGAAACACCAGAAACCATTGAAACCACGCAAAGCATGATAGCACAGAGACTGGGAGAACAGACTGAAACAAACTGATCACAAGACAGGGGTGACACGTGCAATGAATACTGAAATGGCATGAACAGAAAACTGGGATGTATAATTAGCAAAAAAATAAAGAAAAGACATGGCAACAAACACAGAAACATGGGGGCAAAACAGAGAACCATAACGCTTATGTACAGTAGCTATATTAATGTTCTGCTCTTACGGACACGAAGAACTGGCACTGCTGCAATTTGATTTGCCTTGTTCAATTTTTGCGATTTTCTTCAAGTACATTGAGCTGATGAAGAAAGGTCTGGAACAACTAAGCCAAGAATGAGTATTTTCGTTTTTTTTTTTTGCATATCATAACAAAAAAATGTTATGCTTCAGGGAGGGGAATAGAAGTGGTACTTTGGACTGGCCCTGGGCTCTGATTGGCTCATCAAAGCATTCTCACTAGTAGTCGTAGAATAATTAATGCGCCAAAATGGGAAGAAAGTACAATGAATAATGTATTTTTAAGAAGTTATAATAAACAATATCATTAAAAGAACATTAAATCACATGTTTCATTGCAGTCCAGCTGGAGTTACACTCCAGATTATTTTATCTCTCCATCGTGTTGGAGCAGTGGATGGCTTTGGCCTTCCAATGGGCCCCAGGGTAAAGCAGACACAGCACTTGCAGATCAAGAAAGGATCATTGAGTCCATGAACCATGAAAAAGGACTTTCCTTTTGTACAATGAAATTCATACAAAATCAGCATTAATTATTTGCACTATGTGCAGCACTGAAACATTAATTCTTATGAATCCTTCGCAAGCTTCCTTCTTTACCTCTAGATGGCGATATGTGATTGACATCATTTCCACCAGCTCTCAGTTGAGGTCTTGAACCAGCAAGACTGCGAATAAAGGGACAATTCTGCAGCTCCCCATTAATCGCATTCATTTTATTTTATATTAAGGCTTTATTGGCTTGGCTTTATTTCAAGTGCCTAAGTTGAAATAACGAATGCAAATATTTTTTACTATGAAAACCCATCGATTTTATTTTTTAATTGCTCCCGCTCCACAAATCAAGTCACAGCATATAGTTTGGGATAATTGTTTCACCTGAGGAATAATCAAAACTCTTTATGGAGGAAGCAGTCATTACATCAGCGAAGATGCTGCATTTGCCTCTCTTCCCCACAATGTTGAACTGATCTGGGAAAGAAGGGCTATCTCCCAAATTACCCACATAAATTTTCTGAAATGTTTTGGTTCAGTTGCGGCAAGCTGTTCGAGTTGTGTTCTCACGGTATTGCCCGGTCAAAACTCATGCTTAAAATGCTTTACTTAATGGAAAAATTATTATGCGGTGGAAAGTGAAATGAATCTATTTCCAGTGTAGCTGGAAAGTGGTTTTGGGGTTTGAAAACATGTGTTGGGTCTGCATAGTTCTGATGCATGAATTGGCCCCACAGATCAGGATCAAATCACAGCTCTACCACTGGTGACTGAAGCCAGAAGCCCAAGGGGACAATGTATAGCTGACCTAAGTTTCTCAATCAGGAGTGGCTCAGTCAGTTGTACCATCTCTCTCTCTCTCTCTCTCTCTCTCTCTCTCTCTCTCTCTCACTTTCTCTCCCTTCTGTCTCTCTTCTTGCTCAGTTTAAACATGATGCAGATCACAGGCATCCAAATATCCAGTGAGGATCATGTGAGACAGAGAAATAGAGAACCTCTCTGGATATTGGGGTATCTGAGATGGGGTTGTTAAAACCGTGCATGAAGCATCTTCCAGTGACCAGGGTGGCCTACGGGCTGTGGTGAAAAAAGAAATTGTTGGTGACATCACCTGCTCCACAGGAGAGTGCGTCATTGATCACGCTCATCAGCTGCAGAGGATTGGACTTTCCTGCGCCCTTGTAAGTTTGGGAATTCCCAAATGTGAGTAAAATGTTGTGAAACAATTTAAAAAATGGTGTTCACTGTGATGAGCCTGCATAGCCCCAATGCAATGTAATAACATTTTATCCAATATGGGAGAGGTGAGGAGTGTTGCAAAGTGACAGAGAGATAATTCTTAACTGTACTTTACTTTAAAAAAAATTTTAGGTCAGCTTAGAATTGTTCTTGCATATGTTGCAATTTCTTATGTTGTTGATCATGACTGTCACATCTGTTGGTGCCAAGTTTTTGAACTGAGAATTGCTCATCCATGATATAGATTGCCAGATTCTCCCCAAACATTTGTACTCCAATCAAGATGAGTATCCTTAGAATATTTGAAAACATACTTAAAAATATATGTTTTATGATGTAAAGTAGAGTGAGGCCATCAGAGTGTAACAAAGCCTCGTTCAGCCATGGCAAAGTTTTATACGAGCACACAATTTAAAAGTGCTTCATGCGGGTCAGTGATACAATTACATATAAGATTATGGTAATCATTTATGTTGAGTCTACGCCAAATCCAAATCCACCGTCAAAATTCTGACCCCCAATTGTTGTGTAGTGGCCATTTTCTGAAAATTAATCAAATAATTTCACTAGTCTGTGGACTGCCATAAGTTTGCTGGAGCCAGGTTTTCATGCTGATCTGCTCGACAGGAACGCCAGCAGATCTGAGCTGATACTGAAGATAGGCATCTTCTTCTTCAGCTGAAGTATGACTTGAGTTCCAGAAAGGATTTGTCATTTCCATGATATTCTGTAATTTCACTTTTTCTTGTGTTTGTCCACTCTTTGAGTGCACATTCTCTGCTTTAATTGAACAGAATTTTTACATATTTTTTGTTTCACAGCACTTTCCATGCATATTATTGATTGTCTTTGAAAAATAAACTTAATCTTTTTTGTTCAAGGACTGGTGCCGTATTATTGAATTTAAACACAAAACCCAGGAATTGCCACTTTGCTTTCTTACACAACTGCTGTTCCCCAAAACGAGACAAAATTTCACCCACTGGAAGAAATAAAATCGATCCTAGCAGTGGCCACGTTTACATGGACAGTTTAATTCCACTTTCATTAGGAATGAAAGGCCATTCAGATTAAAACTGGTTATGTAAACACCTCAATCGGAATGAGAATGGCCATTCCGATTGAAAATTTAGTCCGATTAAAGGTGGTAGTATATTCCGTTTGTCATTCCAATTGAAAGAATCTTTCGTTCATGTAAACACTCATTCCTCCGTTATTTCTGTGAATGCTTGCTACCTTTCCTTCCTTGTGAGTGGGACAAGGCAGAAGTAAGGTAGAGCAGTCGTTGCGCTAACCGGTAGCCAATAGCCAAAGCACGGTCTTCTGCCTCCCTTTTTGATATTCTACCTCCCTTCTGCTCCTTAAGAGATGAATGATAATAATTAAAATAATGTGGTCAAACTGCTGCTTCAAAAATCAAAGCAACAGGGCTCTCAAGTTTTGAACGCAGGCAAGAGTGGGATTTTCTCTGGGGAGGAGGAGGCATGATACTCCCGTTTTCTACCGTGGGTGAATGAATAATGCAGCTTTCAGAACGTTGTTGCAGCAGGATCACGTAAGTAATTCCAGGACAACTGTGTTTTTTTTTCCATTGGTTGTTGCCCTATATCTGACCCAGATACGATAGTGACATTATCTGATCGGCTATTGTGTAGCCTCTTTCATTTTTTTGATTGGCTGGTAGGGGGTAAGCTGCCTCTGAGAACTCCACGGGAGACGTGTTTGATTCCTGCCAGTTTCCACAGTTATAGCGGTGCCGCTGCGCATATAGGCCTACTGTTGGAAATTGTTTTCGTTTTAATTATTTTTTTGCGTGAGAAATACAATGTTGGCATAAGTGCGTGACATCCGACTGAAATGAGTGACAATCACGCTCATTGCATGACACTACAGAGGCCTGAAGCAAAATCAGTCCGAAAAAGGCACTGCTAACGTCATTCATTTTGTCCCTATCAGGAACGAAGACGAGCCGAATATTTTTCTTCCAGTAGGCTAAACGGAAACACGTATACACATATCTGCCACGCTCCCTATCCAATCAGAAGCCTTCCCAGCACCAAACCTTATGCAAAAATGATTAAATGCATCTTCCATGTAAACCCCCATTTGGAACGACTATATCCCATGTAAACTTGCTGGAAAAAAGTTCATTTCAAATGGTTTCATTCGGATTAATGCATTCTGAATGAAAAGTCTTCATGTAAACGTGGCCAATAACATCAAAGAATAGGTGTGCCCTGTTTAGACTGAATTTGGGACTTAAACTGTTTTAGTTAAAGGGTCAGGTTCAGTCATACATAAAGCTGTCATTAGTACATTCACGGAATTGATTCTCATGGTGGTCGGCTTTCAAATCTGATGGGACTGGCCAGAAAACAATGGGACTGGCCTTCACTTGAGAGAGGGCCTTCCAAATCTGTGGAAAAAAATAAACCTGATTACAAACCCCAATTCCAATGAAGTTGGGACATTGTGTAAAACGTGAATAAAAACAGAATACAATGATTTGCAAATCCTTTTTGACCTATATTGGATTGAGTACACTACAAACACAAGATATTTAATGTTCAAACTGATAAATTTAATTTTTTTTTGGAGATATTCACTCATTTTGAATTTGATGTCCGCAACACGTTCCAGAAAAGCTGGGACAGGGACATATTTACCACTGTGTTACATCACTTTTCCTTTTAACCTCACTCAATAAGCATTTGGTAACTGAGGACTCTAATTGTAGAAGTGTATTGTATTGTATTCTGTTTTTATTCACGTTTTACACAATGTCCCAACTTCATTGGAATTGGGGTTTGTAAATACATTATCTCCCCTAGTCTGCCCCCATCCCTCCCGCGATTGTATAGAGTGCTGAAGAGCACATGTTTAAATCCCTATTTTCGCTCATCACAATTTCATTACTTACTCATTATGCTATGATACGTCTATGCATAGCAGTTGTAGAGTAGAGTGGCTGTGACCACTGTTCACTGTCATTCATGATTCTCACTCACTCATCAAGCATGCAGCTTTGAGGGATCCAGCCATTCCCCTTAAAGGGTTGTCTGCCGTAACAAAATACACTTCTCAGATGCAAGGAGGGACAGGCCCCTACTATTCCTGCATGACAAAGCTCCCAGCACTGGATAATTAAGAGCCTTGTGTGCCCAAGAATGCACACCATTGTGAGGAATGTGTTGCTGCCACATGCAACAAATTAGAGGAGCAAACCAGGCTAAGAGACAAAAGAATCACTGCATGAATAGACAGTGCCCTTGTTGCTGTGTACCAGAGAAATGATGAGTGTCAATTCTAGAAGATGAAAAACTTCCTGGCATAGCTCTTTGAAATGGGTATATCATCCATTATGGCTGCGCAAACATAATTTATTCATGTAGTAAAAGCTCTTGCAATAATGAAACAGGTATCAAGGACAGATGAACCCAAATAGAGAAAAGAGTCAGAAATGCACAAATTCCTTTTACTGCCTCACTTCCACAAGAACTGGAACGGTGCATAAAATGCCGATAAAAGCAGAAATAAGTGATTTGTAAATTCCTTCATTCAGCTGAAAATAGTGAAAAGAAAAATATTCAGTTATTTTTTGCTGACTGTATTGATTTTTGTAAAAATTTGCAAGTTCCAAATTTGATACCTGCAATGTACATTGTAAAAAGAAATTGCAGTTTTTACTCTAAAAAGTTAGTGTCTGGTTGCCTTAAGATTTTACCTGGCAATCATTACAAAATTGCCTCAATTTCTCATCTTAAATTCAGTTCATGCACAACGTAAAATTTTAGGGCATCCTGGATAGTAATTTTTTAAATTTTTAACAAGTTTTTAAACAGTGCATTTCAAAACAACTGGGACAGGAGAATGGGGCGGCTAAAAGTTGTGGAATCTTCAGAAAAACACCTATGTGATGTTTCAATTATGATTAACTATGCAATGAGTCAATCACAAAGGCATGGCCATTTACCTGCATGATTGCTGAAGGTTCAGCACTTCGCAAAGGCTGTATTAACAAACATCAGTGCAATTGAGAAGCGTGATTGGATCTCAACATCAGTGGACAATAATAGTGAAAAGATTCTGAGAATCTAGTGAAACAGAAGCAATTTCCATGTGTTAAAGATTTCAAATCTCAATATCATATGCGCTTGACCTTCAAATGACATTCTTCAGCGAATAAAGGCAATTTTGGTGACAAGTACATCCAGCTTTTTTGCAGCAAGCCCACAGCAACTTGCTGTAAAGGAAAAATAGACAGCCGTCAGATTGGAAAACGTAAATGGATGAGACCACACTGACGATTCGTTCAGGAACCACACGCAAGAGATGGAAATCCAAAAAAAGATATGCCTTCAATGAAGTCCGAGTCAAAGCCAAAAAAGAATTGCTAAGCCACAATATGAAATCCATAAACAGTGTCGACTAGACAGGCAGGGGTCAGAACCAGGAAGACAGATGAGCAAAGGTACATAAACGGTAGGCAATAAGTCATAGTCGATGAACAAATCCAAGGGTCATACACAGGGCATCCAAACACAGAAATTGTGGTCATACAAAAATGGGTCAAAATCCAAAAAAACAAAATAATACAAGAAGGGAAATGGCAAAAATCGTAGTCGGACAAACCAGTAGAAGAAAAACAACACTCAATGCCATACACGGCGCTCTGCACAAAGAAATATTGATCAACGTTCTGACAAAGTCAGAACAGCAGTGATGACTCTTAAATAGAAGGGAAGGAAGTCGCATGTTACGCAGGGAACAGGTGAGCTGGATCAGACTAATTACAATGGGAGGAACACATGAGGGAAACCCTAACCACGAAAATTGGTGAAAGCCAAGACACGGACGGGAATCACACAGACAGCCTATGACATTTAAACAGCTCCGGTCAAGGAGTTCTAAGTGCACAGATAACGAGTGCAGGAAAGTAATTAAGCATGTATGAGAGATCTCACAGAAACGCAGGGGGAGACAGGTAAAGCTGAGCAAGAGGCGGAGATTAGAACAGGGTGATTGCTGAGAGGGAATTAGTAAAGTGCAACTTTACAGATTTAACTAGAGTGCTCGTTAGTAAGTTAGTAATCTATGTACATGGATTAGTTGTGTTAGTAGACTATGATACAAAATACAAATGTTAGTTTTGTTGGTAATCAGAACAGTAAGACGAAGGAAGTAAACGAGAATCGAAGGAATATATTAAACACCAGAATTCATTTAAATCACCTGAAGTAACTAATGGAATGAACTAAAAACCTGAGAATTGCAATAACCTAAAAGAATAAATAAAAGACAAAATCATAAAAGATGTACAACAGGCTAGTTACTTTACGCAACATAATCAGAGTAGAGACAGACCACTAGCCTCTGATTTCAATCTTTGGCAAGCCTCTACTCAGCGCTCCCAAGAGACTTCAAGGCATGCTCATGACCCTACAAAACTACAGTCTGAAAGTCGTCCACAAACGGAGTCAGGAGATGTTCATCAGTGACATCATCAGCAGGGCCACAGCAGAATGCACTGGCAGGGGGCCAACCTACCAGCAGCACACTATCTGTTCACTCCAAGAGGTGCAAGAGGACATGCAACATGAACCAGGCAGACTACCTTCATGTAACTGATCAATGCCTGGAACAAATAAGGCAGCAACTGACTCGGATGAAAGTCTTCAGACACTGAGGTCCATGGTTCTCGTGGGCTGGCAGAACGCCAAAGACAAGACACGTCTCATCATCAGAGGGTATTAGTCCTATCGGGATTATCAATGCTCAGAATGGTATTTTGTTCCGAGGGCAGAGAGTTTTTATTCCAAAATCGCTACGCCCAAGGATGCTTGCACTCATACACTCTATTCACATAGGGGGAGATGCGTGCCACTGGCAAACTGGCTGGATATGCAGACAGAGATTAAGGACTTTGTGAGTGCCTGCATGACCTGCAATGAGTATGCTTATAACCAGAAGAAAGAAACCATGCTCTCCCACGAACTGCCTACCAGGCCACAGCAAGATATCGGCATGGACCTTTTCAGTCTTAGGGGGAAGGACTACCTGCTCATTGTCAATTATTATTCTGAGTTTTGGGAGATTGAGCTCCTCCCTGACCTTACCCGAGACAGTCATCAGACTCTGTAAGGCGCAGTTCACGTGACATGGACTGCCAGACAAGGTCATGACAGACAACGGCCCTCAATTTACATCTCAATTTGTTCATTTCACCTCTGAAAGGGAGTTTGAGCATGTGACCTCTTCTACGAGACACCCCAAGGCGAACGGCAAAGCAGAGTCGGCCATTAAGATTGCAAAAATTCTGCTGCACACAGCCTTACGTGATCACAATGACCCTTGGAAGGCGATACCTCACTGGAGGATTACTCCAACTGAAAACATGGACAGCAGCCCAGCGCAGAAGCTCATGCCCCGTTGGCTGAAGATGTCCATTCCCGTAACAAACAAACTCCTTGAACCTGCTGAGGTGAAGGGGGTCACCGAAAAACTGTGGCACAGGAGGCAGCTTGTCAAGTCTTTCTACGGCTGGGTGATAATACCCTTATCTGGAGGGCTGGGACCTGGCTCAGCAAAGTTGCAACTAGATCGCACCTGGTGGTTGTTGAGGGTTCCATCTATTGATGCAACAGGGTAAACCTTAGAGTGAATGAACCATGTGCTACTCGAGCGTGTGGGGAGAACGAGCCGAAGTCTGCGCACATTGCAGAGAGTAATGCTGTAGAGACTTCCCCAGCCATGACCAAGCCAAGCCCTGTCAGGCCCACAGCTACGGCCTTGTCTGTCAATCTGCCACCAGTGGCCTCTCCTTGTTCAGTGGGGGCTGCATCCTCAATGGGACTCATGTGTACCAGGGATGGACAGCTGTCAAAGTCACCAAAGAGGCTGGACTGGTAGTATGGACATTTGGAAACAATGGACTCAGGTTCTGTCAGTGAAGACATTGTTATGACTAAAAAAATTTTAAAAAGTGGTACTGCTGGGTTGCAATTTGCATGTTATGCTTGCTGGGTTGAAATGACTAATAGGGGTTACCTATGGATAAAAAGAAAATTTTGTTTTAGTTTTGGGTCTATGTTATAAGAAGTTATTTCAAATATACTGAGTCAAAAAAGAAACTTCACACTCATAAATTTGTGAATATTTTCTTGAAACTTTTAATAAAAGAGTTTTTATTATCACTAGGGGTAAATGCGTTGTCAAAGACATCATGACACTCATTAACTCCGATGTGCGCAGGTACTTTAGGGTACTTGTTTTCTCGTGTTCCTAGTCACATGACCATATGAGAGATGCGCAACTGAGCTCACGTTAGCACATTAGAGTGACATCTCAGAAAAACAAGTTTTTACAGTTAATTGTTCGTTGATTTTCAATGCCATGGCTGTCAAACATTCAGCGTGAACATGCCATTGGCATGCTGAATACGGAAACGTCCGTCTCTGACGCTGCAAGGGTTATGGGATGCAGTCGATGGACTATCCATGATCTTCAGACACGTCTCCAACAAACTGGCACCACAGCTGACCGACCTGGTTCTGGTAGCCCACGAGTGACGTCAAAAGCAGAAGACCGACAAATTGTCTTACGTCATTTGCATAATCGATTTGTCACACTAACGTCCACTAGGAATGAATTGTTTAGAGGTTGTGTGACTGCCCAAACCATAGGTAATCGCCTGCACGCTGCTCTTATTCAAGTTGAAACTTACCATTTTTACTCTTGGACATTAGCGTAGAATTTCCGGTGAAATTGGTTACATTATGGACATTATTTTTATGATACACCATCTTTAATGAGTACAGAATTAAATAAAATCATTATTTAAAACCTCATTTCTTGTATGTTCAACTTATCGACCTCCAAACGAGTGTGAAGTTTTTATTTTGGCTGAGTATAGTTTCCAAGATATGGCCTGGAAAACAAGTTGTTTCATTAGGGAGTTATGGAATCACAGATGGAGGGTAAAGTTCATTGGTAAACGCCTGCGTTATTAGTTATGCAATGATTTATCATTAATTCACAAGTTTGACGCCCTATTGAGCGAACAGACTAAGTTATGAAATGTGCCCCTGGTCTGGATCATAAAATGATTTACCATTACAGGCAAGTTTTTACACTTGTTGACTGCAAGAAAATCTTCCTAAGAATTTTAATCTTATAATTGCACTTAAAACATTTATTTGTAATTGATGGGGTAAAAAAATGTCTCTACTGCCATGGACAAAATAAGAAATTAGTCAAATTTATCTCAGTGGCAGAAATGTTTTTTTTTCTGAGAAAAAAAAGGAATAGAGAGAGGTTTTTGAGGCTAAATACATGATCAAAATTCTCAATAAGTTTTATTTTTGCAGTGTTGATTGACTGAGTTTATTCAGTAAAATAATGCACAAAATACATTATATAGTGTACAGTAAAATACATGGATAACACAATAAAGTGAAAATACTTATTTCCATTGTGGTCCAATAATTGCTATAACTAGTGTCATGGCAGTATCCCAGACTCAACTTGAAGGCCTTCTGTAGAGTGGGCACCTCCACCCGCACCATTGTTTTTGACTTCTTCTGTGATGTTGACCATTACCTTGGACTTGGACCTTTGAAAATCACTTCTTGCTGTTGTCATACATGACCTTTCCACAATGTCATCAAAAGCAATTCAGAATTTTATATATAATCCTGTTTTAAGTCAGACAGATAGACAGAGAGCCAAACAGGGCTGAAAACTTAACTTCCATATCATTGGCAGAGGTAAGTAAAAAAGGAAAGTTAGAACATTGTTGTTAAGAATGTTGTAAGGCTAACAATTTCATTCTCACCCATGATTAATGGTTAAATAAAATGCAAATAAACTAGTGACATAGACCAAGTTCAAATGAATATGCTTTGCAATGTGCGGATTTAACAGCTGAATCATTTTTGGCAGCCAAGAATTCAAATAGTAAAGATTCACCCTGAGGCCAGTGTTGAGTACTCTGCTGTTGAGTCAGAAATAAAGTTTACCTTCAGCGTTTACTTCTGCTGTCACATGTTCTGTTGTCCCTGACTTCAGAATTAAATAATCTGGTGAAGCTGAATGACGTCCAGATGTAGTTGCAACAGTTAAGAGACCCACAAAAACAGTGAAGTTGAGCAATTCGCTTGAAATCACATTGTAGAAGGTGAAATTATCCTTCACCTCCATCTACCCAGCCCAACGGGATTCATATTTCCTGGGGATTATTTTGGGGATCTTTGGCCTTAATCTCAGCAGGTTATCTTGTGTATCTTGCGTTGCATGTCACCGCTGAAAAAGTTTAAAATTATGGTTTACAGAGGAGTCACTCCCTAACAGAGATTCTTAGTGGCCCATTTTCTGGGGAGGAAGAGTGGGAGCAAATAGGAGTGCAGGGGGGTGAGGGTATGAGGGTAGAGGGAGTGAGGGAGACGAGTGATCGGGCTCAGGGTGTGAGGGGAGGATGAGTGAGGGGAGAGGACTGAGGGATAAGGGTGTGAGGGGAGGTGTACTGGAGGAGAGGAGTGCAGCTATAAGGGCATGAGAGGAGGGGTAGTGGAGGAGAGGAGAATGAGGGATAAGAGCGTGAGAGGAGAGTAAATGAGGGAGAGCGATGGGAGATAAGAGCATGAGAGGAAGGGTGGGGGGAGAGGAGTACAGGATGATGGGGCTTGAGAGGAAGATGAATGGGGAAGAAAAATGGGGGAAGAGAGCATGAGAGGAGGAGTGGAGGAGAGAGGAATGCGGGAGGATAAGGGTGGGAGATGAGGGTGAGTAGGGGGAGAGAAAGTGGCAACCTTCAGGGCTGAGCAGTGAGGTCAAGGTGTAAGTGCCAAAAACTGCAGTTCCTCAAATGGCCACTTGAGGCTGGTTGCAAAAGCAAGACAACCCTCATCGTTGAAAAAAGCCTAAATCTACAGCAGAAATAAATATAATCCACAACCCGATTCAAAAAACAGTTTCATTTTCTACAGCTAATTTTCCCCTCCATAAAAACTGTGGGGGGAAGGGTGAATTTTTATTTCACTCACCAGTACACATTATTTTGAAGCTTAAAGTTAGGCGCAATTAACTCATTCCCTATGGCAAGCTGCTGCCAATGACGCGGCGAATTTTACCATTCCCTACGGTAGGCCGGTGCCGGCGACGTGGATGACTATTTGCAGTCCAATGAAAACACAAAATCAGTTGACGATCACTGTGATGGGCCACCTGTACTTCAATACTTTATATTGTATCATTTTCGGGAAAAGTATTCCGTACAAACGCAACAATTTTATATAAAAGTATTCCATAGGGAATGAGTTAAGGGCATAAGTGACAGATGGTTGCAATCACATCATTGGCTCTTTTTGCCTTGAAAGTTGGCTAGCCCAGCCATAAGCTGTGCATGGCATCATCTCAGCTAGGCTAATTCCAGTCGCTCAGCTTGACCGCTAGGCCACCTCTGTGGTGTTGGTGACATTGGCCTGATCCCAAACCTGCCCCTACCTGCTTGCCCTATCCATGTCCCTCAATGTGTTCCAGCTTAAGGCTTGCCATAATAAGTGCCATTCCAAACCAATTGATGCAGAGTGAAAGTGGGTTATAAAACCCTCCACAGCAAGTTTAAATCAATGCAAGCTTACACACCATGCTGCTTTCAAGTGCAGCACTCCATTTGCGTCAGTGATAAAGCAAACACCACACAACTACAAACGTGAGTTCTGTATGAGTATTTCCGTTACATTAGATTGCATTACATTTATTTAGCAGATGCTTTTCTCTAAAGCGACTTATAGTAAGTGTATGGAATTAGGCCATTGACACTGTAACACAACAGACCAGACAGGTTACAAGCCATATACAACATTTGACACCTTAAGCAATGAACAAGTAAACATAGACTAGGTGGTGGGCAATTAGAAAGCAGAAGAAAGCAAATTGAAACAAACATTTCCGAGCAAGTTTTTTTTAGTTATGGAGGAGAGGGGGGCTCTAGGTCAGGTACAGTCGAAACAAATGAGTTGTTAGGTCGCAACGGAAGATCTACAGAGACTGAGTAGTTCATAGGGAGGAGGGTGGGTCATTCCATCACAAGGGAGCAAGATGGAAATAGATAATTGATCTGGTTCAGCGATTGGCATTCTGACAGAGGGCAGGAGGACAGAATCGTTCTGAGGCTGTAGAACGAAGTGTCCAAGAAGGTGTGTACGGTATGATTACCGCTTGTCGGTAGGAGGAGGCTGTCTTGTTTGCAGCAATATAAGCTAGGGTCAGGACTTTGAATCTGACTCTGGCACCAACTGGCAGATAGTGCAGGAATTTCAGCCGGGGGCTCGCATGGGAGAACTTGGGGAGGTGGAAGATGAGACAAGCTGCTGCACTTTGGAGGAGTTGCAGTGGTTGAAGGGCAGAGAATGGTAGACCAACAAGAAAAAGTAGCAGTAGCCTAGGCAGGAGATCATTGTTGCTTGAATCAGGAACTGTGCTGAATAGGTGGTCAGGTACGGTTGAATCCTTCTGATGTTGTACAGAAGAAATCTGCAGGACCGTGTTGTCGCTGCAACGTGTTTCATGAGGTCTAATTAGTTGTCCAAGACAACCCCCAGGTTCTTCACTGAGCAAGTAATGGCTACTGCGGTGCCGTCAACAGTGATGCCAAACTGTTGTGGAGGGGAGGTTCGATAGGGGATAAAGAGAACCTCCGTCTTCTTCGTGTTGAACTTACATGATGTCTGGCGCTGGTCCTGTAGAGCCAGAGGGTGTGCTGAGTTAGGTTTTAATCGGGTTGAGAAAACCAAAGACACCAGGTGATATAAGTGAAGGGTGTAATCAACTGCTTTAATTTATCAATCAAGTAACACTAAAAATCAGCAGACACTGCGGCTCTCCAGGACCAGGGTTGGCCACCCCTGGAGTAGGTGAAAGGACGGTTCCTCAATGTGTGAGAACTGTCCAGGGTGGCGGAGGAAGCGTGATGGTTTGGGGCTGTTTTGCTGATTCCAGTGTCACTGACTTATTGAGTGAAAGGCACTCTGAACAAAAAAAAGGTTACCACAGCATTCTGCAGCGCCATGCAGTACCCTCTGGTGTGCACCTAGTTGGTCAGGGGTTAATCCTACAGCAAGGAAATGATCCAAAACATAAGTCCAAGCTCTGCCAGAATTGCCTTAGGAAAAAAGAACTAGATGGTAAGCTTGAGAACATGGAGTGGCCAGCACAGTCTCCAGACTTAAACCCCATCAAGATGGTTTGGGATGAACTGGACAGAAGAGGGAAAGCAAAGCAACCAACAAGTGCCGCACATTTATGGGAACTTCTGCAATGGAGTTGGCAAGAACTTTCTGAAGAATATTTGATTTCCATTGTACGAAGAATGCCACAAGTGTGTTCAGCTGTTATATCTGCCAAAGGTGGCTACTTTGAGTCAAAAGTTTAAAATACATTTTGGTTTTTAAATTGATTCCACGATTTTTTTTTTTTACTTTGATTGATAATTTGTTCTATCATATCTATGCTTTCATTCCAGAGTACAATGAGACATTAAATTGCATAAGTTTCTATTAACCCTTTCCGCAGAAGTGAAATCTAGCTATTTGGGGGTTACCTTATTTAAGGCTTTATAATACAAGATTGCAGCTTCACAGAGAGGAAGGGAGTGGCTGAACTGAGTCAAGACACTTGAAGCATTTAGACTCCCATTGTATTTCAGTTTAATTTCATGATTTTGGTAGAGAAAAGAGGCTGCAAACACAAAAAGATCGTCATGAAAATTCAACATTGAACTTGCAAATAATAATAATAATAATAATAATAATACTGGGAATTTAAAAAGTGTTGGGGCGTAAATCTATACATTTCTGGGATCATAAACTCCTTGACCACAAGCATAATTCATCATAAACATTAGAATCTTGATTACTGACTTACTATGAGCCAAATTAGACCGCTATCCAGGTGGCTCCCCAAAGTCTGAGATCCCTCAAAATGGTGCGCTATCAGATCATAAAATAATCATATATTGAACACAAATAAAGTTTTGAGGCATGAAATTTAATATGAACTAATGATTTTCTGGTTGAGTTTAGCATAAATTTATCAATATCAGTGCAGTTGAACATCAGTGGTCACCAGTAACCTCTCCCAACACAAAACATGCCTTTTCTCCTTAATATAGTTTAGAGTTTTGTTCATTTTTCTTCAAATGCCCCCAAGCCAGCACACATACTCTGCTGATTAAACGGTCAGAACATTCCCCCTGCAATGAAAGCTAGCAGTTCCCTCTTCCAAGCTCACAACCTTATTTAAACACTTATAAGGAACAAGTACAACTCACTAACTCAGTAATATCTGAATTCTGAAATATACCTTATTTTAACAGAACAAACATTCCACTTTCAGAGAAAATCAAACAATATATGCCTCCCTATATTCAACAGAATAGTGCAATGAACGTACCAGGGGGTTGACCAAAATGCATGACCAGTCTACGTTTTACACAGGAGAAAAACCTCGTTATTTGATTTTGTTGAATACGATATACATTACGAAACAAAAAGCAAAAGTTGCAGCCTAACCTTTTTCATGAATCCCTCCTCCAGAGACCGATGCGTCCAGTAGAAGGAACCCTCCAGTCCTGTTTCATTCGAAATAATTCCCATTGACCATGTCCTTACCTCATTTAAATCTTCACTTCAGGCCAGTTTATGGAGTCTTTTTTTCTATAAATTGTGTTATTTTCAGCGGCGCAATCATGCTCAAGGTTGAACGGATACAACCTACCTTGCTGATACACATAGACTTGTATGCTCTTATGTTTGTCCAATAAATGTGTTTCAGTTACTGTGGAAAGTTTAAGCACTTGGGAATTGGATAAGAAACGAGCCAATCAATACATTGTTACTGGGGACGTTTCGCGAGGGCGTGAACTATAACTGTGCAGTTACGCAGCAGAGCCTGAGTATATAATTGAATGATTGGCTATCAACACCAGTACTTGGGTGGATATAAGGAAGCACTGAATTTGTCAATGGAGGAATCTACGCATAAATTCACGGTAGGGAACTACGCATTTTTTGTTTGTGATGACTGTAATTGTGAGAGTGAGAGGATCGATATCATGTTGAATTTTTCGCTTCAGAAAACTGATTTTTCTTAACCACCAATTGGAATACCGTTGGCTCACTGTAGCTAAAGTGGTTGCTACGGAGGACAACAATTTTTTTCTGTTGCAAGAGATCATTTTTTTAAACTGCTGGATTGATTCTATGGCCAAGGATAATGACCAGTTTGCATATCAGGCTTAGCTGAGGAGTTTAATTCATGCAACTCCTGAAAAACAGGGATTTGAGCGAACATCGCCATGTTTTAAACCATGTTGGAGGTCTGCTTGCTTGTGAATATAATGGATCCGGGTGTGCCATTTAGTGATAAAATATTGTAACTGCGTGCATAAATTTTCACCTCCATGTCTGCGGGCGGACACATCTGCCCAAAAGGAATAAAAAACTGGAAAAATTGGGGTGTCCTAAAACTTTTGACTGGTAGTGTACCCATAAAGTATTTGGTGTAAAAAATTTTGAGTGTTTCACCTTTTACTTTCAATGCAACCATGTAAGAAGTAAACCGCTTTTGCAGATCAAGTAAAAAGTATCCAACTTTAACAGCCTTTATTTCAAAATCATTAAATGTCTAAATTAATTTGATACATTCACAGATTGATCCAAATCAAATAGAGCTGAATTTATCTTTCTGGCAGTGTGCTATGGATATGCTTGCCTCCTGAATTAATTTTTTTGAATAAAAAATATCCACAATATTCAGCAGACTTTACCAATAAATTTATCCAATAATACTGTACTTTTGTAGAATGATTCATAAAAGCTCAGATGCGATGACCTGTACTAAATATCATGTCAATGTTTACTGAATTAAGCCAAAACCTGCAAAAACTGTGAACATACCCAATATTAGCCATCCACTGAAATTACTTGCTAACAACAAAATATAAACATGCCACTAGTAATAGGTTCATGTAAAAGAGGAAGCCATTCATGAATTTTAGAATATTTAGAGAGGTAGTTGTTTTAGAAATTGACAGTATGCTTTGAGACATTCCTGGTTGTGAGGACATAATTCACCTCTGGCACATTGCCAGTTGAGTGAAGTGGAGTGCTTACAGTGAATTAGACACAGCATATTTGGCTCCGTTTCCTGGCTCCGGCACTTTTTTGTAGCCTGTTGGTAGTGCCGTTTTTTTTTTTATCCCAGAGCTAGTCAGGCTGCCTCAGTTCCGTATTGGAAACAAACAAAGCATACTATTCATTATAGATAATTCATTGTAAATGATAGAGTGCACTTTCAGAAAAACAGGTAGAGGATGAAATTGTAATCTCTCAGGAACACATTTTCTGAAGCAGCCTGAGAGGTAGAATAATGTTCTTTGAGGGCAAATAACAACAAGTGCAAAAAGCTACAGCAGCAGCCACTTTTGGGTGACTGCAAGCTTTGCAGAGGGTGATGGTGATCCAGGCTACAGCCTTCCTGACCTGACAAAGGATGTTGCAGCGATTGCTTGAACCCCGCAGCTATGACCACACATTACAAGGAAAAATAAACTTACATCAAGTTTTCCGGAATTTAGTGCACCAAATGATTCACTGTTAATGCTGATAATACGGCACACTTAAATGTTTCAAGGACGCCGACTATCTCAAAAAATTGTGTGAGCCAGTTAAATGAGCTTGTGCTCACAGCGCTTAAAAACAAAGCAAAATAACTTTTCAAATGATATACGATGTTTTTTGAAGTACCGCAAGGCAATAAAATTGGTTTACATTTTTTTTTTTTTGAGGTAATCAGAACATTTGAATGCACCACACTGTTTGGGTTTGGAGTGCTGATGAATATGAAAATTAGTCTCAAATGTTTCTTTTCAACTCAAATATCTTTGCTGCATCAGTAAAAAGAAATAAGAAATAAAATAGCAGAAGAACATGAGGAGGAGTGAAAACAGAAGTACACTGTCAAAGAAGAGACAGGGTGCAGGATGGGAAAAGGATCAGAAGTGCTTTCCAGTGCAACCACATTTTAGTGTGCAGGCAGTAAGCCCGCCGGTTTTCCTCCCCAGCGAGCATTCACTCCCCCTCCCCCAACACATCTGGACACAATCCTACAATCCTGCAGCATTAGCATGCCAGCTGTGGACACTGCGCAGGCAGCGGGGGATGGGGTAGTTGGGAGGAGTGGGGGGGTGGAGGGGACAGCGAGTGGTGGACAAATGGAACCCACACCCACTGTGGGCTATCCCAGACAGTCAGCCCAAACACACAATAGCGGCAAGTGATGATTAAATGGCCAATTTAACAGGGGAAAAACAGTGGGGAGCTCCCAGCTCTGAACACACACCGGCCAACACCACAACCACTTCGCCAAAGTTTCTACTTTCCAAAATATCATGTTTCAAAACGAATTAAGAGTATATTTTTCATTTGTTGGAATGTAAAAAAAAATTTATATCATATAGCAAATAAAAATTTTCTCACCCAGCAACATAAAATGCTGGATGAAATGACAATTTTGAAGTGAAGATTAAGTCATTGAAATACTAAAACGTATGTGATGCACTGCAGACACATCCGCTGATGAGCCAAAACATTTTGGCCACTCACAGATGAAGTTAATAACTACTGTATATTTATCTCATAATCAAGTCATTTGGCAAGGTCTGCAAACTGACCTCAGGGTCGTCAGCAAACGGTTTTCATTGTCAAAGGGTAGGACACAGGAGAAATGGGATCAGAGCTTGAAGGACTAAATCATGATGGCCTGTCAGCTGAGAGCATCTCTGAAGCAGCACAGTTTGTGAGGTGCTCTCAGTCAGCAGTGGGGGGTCCCTACCAACACTGGTTCAAGGAGGGACGCAGTATCACTGGGCAACAGGATGTTTGGCACCCAAGGATAATCAACAGAAGGGGGCAAAAGAGGTTACCATGTCTACTTGTGCTGCACCAACAGAAAGGCTACTGTGTCACAAGTCACAGGAAATTTTAATGATGGTTATGGGAGGAATGTGTCACAGTACACAATGCATAGCACCCCACTGCATATGGGGCTTTACAGACACTGACTGGTTGGTGTGCCCAATCTAACCTCAGTCCACCACTGAAAGCACCTTCAATGGGCAAGGATCAGAAATGGACCAAAACAGAATAAGGTCACCTGGTCCAAAGCGTATTGGCTTAGTACGTGTTTATAGTTTACCTGTGGAAAAAATGGCACCAAGATTTGCTGTGGGGTGGAGCAAACTGGTGTAGGGAGGGTGATGTTCATGGAAATGCTTGTGATTTGGATCATTTTTGTATACTTATACAGTATGTAAACTTTGAAAAAGTATATTACCCCTTCCCAATTTCTTATATTTTTTCATATTTGTCACACTTAAATGTTTCAAATCATTTAACTAACTTTGATGTTAGACAAAAATAACACAAATAAATGAAAAATGCAGTTGTAAATGATGATTTATTGAAGGAAAAAAGCTCTCTGACCTTATAGGTGCTCTAAGTCCTGTTATGTGGTTTCTAAGCTAGAATATTTTTTTGTTACATACAGCAAACATCTCCTCATGATCCACTTAGCTGCCTGTCCCCTGCATACGCTGTAAAAAAACGCGGACCCTATGGACAGGCCAGCCTCCAAAAACTGCAACATAAACCATCCAACCAATCATTGTCAACAGGAATGGGGGGTGGGGTTTGGGTCCTATGGGTCCTATGGGAAAAAGTAATTGCCCCTTCCATTACTTATCAATAAATTATTAAATTTAATTGATAATTGTGTTCAAATTCACAACATACATCCAGACATAATTACTGTCCACCCTACTGAATCTTAGCATCACTTAAATGAACCCCGTCCGGCAATGTGACAAAGGCAAAACGCAGCACTAGATGCCGTAAACTAAAAAAATTCAAGAACAGATGAAAAACAAAGTTGTCGGTATCTATCAGTCTGGAAAGGGTTACTAAGCCATATCTAAGGCCCTGCAAATCATGGTCATTATCTACAAATGGAGAAAACTTGAAACAGTGCTGAACCCTCCATGGAGTGGCCAACCTACCAAATTACATACAAGAATGCATCAATGACTCATCCAGGAGGTCACTGTATGGGTTGTGCTTCGCACACTGGTGATGTGCATGGAGGACAGGAAGTTGAGGACTGGTGCAAGGATGGACTTGGTTGTATTTACTATGCATTCTGCGCAGCAGGAAGGCACACACTAGGCAATACATGAACTTCACCCCTTTCAGCAGAATACAAATAATGTCAATTTTTTCTCGTAATGCATGAGCCTGTTTAGGCTTTCTAAGTCAGTTTTTGTGTCACAGAGAGTATGAAAAATTATTTCAGTGAAGCAAGACATTTGTAAATTCAGTTGCAGAAGGATTTGGAATTTAATTCTGGAATTTTTGGACGCCGGCATCTATATCTGTGCAAAAGAGTTAAAGTGCTGAAAACAGCACGACGTACAAGAGTTAGAGTATATAAACGCTAAAAGCAGGAAATACACACTTAATGCAGGAAAATCAATAATTTACACATGCAATATGGGAAGAATAAGTCTATACAAGACAGAGTAACAACATGAGCATGTGACTTATGCCGTTTACAAGACTTAGCAAAGACTAAGAGCGAGGCTCAGTCCTAAATAGCTGAACAGCGCCACGCAGAGGAAAAGAACAGCAGATGCATGCAATGATTGCAGGACTGAAGAATGCGGTCTGGATTTTAATAGACTGGTGAGTTTGTAGGCTGGAGGCGTGGCCTTACAGTCACAAATGAACCGAGAACAATATCTGGAAAACAGCAGGTCTCGCTTGCCTCAGTTAAGGTCAGTGTCCATGACTCCACAGTAAAAAAAGAGATTGGGCCAAAATGGCATCCATGAAAGCGTTGCGAGGTGAAAACCACTGCTGTCCGAAAAGAACACAAAGCCTCATCTCACTTCACCAAGAAACATGCAGATGACCCTGTAAACTTTCAGGATAAGACTTAAAAATGGAACTTCCTTTTCCCTTGCGCTTTCCAGTCTGGTTGTGAAAGAACCTTGACTTTCACCTGACATTAGATCAGCAAGGCATGTTACTCTCAGTGGATGGCAATTCACACCTTAAGATGATTGATAGCAAGGTAGTTATGATCTCCAGCACTGGAACATGCAGGAACTGGAACATTCCTTCTTTACCCCCTTTTTTCTATCCCCCCACCCCCCCGCTTGCCTGTCTAATAAAATTGAGAGAGGAAAAATCATGAAACAACATACAACTTTGTTATCAGTGCCTTTTTAATATTAATTGGTTTGAATAAGTTTTGTATGGGATAACTGGAGGTGTTTATGAACAGCTGCCAAAAACAAAACAGATACATTCTGACAGTGTACCACAATGTGTAGGTGGGCTGTAAACATGAAGTTTAGCCATTAGGTAGCAAGGTTTTGTAAATCAGTCATACATAAATGTAATCTGTTCCCAACTTGCCTTACAAGCCAATATTATCGGTGGATTTCATTGTTAAATACTCTATAAATTGTTCCAGGTGTCCACAAAATTCCATGATCATGGTTGTTAATAATTCACACGCAAAATCAAACTTCACTGAGAATTTAGAAAGAAATCCAAGCGTTCCGTCAAAATCAGTTGGACTAACTGAAAGGCTCTGAATCTCAGGCTGGATAATGTCTTCACAGATGGTACGTAATTGCAGCTGGGGTGAGCACCGCCCGGTTCAAATCGAAGGAGATCAGGACAAGGTTCTCACCCCACATTAAACAATAGGAAGTGAGAAAGCTGTTGCAGCATTTTCCTTTTCAGTGAAGTATTCCCTGATGTGGTAGGTGCTGTGATTCAATCTGTCAGTCTGCCCCTGGATTACGTCCATGTAATATAGCTACTCTAACCGGGAAGACAGAATCACAACTCGAGAATAGCCTCTCTTTACTATTGCCAGACTTAAATAAACTGATGAAAAACCGAGTCCTTTTCCTCCTTAGATCGTTTCACTCCAAGTTTTTTTTTTTTTTTTTCCTGCCAAAAATTTAGCCGCTCTGCAGACAGTGACTTTTAACTTCTCTGTCGACATTACGCTACTGCAAATAATCTCTGATCAAATTATTTGTGCACATTTGCTTTACATGACGTCATATAGTCACAAATTAAATGGTCATATGGCTCTGAGCATAGTAATACCCTCGCAGAACACATAGTGCTGTCCAGGTGGAGTAAAACAGGCCGAATAACAGCGCTGATCATGGCTTGGCCGGCATCATTACAAGTTCCCTCGTGCTTCCTAAATTCAGTCTTGGGGGACCACAACATTTTTTTTAAGCCACATTTGCAACAGAATTCAAAAATGTTACCGCCACAGAATTCTAACAATATGTAATTCCTCTTAATTAGTCGCCTTTTATGTTTAGACGGACTTCATAACAAAAATGGCTGTGTTTATTCTGCTAAATTCCAAATAACTGCAACAGAGGTGACAATACATTTCAAAACTGGTGAATCAATAAGCTGCTAATTATACGTATAAATAGAAGCCCTTTAGTTCTCGAGAACATTTTTGCTGGGATATAACACAAAATGACACAAACCAGGTTACAGTCATTGCAATCTGCTTTGTGTTTAAATTTTGCAGTACCCAATGAATACCAAATGGTTTGATTTAGTGACCGTGTGTCAACAGTTTCTCTCGTTGGGCATTAATGTATTCTTCAATCTTATCAGTTACATTTTTCCCCTCTTTTATGCAATAAAAAACAATTGCCAATATAGTGCAATTTGAATATGGTGATCTTCAGGATGAACATAGCTATGTCTGGCAGAATGTGGTGTCAAAGGTAAATCAATATAAACACAAATGGAGCAAAAAGAAAAATTTGCAACTCATTAAATCTCTGGGATTGCAATAGTGGTTGGGATAAAAACTAGAGTCTACAGAGGTCCCTCTGGACCAAGTTAGGGAACCACAGCCCAACACCACATGCAGTCACTGAAGCATGGAGTAGGAGTGACTCTTTTAAAATTTGGAATAGTCCATGCTTTTCTGGGCCCATTCCTGCATTCTATCACAGCACAGAGTTTTAGATATTACCCTGGTGGCCATGCTCATAACTCTAGGTTCTTGCACATCATCCTATTACATTAGTGTGATCATAGGCTGACCAAAAGATATAATAAACTCAAGTTGCATTCAATGAAAAGTGTACTGACAAAGTGCATGTATTATCCCTGATAACTTTAAGAACCATGAGTCCTTCATAGGGTAATAATTTTCACACCACCTTCTGATTTCATGTTGCATCATTTAGGTAATCAGCATATAAAGCCTGTTTCATTTTTTGAAATAAGGTTATTGTCTGATAATGGTAACACTACCCTTTGAAAAGAATTTATGACGAGGAATCTTAATGTTTCTCACTGAGAAATTGGCCAATTCCTGCATCAATGAATGCTGAGCACTTAACCCATGATTTTTGTTCACTTTATGACAAAGAAGCACCTGTGGAGGGCCTAAAATAAAACATGCACAGACAGCCATGAATACCACATAAACAGGACATTAAACTAATTATACTGCTGAAGTGGACCCATTTTCACCCTGTTTACAAAGCAAAAAGGTTCACTGAGAGATAATAAAAATTTAAAGGATTTGTTTCCCTCAATATCCTCAATAAACCTGGCATTGTTGATGGATTGATCTGAGAATGAATCAGACATGTAATAACTAATCTCCTATGAGTACAGAAACTACCCTGTCGCAATTGTTTTTTTTTCTTAAACGCACTATACAACATTCCACTCCAACTGAATAAAGACAACAGCCAAATTGTCTAATCCAGAGTTCCCAATACCCCCCCCCTTCCCGTTTGGGAAGAATTTGAGCTCGAGGAAGACATGGGCATGATGTGGCCTGTTTCTAATGACATCCCCTTATCAGCTTAGTCCATGATGTTGGCTCTTATCTGAGGGAACAGAGAGATTCCCTCTGAGATGAGAGAACAGACAAAACAATCTCCCATTGTGTGTGCTGGCCAAACTCAGTAGAGGGACCTCATCTGCCCACGACGAGTGGACGGAATAGTTTGCAATATTTTTCAGCAGGAAGGCATTATGGCTGTTGAGGTGTCGCAGAATAACCAGAGTTGTAAGAATGGTGTGGAAACAAGATGTCATGGTTATGGTTTTTGGTCATGTTTATGTTCATGTTCTGTGTTCATGATTTTGTCTTTTATTTATTCTTTTTGGTTATTGTAATACTCAGGTTTGTAGTTCATTCCATTTGTGAGTTATATTGCTCATGTCTCCCCTGTCTTGTGACCTAGTTGGTTCAGTCCGTCTTTCCTGTCTGCCTGCCCACTGACTTCGGGTGATTTAAATGAATTCCGATGTTTAAAATATTCCTTCGATTCTCGTTTACTTCCTTAGTCTTTCTGATCTGATTACTAACAAGACTAACATTTTTATTTTGTATCATAGTCTACTAACACAACTAATCCATGTATATAGATTGCTTACATACCAACGAGCACTCTAGTTAATTCTTTAAAGTTGCACCGCAACTAATTTAGACTAATTCCCTCTCAAAAATCGCCCTGTTCTAGTCTCCGCCTCTTGCTCAGCTTTACCTGTCTCCCCCTGCGTTTCAGCGAGATCTCTCACACATGCTTAATCACTCTCCTGCGCTCGTTATCTGTACACATAGAACTCCTGGACCGGAGCTATTTAAATGTCATGGGCTTTCTGTGTGATTCCCGTCCGTGTCTTGGCTTTTGCTGATTTTCGTGGTTATGGTTTCCCTCATGTGACTCCCCATTGTAATTAGTCTTATTCAGTTTATCTGTTCCCTGCGTAACATGTGACTTCCCCTCTGCGTATTTTAGCTGTCTTTTCACTCACAGCTCAAGTCAGAACGTTGATCAATATTTCTTTGTGCAGAGCGCCTTGTATGCCATTGAGGATTGGTTTTCTTCTACTGGATTGTCCGACTTTGATTCTTGCCATTGCCCATTTTGTATTGTTTTTGTCTTTCTGGATTTTGACCCATTTTTGTATGACCACGATTTCTGTGTTTGGATGCCCTGTGTATGACCCTTGGCTTTGTTCATCGACTACGACTCTTTGCCTATTGTTTTTGTACCTCTGCTCATCTGTCTTTCCCCCTCTTGCGTGAGGTTCCTGAACGCACCGTCACACAAGAAGCCTGTCTGTATACTTGGATTGAGGACATTGTCTTAGTATAATGAATACAATTTTTTTTTCCTGCTTTTTTCCCTCAATTTGGAACAGCCTCTGAAGTCACTTTTTGGTCCAGATTTTTTTCACCCTCCTCCACACTTTCCACTTTCCATCATTTTAGTGCAGGCTGATATTCATCTCATTCACCTGCAAGACTCTGTTCCGGGACTCATCAAGTACTTCCTCACAGCTTCAACAGCTAGTTCTCACAGCCTGTGAAAGATTTGAATCTTGGAATCCTCAAAGAGTCACAAGCCTTGTGTGAACGCTTTCCGTGTCTCCTCCCATTCAGCAGCTAGTGCATCTATTTGAGGTAAAGACTCTTGATTGGTTTTTGTCTTACATGTTCCCATAACCCCAGCTGTATCTATTTTCCTTGTTACCCTGCCTCATGTGTGAGTGATGCATTTATACCCCCTTCTTTGAGTTCGCATGTTGCGGGATTGTCATTTCCTGTAACGCAGGAACGTCATTTCCTGTAATTCAGTATTTACTTGACAAACTCTTTGTCTCGTGGAAGTTAAATGTAATCTTTAATTATACTCATTTACAGAAGTTCTCTTCCTTGTCTATTTAAAAGTAACCAGCTCCTAAGCCTTTCTCGTTGTCTCCAGGATTGGGGCCGTATCCCTGTTTATCCTTTCTCAGTATGTTTCTCTGTCCAGTTGATGAGAAACAAGCTCCCGATCCTTCCATGGTCATCAGGATTGGAATCACGTTCTTCCTCTTCCTCTCCATCCTGCCTTCGGACAGTTTGGCTCTGACAAAGTGAGCACTCTTTCTGGCAGTCATCCCAGAAAACCACCGGCTGGGCATTGGGAACACCCACACAGCTTCGCCTTTAACATCTGAACTAAACTGTACTACCGTCCTCAAGGCACCATCCCACTGTCGACCGCATTAATGTCAATAAACCCTAACATTGGATTGAACTCAGCCTCCACACTTGATTCCTGATCTGGATCATAACACTAAGGTTTAAATGATGTAATCCTCTCTATATGGTAGTCTTTGAAACTCTATGTCTACATCCCACAGCATTTTTAATTTTTCTGACCGTTGAAAAGGTTGTTTTTCAAGTCGAAAGTGTTCTCCGGAAATCCTTAACCGTGTACCATGGTCATCTGCCAGGTTATTTGCGATTGTTGAGCCGACCATTGTGTTGTTCCATCTTGACAATGCATTAAAGTGTTGATTTTGATAAATCCAATGAGCTAGCTTTGTCTCTGATAATTTTATCCTGATCTTTGAGTCTAACAATTATTGACTTTACAGGCACTGACGTTTCCTTGGTCATGTTATCTTCAGCAAAAGATAATTGTTTGGTCTTTCCTTTTTTTGGTCTAATTGGCATATGTCATTGGGAATTTAGCACCTCAGGATAGCTTAAGTTAAAGAAAAACTAGCAATGCTGGATAACAATGGGATGCATTTTGTAAGAGTACGACACTTCCACACTCTGATGAAGTTGTTTCGGAAGTACAATCATGTTACCATCTCAGCAGGAGACTTTCTTTTCTCTGAGTATTAGAGCGGTTAGGCATTAAAGCAACTTTCACTGTATTTCAAAAGTTACTCCTATCATCACTAAATCACCCCTGAGCGGCAGGGTTTGGTGACATTTTGTGAAGCTCCAACATAAAAAACAGAATCTTGACAGAATTTACTAACACAATGACATGTGAATGAGGTACCTGGAGTTTAATTCCTTTCCATCAGAACTATATTTGATCTTCACAATATTAATCACAAATCAAACTACACTGTAAACCCAGTTAGTATAGCAAACTCAAATGATTTGTAGAAACCTATTACCGCAAAACAAATTATATAAGCCAACTTAATTGCACTGTGTGGATGGTACTTTAAAGAATATAAGGTAAAACTTATTCTCACCATGTTTTTAAGTACTGTGAACACAAGATCAATAAGTTGGCTCACACAACTTTTTTGAGGCCATCAGTTTCCACAAAACAATTAAGTGCACCACACTATCTGGGTTTGCGGTATAAACATAATGTACCTAAGTACTTAAATGACACACACACACTCACACGAACACACACACACACACACACACACACACACACACACGCACACACACACACACACACACATATACAGTGGGGAAAATAAGTATTTGACCCCTCGCTGATTTTGCAGGTTTGCCCACTTAGAAAGAATGCAACGATCTACAATTTTAATCGTATATACATTCTAACAGTGAGGGACAGAATCACAAAGAAAATTCCCGAAAATCACATCATATGAATTTATAAAAATTGATAACCATCTGATGAGCAAAAATAAGTATTTGACCCCCCTGGACAAACAGCATCTTAATATTTTGTAGAAAAGCCATTATTGGCCAGCACAGATGTCTAACAATTTTTATAGTTGTTGACAAGGTTTGTGCACATTTTGGCAGTGATGTTGGCCCTCTCCTCCCTGCAGACAGCCTCCTAATCATTCAGGTCCTGAGGCTGTCGCCTTGCAACCCGAATTTTAAGCTTCCTCCAAAGATTTTCAATTGGATTCAGGTTTGGAGACTGGCTAAGCCACTCCAGACCCCTGTTGTACTTCTTCTTCAGCCACTCTTTTGTTGCTTTGGCGGTGTGCTTAGGGTAGTTGTCGTGCTGAAACACCCATCCTCGACCCATGTTCAGCTCTCTCACTGAGGGAAGGAGCTGTTGGTCCAGAATTCCACGGTATATGGCCCCGTCCATCCTCCCCTCAATGCAATGGAGTTGTGCCGTCCCCTGGGCTGAAAAGCACCACTGTGCTTGATGGTGGGGATGGTGTTCTTTGGGTTGTACTCTGTGTTCTTTGCCCTCCAAACACGGTGAGTTGAGTTGAGCCCAAAAAGTTCTATTTTGGTCTCATCTGACCACATCACCTTCTTCCAGGCCTCTTCTGAGTCATCCAGGTGGTCAATGGCGAACTTCAGGCGGGCCTGTACATGTGCCTTCTTGAGCAGGGGGACCTTGCATGCGCTGCAGGATTTCAATCCATGACCGCGTAGTGTGTTACCAACTGTTTCTTTTGTAACTGTGGTCCCAGCTGCCTTCAGTTCATTAGCCAGTTCCCCCCTTGTGATTCCTCACCGTTCTCATGATCAGGGACATCTCACGAGGCGAGACCTTGCATGGAGGCCCAGACCGAGGGAGGTTGGCGGCAGTGTGGTACTTTCCTGATAACTGCACTGACAGTTGATCTTTTCTCTCAAAGTTGCTTTCCCATTCTCTTGTAGCCCATCCCAGCCTTGTGCAGGTCAACAATCTTGTCCCTGATGTCCTTAGACAGCTCCTTGGTCTTGCCCATGGTGGAGATGTTGGAATCTGGTTGTTTGGGAGCGGGAAGGTGTCTTTTATACAGGTAATGAGGTGAGGCAGGTGTATTTGATGTAAATAATTAGTTGGGATTGGGGGTGCGTCTTAAAGAAAGACGAACTGGCTTGTGGGACCCAGAATACTCGCTGTTTGGTAGGGGGTCAAATACTTATTTTTCCTCATCAGATGGTTATCAATTTTTATAAATTCATATGATGTGATTTTCGGGAATTTTCTTTGTGATTCTGTCTCTCACTGTTAGAATGTATATACGATTAAAATTATAGATCGTTGCATTCTTCCTAAGTGGGCAAACCTGCAAAATCAGTGAGGGGTCAAATACTTATTTTCCCCACAGTATATATATTTATATATATATATTATTTTATTTATTTATTTATTTTTTTTTACTGTTCTCTATCATTTAGGTTGCAGGCTTTTATCTAACAAATTTATTTCTTAGATGACTGTGCCACAAAATAATTACTGTTAAGTGCATGGCAAAATCACACACTGAACAAAAGAGACCAAAGTCGCACAGACAGTTCTATTTTCTCAGAGGCACATCGTGAAGTCGTATAAGCCCAATCCCACATAATTTACAAAATCATTAATAATGTTTGCTTCCCTCTTTCCATCCCTCTCTTCAGTCTCCATACCATGGCCATATTTTTGCCCTGTAGGGTCAATACGACCGCAATTTGCCCCACAGCGTTATTCATTATTTACAGTGCTATGATTGGATTTAAACAGCGTGATCCTATTGACCTTAAGCTGTGGTCTCAATGTATAAACTCAGCCTATATGGATGGGAGCCAGAGCAGCTGCAGACCCAGTACTGCAGAGACCTGAATCACTCATTAAATTAGATGATTCAGAGGAACTTAATTCCTCCCAAGTCTTAACAAGGTCTGCATGTGGGGGGAGAGTGATATGGCTAAAATAACATAATTTATCACAAAACTGTAATAGTTTTCATTCGTCCCGGCTCATTACATAAGGCTCATTACGTACATTTCAGATAACTCTAGTTAGATACCACTTTTGCAAAAATTTCAACCTGTCCTCCAACCAAGCGCTCAAACAGGTTGATTATTCTCATTTACTCTGATTTACAACCCATAGGAGCGTTTCTTAAAATCGCTTCCCTACAGGCAGCAGGACTGTAACTGTTAGAGTTACAGTTTCAGTTCCAGATACAGTTTCAGCCATATTTACACTTAAAATAACGGTTTGGGTAAGGATTAGGGTTAGGGTTAGGGTCAGGGTTAGAATTAGGATTAGGTAGGTTAGGGATTTACTGGTGGCGACGCTGACGATGCAAACCAGATTGTAGTTATTTAAATGACCGCTAAAGGTCGCTTAACTCCTAAACATAACTTTAGGTCGTAATAAGCTGCTTGATAAACGACCGTTGCGGGAGTAATTTTTTTCGAGGACAGGCTCAAAAATTTCATTGGCTGAGAGCATGGGAAAAAATCAGTTTGCGTCACATCACGCTGTTAATATTTTGCCAAACTGTATACCAATTGGGATTGCTTAGCCCTGCGATGAGAAGAATAGCCACTCTCATAAGTAAATTAACTTTACTTGCTAGCTAGCTAGTGCATGCAGTACCTATCCATAACCATTATGTAATATTAGTTTGTAAGCTAGCCAGCTAGCAAGCTAATGATAGCTAAATGCTCAGTTGACAGTGAATTTAGAAACCTTTGCTAGTTCAAAAAAAAAAGCCAGTGACTCACTGACTGACTGAGTAGTAGAGTGATTGAGTTAGCTCAGTGCTAACAAATAATGCAAATTACTATTAAGGCGTAAACAGAAATTATGTTTGTTTTCTATTATATTCCGCGATTAAGTTATATGATAAACAGAATCTTATACTCTTGTTCGTGTCATAATAAAGTTATGAAACACGGTGAGTTTGTTGTAAACTTTATAGAGGATTGCGAAAGATCCTCCATATATGAATACTACTGTTATACAGCCAGCAGGACAATAAAATCTGAGGCAATATGAGTTTATAAAAGAGTGTAGAATCAGTATGGTAAAATGTTGTGGTTTTCTCCAATTAAGTACACAGTTGCTTGTGTAATTCAACTCGAGAGCTCAGAGATGAATGGAAGCGAAGCTGGTAGAGAGCATGCAGAGAGGATATGAGACAGCTAATGCTGAGGCCCACATCCAACTGTGCCTGAGAATCAGTGTGAGAAAGGAAGTGTGCCCACAGGCAAGGCAGGCAACAATAAATGCAGGATGCCCCCTATAAAGATGGGGATCACATGCTGCGTGTGTCTCTGTCTGGGTGTGACAGTGTGTGCTGGTGCTTGTTTGTGTGCATGTGTGTGGACACGTATGTATAGTGGATTACAAATGATCGTGAGCGTGTGTTTGCACTTCTGTATACATATCTTAGTGAGTTGATGTTATTACTGTCCATGAGGGCAAGCATGTATGGAAATTTTGTGAGTTGGTGTGCGACATAGGTATACTGTGTGTGTGTATATTGTATGGGCACCGAAATGTGTATCAGTGTGCATTTTGATAATATTTTATGCAAGGTCTGCCTCCCTTTAGACTTGATAATGTGTAGGATCACTTACTGTGACCTTTTAAATCAGAAACACCCTTGATAAATTTGAGTAAAAATAAGGCAAGTAATGAGCAATATTGTGGGCCCAAATATTACAGCTGTATGATACGTTTTCCATATCAGTGTAATTTCTTAGAAAAATGTTTTCAATATACAGCCTAGCAATATTATTTTTCTTTAGGAATGTCAAAAGTATTTGCACAGGTACTTTCACCTTCCCCTTGATGGATAAAACTAATGACTGGTCCTCAATAAGTAAAGATCTGGGGGGATTTTCTGCAATAATCCTCCATATACAAACTTCAAAGAACCTTCATCCTTTAAATCCTTCAAAAGTGGTTCTCGCACCTCAAGGCTGCCATCAATGTGTCTGACCTACAACAAAGCTACGATACTCCTTCCTCAGCCAATAAACTGTGCTGCTCCATCAAGATCAGTGTTCAAGGAAGAGTGCAAAACAAAGCCTGGTCACTTCTCAAGAGTCATTCTTGCATTTTCTCCGAATCCAAAGAATAGATATGGAAGGCATTGATCCTTACTATGGCTGGGATCTATGAAGGCTGAAAGAGATTCACCCAGTCAGACTGGACCGATTCTGCCAAAATGGCCACATCTTATCACTCATTACATCCCAACACGGCATCCAGGTGATTACTTAAGGTGCTTGTGATTTGTCTTTTTCTGAATCATATATGCGAGAACCCAAGTTATGATCTGCTAAACAATAAAGAGGAATCTGCAGACCTTTTTTCAGAGAGCATGTCATTAACTGTGCTCCCCTAAAATGATAGCAGAGCAAACAAGACTGAGGACACTGGAAAATATGAAAACTTTTGAGTTGAAAGAAAATAGCAGAAATAACAAAAAAGGATTCTGAATTAAAATCTAATGCAAGCGTTTTTTATCTTGACCAACAATGCATGCAACTGCATTACTGAAAGCTCTCCTCCAATTCAGCAGTGAAGTTCAAAACTCATTTGCATTTTGTTGTTGTTTGTCAAAATGCAAAACAATATTCTTGTTTTGAATCCAGTACACGGTGTGGGATATCAGCCAATGAATATGTGCATTGTCCCTACAAGCTGATACTCAGCAGTAACAGAAAGGTAGAAAGGCAATGCCTGCACATCCAGGAAGAGGTCCTTGTTTAGCTAACTTCAGGTGATCATGCAAGGAGCCGACGCTCGAGATGCCTGTCCAGCTCACTGCCGGCAATGCCGAAATTGCCGAGAAAGACTTTCCTTCAGCTTTGCAACTGTTTTGAAAGCCCCCCCCCCCCAATAGTTTTTTAGCAAAACTTCACCTGTGGCTGCCTTTAAACCCCTCCTGTTCAACAACCAGCAAACTAACACTGGAGCTCCCACTCGCAACCAGGCCAATCACAGCTCCTGCGTCTGTTTTCATACAGAGACTATTACAGAGCGCTAGCTGCACTGATAACACCCGAGGAATGTAAAGCATGCACAAACAGCACAAACTCCCCCTCCCCCATCCGCTCGACTCTGTGATCCTACCCCCCTCTCTCGACCTACCCACCCATTCCCTGTCTCTGGGATCCCAGGCTTTACAAATGACTCCCAGCTGTGGTGTTTTGAGCCCGGAGCTCAAGCTAAATGTTCTGTTTTACAGATCTTGGAATCCTTGTTAAAAAAATGGTTGAATATAATCTGAAACTCTCATGGAATTGCAGGGAATCCCAGTAAAGGTGGGAAAGAGGCATTCTGGGTTCCACATTGCCTTTTCGCATAAATTACGAGCAAATTACCACAACAGTCCTGTCAGACTCTTCATATTTATGCTGTAAAACTATAACCAGCAATGAAAATACATGCCCCTGCACATAGCAACAAACAATAATTGCTGTATGTTTTTCAATCAGACATGAATTGGTCACTATATAGCCTAACATAAATTATGTGCAGTCATTGCTCCCTAGGCATGAAAACAGCAGAGAGGACAGGCAACATTCCTGTTTCACCACACTGGAAGACGTCTGAGACCAATATGCTGACAATCTAAACAATGTAAAAGGGTAAATGCCATTCCAAAAATGTACACATTTACAGTGGACTCTACAAAATGTCTTATATTTCTGCTTATTTGTCATGTTGTAATATTTCAGATAACTTTAATATAAGTAAAATACACTCTTAGAAATAGGGGTACAGCAGGAGTCCATTTCTGTTCTCCAAGGTATTATGTACCCTTTAGGACTAATTATAGGACCTCAAGGTACCCGTGTGAAGCTTTTTAGGGTCTAAAAGGTACTTTTATGTTCTAAAACAAATAAAAACCCACTTCTAAGGTACCACAGCAGTGCCCAGTGACAAAACCTACATCACCAATGTGAAAAAAATAATTGCGCCCCCCCCCCGCAAAAAAAAAACCTAGTATCTGTTTCTGCCTTGGTGGCAACAACTGTGATAAAGTGCTTCGCGATAACTTATAATGAGTGTTTTACATTGCTGTTGAGGAACCTAGACCCACTCTTCTTTTCACACTTGTTGTAATTCAATGTGATTTGAGTCAAAACTTTGACTAGGCCTCTCCAAACCTTTCATTTCGTTTCTTTTTAGCTATTCAGAGGTGGACTTGCTCGCGCATTTTGGATCGTTGTCCAGCTGCATAACCAAACTAAGCTTGAGCTTTAAGTTGCAGACTGATGAACTGATATTCTCCTTGAGGATTTTCAGGTTCAGTGGAGAATTCATCGTTCTGTCTATTATGGCTAGTAGCTATGGTCCTAAAGCACCAAGCAGTCTCAGATGATCACACTTCCACCATTTTGTTTGACTGTTAATATGTTAACATATTAATATAATAGTTATATAGTTAATATAATACTGTTATAGTGGAGGCTGTGTTGCCTTTACACCAGTTGTAATGGGACCCATGAAGATGTTCCACTTTTAACTCAGTAGTCCTCAGAATATTATCTCACTGGTCTTTGGGGTCATTATGATGATTTTTTGTAAATATGAGATGACCCTATTTGTTAATTTTGGTCAGCAGTGGTTTTGCCTCACAGCAAAATTAGTCCACAGAATATCATCCCATCATGTGCTGTTTTTTACCTTCTTAACATTGCCAGACAGGTTATAGTTCAGGGATGTTTGGATTCAGCAGGTCTAGCAGTAATCTTGCCTAGGTGTGTCTTGTGAAATTGAACACAATTATCAATTAAATTTGTTCAACTATTTATTTTAGTAAGGCTGCAATTACTTTTTCACATTGGCCTTGGCAGGGCTAGATAGCTTTTTTCCTTCAATAAATGAAATCATTCTAAAACTGTATTTTGTGTTTACACTGGAAATCATTGTCTAATATTAAAATTACTTCGATGATCTGAAACATTTATGTGTGAGAAATATACGCTGTGAACCCAGATAGTGTGGCAAACTCAAATGCTTTGTGGAAGCCTCTTACCTCAAAAAAATGATGTAAGCCAATTTAATTGCATTGTGTGGACGGTATACTTATAGAACATAAGGTAAAAGTTATTCTTACCATGTTTTCAACGGCAGTGAGCCCAAGATCACTTAGTTGGCTAACATAATTCTTAGAGGTCATCAGTTTCCACAAAATCAATGAGTGCACCACACTATCTGGGTTCACAGAGTACAAAAATAGAGGACATTTAAAGGGGCTAATACTTTTTTACAGTACTATGCATTATGGTTGAAAGTAAATACATAGTTAACAGAAATAAAATCATATATATTTTAAACATGTGCCTGATAACCTGTATAAATATAATTTTATTCATTTCAATCATGACAGCATATACTTGATATAGAATTGAGAAATTCCAAATTTATATAGAAAAAAAATAGGAAAAAGGGTATCTGACGCACATTGTTCATGAGATAAAAGAAGCAGGAATAAGAAAATCAATTATATACAAATCTTTAATAATAAATAAATTATTGTGATGAATGTTGCCATATTTCTGGCAATATAATAATCAAAATCTGTGGAATAGATATGCTTAAAGTTGAGGTTTGCCTTTTATTTCTCAGTTTTGGAGGCCACAATTGTTTTGACATTAGTAAACCTTTTGGCATATGCGGATTGCGCATTTTCAAGTGACCACCTCGCTTCTTTCAAAAAAATATTAAAAAAACGGAATGGGAAACCCAAATTTCCGATTTAGACAGGGTTCTACAGAGCAACATCTGAAGAAGAAACAAATATACCAACTGCAAAAATATCCCTGGAGGGGAAGTGAAGGGTGAAGCGGCTAAAAAAAGACGCGCGCCACAGGGTGAGCAGTTGCGCAGCGGAAAGAGGGGTCGCTTTAGGTTAGACGTAAAGATAGGATGTAGCCTATTCGAATGCAGGGAGTAAGCGGAACTGCGCGCGGGTAAATAAAAGTGGTTCTTTAACCGGCAAACACCTTGCTGGTGTGTAGCGCGTAAATCCAACCAACCATCCTTCCGAAAATTTCGCGGTGGCTTATCCTTCAACTTTAAACTGTCACTAAGATGCAGGACAGCCTACATTCTACTATCGCGTAATTATTTTTATTCGCCGCGGGTGCCATTGAGAACAAAACCTAGATATTGCGCCACGTTCGCCTCCTTCACAGCAACTGTAGCCTATACTAATTAAATTCAGATTTTGCCTGACACATATGCTAATTTAAGTTGAAAATGATTTTTTGTCAAATGAAGCGTGTAGCTTATAGTTATATGTCTTCACGTGAATGTTGGATTTCATTTTATTTATTTATTTATTTTTTGCTCACTTTGACGTAGTTTATTTATTCATAAAGGACAAAAGAAAGATCTGCTTCTCGGCGGTTCACTTGAGGGCACATATACTACAGTAACAGCCTGCGCGTGAGATTATTTTTATACACTCGCTCGGAAACCAAAAGAGATTGATTTCCATGAGAACCTCGTACATGTATCATAGTCTCAACTGAAGTTTTCTCCCGCGGCATTATGCACGAGGACAGACTAGCCAACTGCTTTAAATATTTGTGCCCGAAACCACTATTGCTGCATTAATTATTCATTTTTTGCGGTGGATTGAAAAGGGACTTTTCCAAGCGGTTTCTACCAGAAAAATACTTCCTAATTTTTGCAACATGCCGTTCATGAAATTCGCAATCAACGTTCGTCTTTTCCCAGAACCACACTTTTTGGACGCATAGGCTCAATTCATATCCTGGGCTAAGCACTTCATGAGGTATACCCGCTTTCTCCTCTCTTTGGTGAAAGAGAATTAATTTGTATACAGAATGATCAATAAGGTACCCCCTGTGATGCAATCATAACCTACCCTTTTAACCGACTACTGCTATCACCTCTCATATGAATCTAAATGAATCAGATTTAATCAATATGCTTACAGGGGGAGATCCTCCAACAAACTATCGCATAATAATAATAATAATAATAATAATATAAATGCATATCATTCATTGTATTTGTACAATTCAAATTATCTTAAAATTGCATTCTCTATTTCCTCAGTCCACAACATGCCGTCATTAGGGTAGTCATCATGTCTGGTCTGTAGTGCATAACATTCTGCACTGAAAAAAATGAGACTTTGGATCAAAGTAAAAAAATTGCGTCAACTTGCTACAGCTAATTTTTTTAGTTTTTCGCAAATGAAAAAAATTAACTTTGTAAAAATTTCTTTCAATTGAGAAAAACGAAAAAAAAGAGCTGTAACAAGTCGACGCAATTTTTTTACTTTGATCCAAAGTCTCAGTTTTTTCAGTGTGTGAAATGTGCTGCTGTACAAGACTGAAGGACCTTTTGTCTTAGGGCCCCTTCTGACCCCCTTTCTTTCTCCTCGCACCACAGTCCACTGTAAGCACATTCCCTCTAACATGGATCACAACAGCACAAGCAGCGTGTGGGCAGCAACCTGCTTTTGATGTGGGGTTGAGTCATCCAGCTGTGAGTTTTGTGGTCTGGACCCTTATTTCTGTCTGTTGCCCAACACGCCTACTCTGTCCCTCAGTCTGTCTCTCTCTGCCTCCACAATTCTTCCTGCTGTCTGCTGTTGCTTATTCCACAATCTGCCTCCTGGCCAGCCAATTAATTTCCCAGCCTCAACCATGACCATGAGCCGACGATCACCTTCCTTGGAATCTGTTTTGTTCAGGGCTGTTTTTCATGGTACGAGCTTTGCCGCTTAGTTCTACTCTATGACAATCTTGATGATATTGTACGTAATGAAAATTCAGATGTTTCTGTGCTTCTAACAGTTGAGGTCCTCTCTTGTTCTCCGTCCATTGATGGTTTGTTGATGTATAACAAGACAAGGTGAAAACATTGTATATACTTTCTGTGCTCGCCACTATTCAACTTGAAAAAGCAACGACCAGTGGGGCAACTTCAACATTCACGACCAACCAGTGGTGTAACTTATCACTCACTCAGTTGCAGCCTTTCACAAATGTCAACACTGACTTCACCGGCCAATGATAAAACTTCATCATTCATTCAGTCACCAACTTTTACATTTACATTGCTGGCCCCTCGCTTTGCAGCGTCTGAGGGAAAAACTTCACCAACCTGTACTGAGTGAGTCCTGACCTCAACCCACAAAATACTGTTGGAATCAGCGGGAAAGCCATCTTTGAGCCAGGTCTAATTAACCAACATCAGTGTATGACCACACTAGTGCTTTTCTGGTTGAAATGAAAGCAAATATCAGCAGTACTGCTCTAACAACTGGTCAAGCTAAAATAGTGGAGGCTGTAATAGCAGCAAAGGAGGAACAAACTATAATAATAATTGTGATTTTGAAATGAGAAGTTGTAGGAATCCACATACTTTTGGCCATGTATTACAGGCAGCTTTAACATTGCCTCAGTTCAGCTTTTTTTCTGAGTCAAAACTGTTTGATGCTACAGGAAGTAGGTAAAAGTATAGCCCCATCTAGAAAAGTTTAGTTCTTCTATTTATTAATCTGGTAATTATTTCAGTAGGACCAAAAATAGCTTTAATCTTTTCATACTTCAGCGCTCCATTTTGCTGTAAACTAGGATGTAAAAGTACATTCTGAATATGACTGATATATTCCGAGAAGATTAAGCAGGACCCCTCATCATGAGGGGATTTAAAAGGTTGAAGAGGCAAATGGACTCAGAGCCCTTTCCAAGCTCAGTTATCTATAGAGTCTGATAAAAAGGGGGAGTTTGTTCTGAACTTAGGGGCCGCAAGACTGGACTAAGGCAGAGTTTCACAAATGCATCACTGAAGCATCCTTCCCCAGCAGCATGTAATTGAAAGGTTTATGGCAGATGCCTTAGCTTCTTCACAGCACCTCCCTCCATCAAGAATCAGAACAATAGTACTGCGATGAGGAAGTCACACAATTTGTTTTTAATTGCATTAAAAAATGCAACAAACTGGAAAAGAACTGCCTACACTGATATGGGATCAGTAAGACACCAGATGCGGGGAGAAGGGAATGAGGATTTATTTCCAAACAAAACAAAACAGGCACGAGGGCCAACAAAAAACTTGGCCCAAAGGGTTGCAAAAAACAAACTAAGGAATGCTACACAGAGCTATAAACAAAGAATGCAAATGACAAAAAACAAAAGGCACTGGAAACTCCAGGCAAGAAGCTCAAGAAAAATAAATAACCAGACTATATATATATATTCACAAGACAAGAGGCTAGGACAAGACTTGAAACTAGAAATGCAAGGGAACTTGACAACAAGAACTTGGCAAAACTTGAACACGCGAGACACTGTCTGCCAGCCAACTTCCACCGCATCCAGATAAAGGCTTGATAATCAAGGACACTTGAGGGGCAACACCTGGAGAAGCAGAAACAAGAGGCATGGCAAGATCAAGACATGGACAGAGATTGGATGACATGACCTGCTCATTAAGAGAATGAGCGTGCTCAGCTTAAGTACCAATTAAGTATGCAGTTTGGAAGCAAGCATGAATGTTAAGAACAGAAAAGCACAGCAAGATCTTGAAATAGCAAAGCAGGAATCATGACAATAAACTCCCTGTCTAAATTAGTAATATTAGTAATGTGCCTATCTAATGAATTACACCACCCAGTGAGTGTTAGTAAATGTTAGTAACTTAAAAACAGTTAATTGCCAATTAAGCTTAGAGAGCCCCGAATCAGCACAGCACAGAAGGAAGGGGAAATACCAAAGCCAACCATAGCTCAGAAATGTGCAACAACGAAGGCACGGGGCGGAACGCAGACAAGCGGTGGAGTGGCATGGCAGACCTGGCATGAACAAAAACATGGAAAAGTAAAAACATGGACAATAAATGTGAAACATGAAATGCAAAAACTGTGACATGAACTATGAACTATGAAACTATGAACTATGGAATCTTGATACATGAAACTGTTAAAACCATGAATAATACTGTTCTGGCCAAAGGCCAGAACCCCGGAACACAACATACACAACCTCACTTCACCTAAATGATGCAGATAATCAAACGCACACAGGTGACACGAATGAAACTTCAGCAAAGCTGGAAAGATTTTTTCCCCACTGTATTTTCAGTGAAAATGCAACTATGTTTTAAAGATAAGTTTTGAAATATATAAAACTCAAGATATTTTACACAGTGAATAAAGTCTGTGGTCATCATAAGTATTCAGTTTCTGTAATTAGGATAGGGGTATACAATTCCAAAGGCACAAATGATATCTGGGTCTTTCAATGTGGTACACTCAATATTTTTTGACTCTGATCCAGTTGATTTTGTTTTATTAATATTTTTGAAATGATGTTCAAAACAATGACCTTGGATAGTAGTGATACTGAAACAAATGTTCACTGCATTCAGACTGTCACAACCCTCATGTGAATCCATTCTTATCTCCTCCCATCCAGCAAGCTGAGTGGTGTTTTTGCTGCATTGTCTCCTCTGATTGGCTTACTTCCTGTGCAGACACCCCCCCCCCCCCCCCTCGGGTTTTAAAATTTGTGTTTTCCTATTTCCTCACGTGTGTGGGCATCCGTGGTTTGAGAATGCAAGCTGTTGGATTCTCGCTTGCTATTTGCCCTTTAGTAACTGGTCAGTATCTTAGTTAAGTCTATCGTCTTCAGGAACTAGGCCTACGCTGTCGGCGGCGGACAGCAAGGGGTATATCCCCAAATTCCCCAATCCTCGAAGCCCCCTTTATTAGATTCCCCTATACTAGACCAACAATATGAGGCAAATTTGAGGTCTATGTAAGTAATTGTTCCAGAAATATGGTAAAAAACAGATTTTTTTCAATATATAGCGCCACCTGGTGGCAAACCTAAGAGTGCATACTTGCCCAAAATCTAATCAGTTCATCTGCTCTAGCATATCTACCCATATGCTAAAAATGAGAAGCCAATATCAAGTATTTTGAGAGTTATCGCGCTAACAGCTAAAATCTTTCGACCTGGCGGCGGCGGCGAGTGGGGCAAAACCATGATATCCACGAAACTCGTATTTCGGGGATATAATTATTTGTAATCTTTAATGATTGTTCAATACGGAAGTTCTCTTCCTGACTCTGTTAATAGGAACAAGCTCCCAAGCCACACTCTCAGTCTCCAGGATTTTGACTGCGATCATATTAAACATCATTTGGCCAGTTCCTCGGCCCAGTTTATTGGGAACAACTCCCAAGCCTTCTGTGGTCATCAGGAATGGGACTGCATTCCTGTTTAACTCCTTGATCCTGCCATGCAACTTTTCTGCTCTGGCGAAGTGAGCACTCCATTTGACAGCTGTCTTGAACAGCCACTGGCCAGGCACGGACATGCCTCTTGTGCTCAGTCCTGTTCCATCTGAACTGAACCAAGCCATTCTGCTCAGGGTACTTTCCTCTGTCTGTATCACAATCAATAAACCCACTGTAAACCCTGACAATGTGGTGAACTCAAATGTTTTGTGGAAACCGATTACCTCAAAAAAATTGTGTAGGCTAACTTAATTGCATTGTGTGGAAGAAACTTAAAGAAAATAAAATAAAGTTATTTTTTACATGTTTTAAGTGCTGTGAACACAAAATTATTAAGTTGGCATACCCCATTTTTTTTGAGGTAATCGTTTTACACGAAACATTTGAGTTCACCGCACTATCAAGGTTTACAGAGTACTATTGAATTTCACTTCGCATTTGGTTCCAGCTCTGGATCTTACCACAAATATGGTCTCGAATAGCACAACCATACTCCATATTAGTGAATTTTGATGATGGGTCACAGTAAAAACATTTCATATGTCCATAATTTTGACGGTGACCTCTCTGGTCTATTTGTAGAGGGGTGAACGAACTTTTTCCTCAAAATAGTTGGATTGATATATTTGGAAACTGACTCAAAGATTTATTTTTTTTTAAGATTTATCTTGTGAAAATGATCTCCTCCTTTGTCTATCTGATCAATTAATGTAATAGAAAATGACAAGTCCTCTCCTCAGCAAGTTGGAAATGCTTCTAATATATTGTCCCTTTACCGATCTGTATCTGAGTTCATTTCTTCAAGTGCATAACAAATGGGATTGTGCATTGACGGAAGCAAAAAAGGACAAAATTTGCGCGAGCACGCCCACACACACGCACACACACACACACACACACACACACCGGAGCTAATCAGTGTGGATTTACAAGTCCCGGACGCAAGGAACCGAGGGGATAGGTTGCTTAGCGACGGCCCTGTTGATGTCCAAACAATGTTACCGTCAAATGATTCACTGACAGACTGGGTTCCATCGTGCTCAGTACACAACAATGTCACTTCTGTCCCAGTCGACAGTCCATTTTCTTCACTGCGATACAAGTTACATCTCAGCCTCGTGCAAAGCTGCTTGGAACGACTGGGAATGAATGAATGAATGTATGAATGAATGAATGAATTGTCTCGCTATGTTGTTTTTTCTCCATGTTTAGTTTATAGCTTTGATTTGTTTTAAATTGTTCTTGATTCATTCAAAACGGGATTTGTCCACTTTACGACCATATTTCATCTCTTTATTTTATACTGCCATTTTATCTATGGCACGATGTGCACCAGAAGGCCTACTACACGAATTCTTAGAGCTCGTGCAGTATGACTAAATGACAGGTACAGGTGAACGGCCTCCGGGAAGTGATGATGGCGGATAGCACAAAGACTGCTTTGAGAAGAAAACCAAGCTTCGGTAGATGTACGGCTAAGATTTTGTAGAATAAGATATTCCGCGTTTTTTAAGTGGAACTAAAGGCAACAAATATTTTCATACTAGCTGTTTGGATATTTCATTTTAGTATACGCTCAAATTTTGGATAGGCTACAATTTTATCCCATCTCCCAAAAATACATGTTAGATGTTTCTGCTAGAAAACGTATTCCCAGTCTCAGGGGAGTTCAGAAATTTAGTGATTTATCCTCCAGTAGGGGGAGTTTGAATTGCAACGTTCTACATGAAATGAATTAACTACCCTTGATGCGGGCATGCTTCAGAAAATGCTTGAAAAGCATGCTTAATTGCACTTAGCGACCAGAGCGGGCCATTTAGGGGCATTCAAGAATCTCGTTAAAATATAGCCTAAAGTGCTTTAAGTATTTATAAATTGCGATGAAATTGGCAACTATAGCCTATTTGCTTACATTATTCGTTTCAGAACAAATGTTGCCGAAACATGGATATTAGCAGCCTAAGTACAAACCCAGACCCGCTATGGTTTTCTGAAACAGCTTGATTTTTTATATTACTTTCGGTAATTTGTCAGATCTTTAATCGGAGGCAAAATTAACGCGACCAACAACGCGAACCCTAACGCGATATAAAACTTAAATCAAAGAAAATGCGTATTTGAACGAATCAATTAGGTATTTATCTTTTTAAACTCTTAAGCAATCTAGCTAAGGCGCTAGGACCCAGCTGATTTGAAGCGCTCACCGCGGCAGCAGCAGTGGCGGCGGCGGGACTCCAATCGCTCCCCCAGATTCCTTGCTCAACTTCCAGAGCTGACGTCAGCGGGCAGCCTTGGCAGTTCTCGCCACTCCGGACATAACGCTCTAAAAATGCTGCTCTCCGTACCGCCAAGGACAGGAATCAACCCCTACAACGGCTATAACAGCAGAAACAGCAAAAAGGTATCGTGATCGTGCGATTAAAGGCTTTTCTTCGCTATCGGTTGGCCGGCCGGGCTGAGTCCCGCTCATGTCGCGACAGTAGCCTATTTTGTGCATGACTGTAAGCTGCAGTGTCCTTGAACGCGGAACATACAAAAAGGCAACTTCGCTGAACAGTGCTGCTTACTATACTGCACCCACTCCGTGGCGCCTGTAAAAAGACCAGAGCCTGGCATTAATGTAGGCAACCGTGTTGCCTATTTCTTTGCCTTTTCCCTTTTTAGTTTTCATCCCGAAGAATATTTTATTTTTCTTTATGTAAGAAGAAACGATGAAGGGATAAACGTGCAAAGGAAAGCAAAGGAAATGGTGTAATATATGAAGGTGGGGGAGCGGGAGGGTGCTAAAACGAAGGTGGATGTTACATGTAATCGATCATTGGTATTTGTTGATTATGGCACAGTTTAGTATGCAGTGTAAAGAATGAGATGAGTTAAACTGAAATACGTTTTTCACTAGCATGGCAGTAGTGTTGGTAAAGTTTTTTTAAAGTAGTCGAAGCCAAGAGGGTGAATTGCCCCACCCCTTCAATTTCTCACTACGATGACGGGACTGTGCATCGCTTGCCAGAAATTATGAATCGGAAGAGAAACTGTTACCATTAAAAGAACCGAAACATGACAGTTGCCATTTTGCATATTGTCCGCTGTTCCCAGCATTTGTTCGCAAATTATAAGTATGTTGGTAACAGAGGAAAACGTCAAAGTTTTACAGGTACTTATGTAACGTTAACTGGGCGCTATTTGGATATTGCCTGTGTATCGCCTGAACTCGAGTCTAGATCGCATTTTTGTACTCAGTATTAATGCGATAGGCTATCGTCTGTTTTACGGGGAGGTCTGTGGCGATTCTCATTCAAGGGTCTGGACGATTGAATGGAAAGAACGAGTTTGCATTTGGAACGAACATATTTGTTGGACGTCACAAATATTCCTCGGGCGAGCTGCCTGTAGTTCATGTGTGATCATCGGGACTGCTACATACGGGCCATTTGGTGAAATTGTACTCGCTCACTGTCCAATTTGTGCCAACGACGAGCCAGTGGAAAATAGGGGTGTGATGTCCGCACGATACTACGGAAAGCAGCCAAATAAAAATATCTCCTTTGAAACGAACGTAACAGAATTGTTTTACAAGTGAAAACGTACTGGCTTATTCTACCTGCGGTGGATGCCAGTGTGTTGGGAGCGTAACCGATTCCGAAAAAACTGAAAGATTTGCATGAACTCTAAACTGTTGTCCATGTGATTGCTCGGAGAAGAAACTGAGAAGTGTGAAAGCCTACAGATTTTGATAGTAAACATGCGGGTTTCCAGTTGCTTGGAAATTCAGCTATTTGTGGTCTGTTGCGTGAATTATTTTCTTTCGGACAGCCCGTAGGCAACAAAAACCGATTTTAATGCGTTTCATCGATGGCAGTTCTTTTGTAGCACTTGTCCCCAATTCCAAGATGAACATGGGTCAATGGGGAAACTATGGCAGTAACATTTGCTGAAGGCTGTTGCTTAGATCATACAAACATATTTCTGTGAGGATATTGTGTTCCAACTTGGTCTCAATATTTGATTCCGCAATCATGGGTCATGTTGAAACCATAGTCAATGTAATAGTTCTCCTATTTATCTTGTAGGCCTTTAACATGTAGTAATTCCAGCTTCAGCGAACACTGAATTCCTATCGCTGGTCGTCAAAATGGGCTGGTTATCGGCTACTACAACTCAGTGTTGGGTTACCTGCAAGATTTCGACTGATAATCGCAGTCCTCTGTCACAAAATGGTCATCTTGTCAGAAATCAAGGTGAAAGATTTGGATGCCCTTGGGCAATCCTGCATCCTTTCAAAGGACGTCAAAGTGGCCGTCGGAATAATTTCCCCCAAAACCTTTCCTTAACTTATGTAGATCGGAAAGGAGATGACGTTGTCGCGTGAAAGATACCCAAATATTGGGCTATGGAAAATGTGACGGAAAGAGAAGAATATGATCGAACTAACTTGTCGTCCTTGATGCCTTCTTTCATGCTAGGCGAGAAAGAACAAAAATATCGCATTGATGCTGTCATGTCCAGATCCTAAAACCGCGTGTGAGTGAAAAAGAACAAAAACATTCGTGTAATGGTCCCAATAAGGCATTCATTATTAGCACACGGTGGTTTTGAATGGGATAATTACGTTTCAGGGTTTGAATTTCCCTTACGACCTGATGTTTTCAGCACAATGCTGCAAGGATTTTACTGCCTCCACAAGCTATGAAAACAACGACAGTAATACTTGCCCTACTATAATAATAATAATAATAATAATAATTCTAAATGTGCTCACTACTCAACCCATTAAACTCTAACTTTTTGCTTGTTTTCCCTTAACTAGGTTTAACGTAAGAAAAAACTTCTTTTTCCATATTGGATGACAGTGTCTCATATTCATCATATTCTGTCCCTGCTGATTGTACTGCTTCACTGAAGCTACATCACACTTATATTGAGAGAAATATTAAATACCAGGATGCCTTGTTTTTATAGCCACAGTATTACATCAAATGGTAAATATCTTGTTCTTGTACATAATTTTATACAGATTTCTCTGTAATTCAGCAGGACATATTTGGAAAGCCTTGGGATCTCCTCTACAATTTAAAATAGGCCTGAAGTGTCATAAGTTTGAACGCAGCTGCTGCATTTTCTGAACCCATATATGGGTCCTTAAGTATAATGGGTTTAATGAATGATATTGTTACTGGAAGTTTAAATTAATTTTAATGCTTTACATGAATTTTTACTCTTAGTAGTATTAGCAGATGTCCACTGCTGAACGTCAAAATATGCTCAGAGGTATTCGAGCTAGTATTTTTTTCTATATCTTCGTTTGAAATATATTAATTTTCGTTCTGTTCAAGTTGATCAATGTGTGGGAAAATGTGATTGTCGGAAAATGTGGTACTGATTGTAAGAAAATCTGTGGGCATAATTGAACTAGTGACCTTCTGGTCTTAGATTGTTCTGCTGAGAAACAGCATTCCCGAGGCATTGGTTGAACATCGTAACCATACAGCAGTTTCCAGGAGGTCACAAAATAACTCAGACTAACATCTGAGGAACTGCAGGCCTCATTTGCCTCAGTTAAGATCATTGTTCACGATTCCACTACAAGAATAAGACTGGGCAAAAATGGGATCTATGGGAGAGCAGCTAGGCGAAAACCACTGCTGACCGAAAGGAACACAAAGGCTTGTCTCACATTTGCTTAAAAATATCTTGATGACCTTCAAGCCTTTTGGAACAGAACTCTTTGAGCTGATGATTCAGAAGTGGACCATTGGAAGACATGGGTCCCTTGACATTTGGCATAAAACTATCTCAGCATTCCACAATAAGAATACCATATCGATAGTCAAACTCAGTGGTGGTAGCGCAAAGATCTGGGGCTCCTTTGCTGCTTCAGGACCTGGATCACCTGCCATCACTAATGGAGCCATGAATTTTACTCTTCTCGTGGAGAATGTCTGGCCATCAGCATGTGACCTGAAGCTCAAGTGCCTTCGGGTTATGCTGCAGGACCATGATCCGAAGCACAAAAGTCCACTGCTAAATGGCTCAAAAGAGACAAAATGAACGTTTTGGAGTGGCCTAGTTGAAGTCCTGAGTCCGATTGAGATGCTGTGGCGTGACCTCACACAGGCAGTTCATGCTTGAAAATCCTCCAATGTGACTGAATTGAAACAACTGTGCAAAGAAGAGTGGGCCAAAATTCCTCCAGAGCAATGTAAATGACTCATTGCCAGTTACTGC